>OX104024.1:49063050-49576012 GCA_944470205.2 Schistosoma margrebowiei
TCAATCAAATAGGTCAAATTTTAAAGGAGCAGAAATATTCAAAATTTTGACATACATAACATTCACTTATACAGTTTTTCAGCCTTTTTATCCTGTCATATCAATATATACCCTAGAAAATGTTTTAATTCACTTTGAACTACCATACTGATCGACGTACAGTTACTCTTCCCTTATATCTTTAAAAAAAACACAGTTCCAAACATTTGCCATACTTATAACCCTTAAGAACATTCATCATTCTTTCCTTCCAAATCTTATTTAACCACAATAATATATTCAGTGTTCATTTTAAACAAACTTTCATATCTAACTTATGATTCTTATAACAAGTCTCATTATTTTAACATCATTCAATGAAATGTTCAACTGCCAATCACTTTAGCTATCCAGGTAATTATGTATTCTAATACCATCTTTATATTTTATTGTGATCATAATTATGATGATTATTTTACTACATTTTGATGATTATCGATTTTATCACTTTGTCTATTTTGATCATATAAAATTTACATTTACATACGTTAATATCTCGCCTTCTCTCTCTTGTTCTATTCGTCTATAATTTGAACTCTTACGAACATGGACTGTAGTTGTAATTATACTTCATCAGTGAAATCAAACATTTTTTTGGCATATTGTATATAAAATTATATTTGTATAAAAGATTTTATTTCATTTTGCAAATTAATAAGTACATGGATAATTTAAAATATGCTAAATAGATTCACTTTATTCCATACTATTTGTTGTTCTTGTTCTATAAATTATGATGTTAGATTTTCATAAGTCATCAGTCATTAAGTAAAATAGAAGTGACTAGGTGAAATAATTATATTACAAAACTGATGAATGATGTTGAATAAACATTAGAAAATAGA
Source organism: Schistosoma margrebowiei (assembly GCA_944470205.2). Classification (NCBI taxonomy): domain Eukaryota; kingdom Metazoa; phylum Platyhelminthes; class Trematoda; order Strigeidida; family Schistosomatidae; genus Schistosoma; species Schistosoma margrebowiei. The sequence continues at coordinate 49,063,935 of OX104024.1, forward strand.
AAGTATGAAAATAAGTCGCTAATCAGATAATAGTTAGTGTAGTATTTATTATCCATAATCAGCCTATAATTTGATTATAGATTCACTTAGCTTTAACATTTCTCATAATTTATTTTACCCTTAGTTAAATTTACACTTGTAATGAAGATCAAATAATTCTCATTAAACTTGGTAATTATTTTATATAAATTAGATAAGAAAAATACTTACATATTTATGCCCCTCACCCTTCACGGGGAATAGGTCGCCGAATAGGTTTCCTCAACCAACTCCGTCCTGGGCTTTCCTTTCTTGTTCTTGCCAAGTGTTATTCACTTTTTAATGTTTGCCTCTTTTCCTTTCACTTTCAGAATCCAGAGTTAGGGCTTTTCTCTTGACGCAGTTTGATGATTTTCTTAATGCATTCCCTATCCATCTTAGAGTCTTTTACTAGTCTCCTCATCAGCTGAAATCTAGTTTCTTCCACGACGAAGTAGGTTACTGCTGTTAGTGTCTGGCCATCGAATCTAGAGTATTTTGTGTACACGACTGTTTATAAACACATGTACCTTTTCGATTATGGTTGCAATAGTTCTCCATATTTCAGCCCACAAATGTCCTGGTACGACCGAGAGTGAGGAGAGTCCGCTCTCCCTCCTCCAAATGCTCTCGCACGGCTACGCGTATAATACCTCTGCCAGGGAAGTCCTACTCATTGCTTTCTCGTGATGGGGGTGTTGTTTACGAAAATGAGAGGACGAAAAGCGAATGTCCGGCGCTTTACTCGGTTTCCAAACCAATAATGCACACGGACTCCAGTATCCTAAAAGAACAATTAGCGTATTAACCAGTTGCTGGTCACCGGCTTCCATGGGACTGCATCTCCTTACGATGCTCCACTGCCTTGTGGATCAGACCTTCAGGTCGAAAGCTCGGAAAGTGGCCCCCTAAGAAAACCACCTGCCTCGGTTCGGGCACCCGGGCAGTACCACAGCCCTCACACATATCAAATGAGATTTGTGTGGCGCACATGTATCTGGTGCATTCTTGTACCAATATCTATGTGTTAAAATAAATAAATAAAAAGATTTCAGCTCAGTGCAACAGAACTGTCTTGACTCTGGTATTAGAGATTCTAACTTTGATGTTAGATGACAGTCGTTTTGATATCCATACGTTCTTCAACTGTAAAAATGATGTCCTTTGGTAATTTGCGCTTTTACATCTGCATCAGGTACCTCTTGTTTATCAGTGATGCTGTCCAGGTACGTTCCCAGCTGTTCCACAGCTCCACTATCAAGTGTGATTGGGTTGGTGTTCTCTACGTTATATTTGAAGATTTTGCTTTTTCCCTTGTATCAGAAGGGGTTTTGTGGAGATTTTAATAATTTCAATGGTTGAGATCATGAGTCAATTGAAGCTTCACCATTATAGAAAAACTGGAAGCACTGGACGATCGTTTCGTCATATTGTGTGACTTCTCAGCAGTGCGAATCCACTATCCCGCTCCCTGCGAGCGCTTAACGATTAGACCATTAAGCCGTCATCCAACGGTGTTAATGTCTAACTTCAACCAATCCATGAAGTTACGCCGCCGTCCACCATTGTCATAAGTGAGTTAATATCTTACAACAGATCCAGTTGAACTCCACTGGTCACTGCTTCTCACTAGAACTCCAGGAAATACATCATGGAGACCGTCACTAGTGAGCATATGGTGATTATAATCAGAAAAAGATTTTGTGGATATCACAGTAATTTTATGGGTTGAGTTTCATGATAAAATTTGATGTTGAAAGACAATTAAATAAAAATAACATAGGCAACAAAATAGTCAGACCAATTTTACATTGTAGTTTTCCACAGTTCAAAATAATTTTGTAATTCGTAAAATTTGTTCGTGTATGTATAGTCATTGTACTAGTGAAAGCAATTAGTAATGAATAAATGTTAAATTTCAGTAAGGGTTTTGTGGAGGTTTTAGTAATTTAAACAACTGAGATCATGAGTCAATTGAAGCTAGACCACTATGAAGAACCTGGAAGCACTGGACAACCGTTTCGTCCTATTGTGGGACTCCTCAGCAGCGCGTATCCATGACTCGCAACGTGGGATTCGAACCCAGAACCTATAAGTCTCGTGCCAGGCGCTTAACCAACTAGACTACTGTGCCGGCATCCAACGGTGTTAATTTCTAACTTCAACTAATCCACGAAATTGAGCGACACATCCACCATTGTCACCAGTGAGTTACTAACTCAAAGCTGACCCGGTTGAACTCCTCTGGTCTCTGCTTGCCACTAGAACTCCAGAATATATATCTTCAAGCCAGTCACTAGTGAGCATATGTTGATTAATATCAGAAGGGGTTTTGTACAGATTGTAGTAATTTAAACAGTTGAGATCATGAGTCAATTGAAACTAGACCACCATGGAAAACCTGGAAGCAAAATTTTATATTTAAAACACTGAAAAATAAATTTTGAAAATCACGCAAACGAAAATACATTTAAATATAAAAGATAACATGAAACAGTATAGGAACGTTCAAATATTTTCATTCATATAGTGTGAGTAAACTGATTAAATGGGTAAAAAACTAAATTATGAAAGAATATGATAAATACTTTTAAAACATACTATGATGTATGTTACTGATGTCAACAGATATAAGCAGTATGTATCATAAGTCAAAAGTGAAATGCCTGGAGGCAGACGGTTAAGAAGATCGAAGGAAGAGAACAAGAACAAAGAATGATTGGTGTGGAAGCGAAAGAACATTGAAATCTGAGATAATTGACTGAATTTTGCAAAATGGACAGTCATATTCGAGACAATTAATTAACATTTTGCAAATGAAATATCTACTGTATGGTTCCCACATTTTACCAAGATATTCTGTAATTTTGTATTCAAATACATTTGGTTGTTCCTACTTGTGTTCTCGTTCACTACAATACTACTGAATACAATACTGTAACGTACTATTTATTCAAAATGTGTGTAAGCTGTAATATGTGATCAAGCATACATGCTCATAGAAACATGATGATAACAAAATAATAATAATACAAAGATGTAGACAAATTGTTACTGCTGGAGCAACACTGTCTGTTAAGTAAGTTAATTGAAGGGCTTGACAAAAAAAGTAAATAAACTTATGTGTCGGAGATGTACTATAGATTAATATTGATGTTTTTGTGGAATAACTCTTAAGGTCTAAGATGTCCGTGCTTGACCGTCTCTTAACCACTCATCTTTTAGAAAAATATCCAAATCCAGTAATCTTATTCGTAAATGAAATTGCAAACAATTATAAATAAAATATACTAATAATCTTCATGTCTGACTTTGACATTTAGCCATACCATTTTTTTAATTTTCTCATAAAGCGATTTCATTACTATTTATTATTAGTATTTGAACACATAAATACCGATACAAAGAGGCGCTGAATACATCCCCGCCACACAAGTCACTTGATTAGTTTATGGGCTGTGATACTGCCTGGGTGCCCAAACCGAAGCAGGTGGTTTTTCAAGACTTTCATGCCCAGAGCCTTAAACCTAAAGGTCTGATCCAAAAGGCAGTGGAGCAACTTCCATAAATGCTGTCTCATGATAGCCAGTGACCAACAATAGGTTCGTACGCCATTTGTTCTATCATGATCCTGGAGCCCATGTGCACCATCGGTTTGGAATCTGGGTTTTCCAACTCCCCTAGGTGGATCTTCCATATCCACCAACGCGGTTAAAGCGCCGGATATTCGCTTGTCGTCCTCTCAATTTCGTAAAGAACACCTGCGCCACGAGAAGGCAGTGAGTAGGACTTCTTTGGCAATGGCTGTATACACGTGGCCATGTGAGAGCATTTCGGGAGGGAGAGCGGACTCTCCTCCAGGGCATTTGAGGAGCCATTATAGAAATCAGGTAATATTGTTATTTACAAATGAGTTATTTAAATCCATAATTCCTTTATTTCCAAGTATAAATCTGAAAAATAACACTTTATAATGAATTCATTGTTTGCTTATGTTTATTGACCTGTACACTGAAATTTCTAGGAGCATTTCCTTTGAAGTTGCTTTTTGGATTTACATTAAGATCACTCATATTGGATGATATTCTGACCGAATAGTTAAACTAAATTAAGTCACATTGCTTCACCATCATTATTGACAGTTACATTGACATATCATTGTTCATTTTCGGATGTCGAAATATGTAAAAGATTAATGATGATTAATTCTTCTTGTATTGGTTGTCTTCATCTTCCCACTTATGTTTAGGATTCCAATTTATCAGTCTCTTATTGACAAATGTATATTCTATGCGGATTGACGCAATATTGCCACTAATTCATAACTATTTTCAAGCAGGAACAGACAGTGGTTAACAGTGGAATGCGGGAAGCTCGTTTCGTGTCCAGCATCCTAAGTAGAGCGATACGCGAGTTTTGATTCCATCGCTAGTCACCATCCATCTCTACTTATCATGCTTGTGAATTAAGGCGATACCGATTGGATTTGCACGGGATGTACGTATGCCAATAGGAGACTGATCAATTGCAATCTTAAACACCAATAAGAAGATCCAAACAACAGATATACATTAGGGGTTTAATATACCAGTTAGAGTATCTCAATCAAATTACGCTCAGCTTACCCTAAGTAGATGACCATTGGACACTTTAGTCAAGTTGTTTCACAGACAAATGACATTTTACCCAACAAATAACAAAATATTTCTATTATCTGTCTTTATCAAAAAACATTTACAATTCAGAAGCTCTTGAATCTTCCAAAAACGATACATTGACTGAGTGGTTTCTGACTCAGTAGATACATTTTTAACTTGAAAGTGCTACAAATATATAAAGTGTTACTAAAGTACATCTCATCGAATTCGTTCAGTTGTATGAAGGCTTATACTAAGTTGTCATCTGAAAGGATATTGACATTTATCTATCTCAAGTTTATCACAAATATATTATATCCTAACGAAGAATAAATGGATGGTAGCTGCTAGGAATTATTTATGGACTATTAATACATAAATTCTTATCGGACAGTTATTAAGTATTAGAATATATATCTATTTTTTCTATTTTTATACAGTGATACCGTCTTGTTTGCTCATATATAAACTGCGTATGTCTGAAATATACGATTCATACAGTGGAAGCTGAGATTGTGTTCTGGACTCAACAGGCGGGGAAAGGCAAGAAGAACAAATAAAGACTCAGAGTTGACTTTAAGGTGCTCGTACGCGTCATTGGTTTGGCACAGTGCTAAGGCCGTATAAGTTAGTGTTCCGATAGGCAGGATAAAAGTCATAACAGAATATATTTCTGTTGAGAAAGCTTTTTTCAATAGACTGATGTTTTAATTTTAATAGACGACTCAGACAATTTCAGTTAGGCAACAACAATGATGAAATCAATCATTCTTTGAATATATTGAGTAAATACGATAATTTTCGACTTATGCTTCGTACTCATTGGATAAGACACATTAGTTGAGCAGTTGTTCGTATCACTGAGCATCTTTACACTATGAAATATGTTAACTGATCATCAAGTTCACTTTATTTAAGATCAACTTTGATATGCTCACTGTTCAATATTTTCTAAGACACTGTTTAACCCAGCATGTAAGTTTAATGTAATGGAAAGTAGGTTTAAAAAACTATCACAGAGGTTTGAAAGAAAAGAAAATATTAACCTAACGAGATGACTTAGCGTATTGTATTTAATTTGAGAAATAATGACCTTTACAAATGTTTTTGTCACCTTATTTTAAACTGTGCAAATAGTAGGGGAGAAACCTTTATTTTATATTTGTTTAAATTGAATCATTATTTATATTAATCGTGTGTACTGATACCGTATAATAATAAGTTTACCAACTGCTGTTATGTTAAATACTGTGAAAACGTTTACAGAAACAATCAAGTTGTTAGCATATTCTTATTCTAGTCTATATTCTAAAGAAACAAGAGATATGTACTTAGTAATTCATAGATCTAATATATGTGATGGATGGAAACAAAATTGAAAACCTTCACCATAGGAGACAGTTATCTTATAATGACTACTGAATTGACGATATTTTTAAATAATAAAATAATAATAATAATAATTTAAACATGTGTTCAACATAAATTTATTTTAGTACAATTTCTTTACCGTAACAAAAATTATAGTACAAAGTAAAGCAATTATTATTCTTACCTTTACATGATACTGTTATGGAGGATTATTTTGTTGGTTGATTTTAAGGAAATAAGTATCTGAAATGATAGAATTCGGTTAGTTTATCATTGTTACTATGCATTTCTTATAAAAGATTCTTACAATATTGTATTATTCTTAAATTCTTCTTCATATATTTAGTTAACTATATTCTGATTATTTCCTATGTATTATTTATTTATTTATTTCAACACATAGATATTGGTACAAGGAGGCACCAAATACATATGCGCCACACAAATCTCATTCGATATGTGTGAGGGCTGTGATACTGCCCGGGTGCCCAAACCGAAGCAGGTGGTTTTCTTAGTGAGCCACACCTATGTATAGTTTGCTAGAAATACATGTTACCTATGTAGTTGTTATTTTCATTTACTCAAAAATGAAAAACATATCCGAGCTGAGTTGTAAAAAAAAAAAAGAAAAGAATTAAACATTAATTTGTGACAATCGATAAACATAGAATCACTTGTAACTGAATTAAGATTTTCATTTCATTTCATTTGGTTAATTATATTTTTAATAAACCGAATACACCCATTATGACATTAAATAACAAAGAAAGATTAGTTCAGCGAAGAGTTCTCTTTTCGGTGAATTATATTTTTAACTATCGAATAATTTACATTAATCTTAGATACCATAATACTGTATGATTTCGTTGCTAAGATGATCTCAAGTGATCTAAATGTTTTGTTGATAAGGATTGACTCTTTCCCCTTAAACTATAACGTCAATAATATTTCCTCATTAACTTTTACTGTTGTCTGATTATTTGTTTTCGCTTTTATTGCTCTAATTTTACTGTACACTATGGATAGGTTTGGTTGCTATATATATGCAGAGTCAGTCTATAATTTTTTTTCTTAAGTGTCAAGTTTTTCTGATCATTTGACTTCTCTTTGTTTTCTGTTGCGTTGAAACTTATTGCCAAAATATGATGTGTAAGTGATCGCATCTATAGTTTTCATTAAATCCCATTTATGTTAGAAAGATTCACTAATCATGAAACATAAATCTCATCCAAAGACGAAACAGCTGTTTATTTCTTTTCAGTTTTTATTGAGTGTTTAACCAAATTCAATTCAACTCCCCAACGCTCTTATAATAATAACAATAATCATTTGTTTATTAGTGGCTAACTTCAAGAGGAGTTTTGGTAGGAATTCATGACCAGTGGAATTCAAGTATATCAAAAGTAAGATAGATGTGATTTGTCAAAACAACTGACAGTCAACCAGCATCGTCAATTGACTGAACTTAAAACTGTAATATATTGGATGTGACCTTAATTATTTAAATTCTTGGCACTGGCCATGAAACCTGAAGGTTCTAGGGTTGTTTTGTGTTGAATTCATGGATGTATACTCACTAGGAATTACATACTAAGACGACATAATTATTCAGTTACCCTTGATCTTAAATGATTATATAGATAAGGTAGTCTGGGATTTGAATTATATATTTTGTTTTGACTAGACAAAATTCTATTTGACATTAATGATGATTAAGAGGATAAATATATAAAACAATTAATGTAATTCATTATGTAATATAGAACATAAACCAAACTCTATATAATTTTTCATACTCAAATGGTAAAACTGTAAGGCATAATTATGTAAATTACCAATATAGCATCGATTAGATAATATATATTACTTCCTGTTCACTAGTAACTAAGCCGATTTGTAATCATTATTAATTATTTCAACGTATGTACTACATGGAAACTATAAAATAATTATAAAGTTACTAAAATACTAATGAATTGTTATATGGAAATTGACTACATTCTATTTAAAACAATTAAGTATTTTGTGTAAGAATGGAATCAATAAATAGAACTTTCAAATGTAAAATCTAAAACTTTCTAGTGATTTTTATTTCATTGAAATTCACAATAACTTTCAAGTGCATAACTTCAAGCTTGTCCAAGATTAAATTATAAATTTTTAACTCTAATATAGAACATATTAGTGTGTAATCACAAATCATGGAATCTATCTAGTTATATCGATCGAATACTAAGATTTTTAAATCGCGATTAATGATTATGTTAATGTAACGTTTCTCATATATTTATTCAGGTATGGTAACGTTTTGGAGAGAAATAGTTAGACAGAATGGTAGTTTACCCAATAATAACGTTGTTACAGTTATAAATAGAGATGAATCGTAACAAGCAGTGAAATCCAGAACACACGTTTAGTCTTATTCGAGACTGGTTAGCTGGATGAACCTGCATCCCGGAGTTGATGTGCACTCCGGAATACGGGCCTAGTAGCGTTTACTTCAAACACCATATCGTTATCCACTTAGCTGTTGAACACAGATAGCCACCAGTTTGTGCGGTGAGGTGAAGTTTAATTCAAACGGTATTGTTTGTTTTAACTATGAGATGTAGGTACATTCATCTAACGTGTCCCAAATAGGCAGAAAGGCGAGTCATGGATCTCATTGCTAGCTACCACCCATTTCTGCGTATAATGCTTATGACTTAAAGCAATATCGTGGAGATTTGTACAGGATGCATTTATGCCAATAAAAGATTGATCGATTGGAGTCCTAAACATAAGTAGGAAAATTAATACAATCAATACAAAATGAATTAGTACTGTTTTCAAAATCAAATAATAGCAAAATAATGATCCATCTCCTTAAATCATCTCATAGAAACTTATTATATCACCAGTTTGTAACGAACAGTTTAGCTGATATAGCAACAAGTAAATCCATCACTGCTGAAACCATTTACTCTCAGTTAACTGGCTAGTATACTTAATACATTTTGAATAGGATTTCCATATGAAAACAATACCTTTGTGGTAATTCCTATGACTGCAGTAAAACATGATGTGACATGTTTTTTGAAGAAAATAGAAGTTTATCTGAAGTTATAAATATGCCTTGTATTCACCTAGCACGCAGAAAAAACGGTTTAATATATAGAGTTTACCTCTTACGTCATGTTTCAAGATTAACAATCGTTTTAACCGGAATATGAATGATAGGTTTATTGTTAAACCACTATTAAAACAATAAATCGTACAATAATAAGGCGTTATCTACCTGAATTTCTAAGTTCAAATTACATTTAATTGAGAAGGGAATGTGATAGTTCAAGCGGATAGTATTCAGTATAAATTTGTAGGCGAAAATGAAATTTGGTTGCTGTCGTTGCTAAACTTTTTAAATATGAATGATACTACTGAGTAGTAGTTTAAAAAACAACAATTCATTTATATTAGTAATCATGGTTGCCTATAATTCACATTAACTATTTTGGAAAATGATAATAGACTGAGTAAAATTGATTCGTAGATTTTATTTAATTGGACACTTTTGAAAAACATCAGAAGGTTCAGTAACTTTTAAAAGTAAATTCTACCAGGAAAAAATATTTAGCTGGACACAATAGAATGTTCCGCTTTCCGAGTGCTCCGAATACAATAATAATCTTATTTATCAAACCCTTAATCCATTGATCAAAACAATAATCGCTTAACTAAGTACCTATTGAGTTATTATAACATAGGGCTACCAGCACAACCCATAAAATACCTCGACGAATTTCTGTTTTATATCCACTTAATAGGGAAAGAAAAAGGTTGAGAAAGGGAAAAACTTCCGAATTTCTGGGACTAGATCGTTTAACAAATCAAGAAATCGAACGTTTGCTCAAAAAAATCTTTTAAGGACTCTTTGAATGTGTTGGAACTGTTTGAAGAGCTTTAAGCTAGGAAGCTGATCAATAAAGATAGCTAGCTAAATGATAGCGACTTAAATAAGCCATTCATATATCAAGTATGTGATATAATGCTTCCTATAGCCTCACATTTGATTAAACGTTGGGCTTCATTTTGTTCTGAGTCATAATATACTATTCACTTTGTAAAGAGGTAAGAGTTTTGTGTGGTGGGTATTTCTAGACCATACTCCTACCTATGCCTCTGTTCTAAGATCACTATAATTAACTAGGTTTGGCAGCGCAAATATCAAAAGATAGATCGCGAAATCTCTATGTTCTTACTTCTTTGAAAGAGAAAAGTATATTGTGATTACTTCATTAACACATAAATGCCTAAAAACGAGTCATTTTTGGCCCTATCTTCTTGTATTTTTCTGAATGATTTGATATTTGCTATGGAAAACAATTTTGTTAGGTATACGGATCATCCTGCTATATGCAAGTTTAGTCTCTCCAACTTCAAATATCTTTGAAATGAATGAGTCTTTGTAGTTCATTAAACAGTAATCTATTTTTAATAGACTTGCATTTAGTCTTTTTCGATATCAAAATTTTTAACTTTGATCTGATCCATGTAAGTCATTCAATCATCTTATTGGAATCATGAAATTTATTCTAATGACGATTCTGTAATAAAAACATTATTTAAGGTCATTTATCATGGTGCTTACTTTTCTTCTGATCTATCTTACTCTTCTCATGTTTTTGATATGAGGGAAAGATTTCATCATAAATCACTCTTGTTAGAGGCTAAATGTTTTGTCATTAGTTGACATTTACTCTGTAATTTAATGTATCTATAAATTCTGGTATATTACCACATTCTATTGTCATAGACTTTTGAGAAAACATTTTGATATGTTGTGGAGAGTACTAAAGGTAATTAGCAGGGAATTTTGTAAATTCTGTGTTGTCGTTTTGAATATATTTGTGGCTAAACATTTGAAACCATATAGACAACTGAAAAAATGTTATTTATCAAATATTAATCATTCACTTTCACTTATGAAGATATTGTTCGACACGTTTATCCTCAAATATCTTTTAAATCTACGAGATATATGTACTATAAGCAATTACCTCCAGCTGTTTTGGGCTTGAATAATCGGTAAAGTTGAGCCAGAAATATATTATCTCTTGACCACGAACAGACTCATAGTAGGGAGTTGTAGTTAACCGTTTTGTAAAGTGAATGAACAACACATATTGAAAGTGTAAAGAATTACACTGGCGTGTTTATCTAACAACACCATTTGGTGATAACTGCAACAATAAATTCGTATGACGCTGTTAATATCATTATGATGTTCTCTTAGTTCCTCATTTTTTCAGAGCACATTATAGAGTTCCAGCTGTGTGTTGCGAACTGAAAATATAATAGTATGTAATTAACAAAGGGTAGCCACTTCTACAGAGCTCTAACTTCAGTAAACATTATTTCATTGACATTGTGAGAATCCACATCTATTATATCATCAAAAGATGACGACTGTAAAAACAGGCTTCCACTTCTCCTTCTCTGAAAACAGTCTGATAGTTCATGAATAACAAACTATCCATGAACTATCACACGATTGATTGAAAATCAATCGAAAAGATAATGAAACACCCGTTGAGATCCAAGGATACACAGTTAGCAATTTATAGTTTAGCGTTTTAACGGTTCATTAAAAATTCGACTTCTCTGAACCTTTCGCATCACACTGTAGGTACATTTTACTACGACAAACTTGGATTTCTTTCTTATGTCCCGACTACTATGACTCTGCAAATGCATATAGTGAGTGTGTGTAGTCTACAAAGCTACAGGGTTATGTTTATCTTACGCGCTGAAATTTACTAAACACAATCTAGAAATCAACCCAAACCAAAAAATGTTTTTTCAGTATAAGCCGTCTGAACTGTTGACTTTTATCAATCGAAACATCCCTCGAACTGAAAAATTGACAAGTAATACCGGACCTTTTTCCCGACTTTTTGCAAATACTGTGAATATAAACAAACAATTTCTAGAACTGAGGGTCAATATAATTATTGATAATAAGTCATTTTTTGAATCCAATACAATCTACAACGAAACAGGTATAATCCAAGACTTGCCATAGATTTACACAGTAATAAGAATCCAACATTTACACTAGAAAAGAAAAAAAACACTTTAAATGGCCTTCAATCTCTATTTTTGGGTTTTCAGGTGTCAATAAACTACTTAAGTATATGGAAACTAGAAATTCATGCCAACTAACAGACATCCAAGCAACCTCGAGCACTTTAAACACAAAATTCCTCCTTTGAGCCAAGCCACTCAGGGTAGTTGAAATAGAATAGAAGCAGATTGACCGTGACCTGAATTTCCAAACCCCACTCAGTTTTTAATAGGCTGAGTGTATGTGTATGGGTGTTAATAGTGCAAGAAATGAACATAATTTAATGTCATGGTTGGTATAAACCGTTGAAGCTGGATGAATGATCATGTCTTCTTTCCTATTTAGGGTAAAAAGATTTAATAATGTCTGAAACTCTTCTGCTACTTGCTTCTCTTCATAATCGTAAAATCCTTCTATGTTATATTGGTGTTTTAAATATCGATGTAGGGGTTTATGAAGTATGGCATTTACCATTGCTGTCAATTTAAGTTATAGGTTTTCAGTTCTACAGGATTATTAAGAGATCTTATTATTTAGTTGAATTATTTCTTAAGGTGAGTTGAAATTTCACAAGAAGATTCTCCAGTATAGAAATCTTTACAATAGATGTAAGCTAATCTGTGAATGTATGTCTATTTAAAAAAAATCTTCCCCTTAATTAGAATTAAGGCCTTTCGAAGTGTGTTAGTTGTTTGTTAGAAAGCATTAATTCTGTTTTTTTCCAGGATGCATTGTAATTCTTCTGTTACATCATGGTAGTAGGGCAAAACTATGATACTGATACAAGATATGGTTTCGTTTTAATACATTTTTAACAACATTCTTAAGACAGTTATTAAATCTCAAAATATTTATCACGTTATTTATTCACTTAACTTATCTTCTTCTGAGATAATGATTTTGGTAATGCTTCTGAATGAATTCATGGTCAGAGAAATATTCTACTACTCACAGTTGAAATTAATATACCAAGAAATGATTAAATTTAGAATTCCATCACAATTACTTTCAGCAAAACAGTCTAAGAATAGTAATTTCCTATGTTCACCTTTTTTTTCGAAAGTGAATTTGATAAGATCTGAGAAAGGAATTATGAATCTATAGAAAATCCTACAGAGTGTATTTTTTGATGGTGATGAATATGGTGACTGTATATCTGAGCCAGATCCGTGGTCTGATAGTAATGACATAATCCAAAACAACAAATAAATTAGTATCAAGTACAAAAACTCTACTACACCGTATCTAGCATATCTAATATATGATGAAGTGGTTGTTGAAGTTGACTTATTCAAGGACGTATATTTTTGAGTAGATTGTTAATTCACTGTTATGTAAGTTCTTATTTTCTAACAAATATTTCATTTAATTCTACATGACTATAAATTTATTTCATGTGCATATGAATACAGATATATTCTTTTCTGATATAAAAAGAAGAGTAAAGATACTTGTTGAAAAACGTATTGAGTAAAGCCATTATTATTATTAGTTAGATTCAGAAATTAATATGTCTGTCTCAGTACTGAAGTTTCAGTTACGCTCTACCGAGTTCAATAATTAAAAAGATGGTAATAGTTATTAACTTATTGGTGATAGAGTAACGAACATTCAAAATGATGAAGAAGACAGTCAGGAGAAATACTATGGAAAGGAATATAAGTATAGTTAAAAGTAATGATACTGTAGTGAACGAGAACACGGGTGGGTACAAACGGATGTATTTAGCACACCAATTAACAGTCTATCTCAACAAAATCTGAATACCATATAGTCGATCGTCAATTTGCAAAATATTCATGCATCAAATCAAACTGGACTGTTTCTGTTGCATACACCAATCCATTGTCTCCCATTCCATTGTTCATGCATTTTCTTACAAATTCCAATGTGTTCTCGCTCTACCTTTCTTGATCTTCGCCATCTTCCGCTGCCAGACATTACGTTCTTTTAACGCACGTTATATACTACTTATTTCAATATAAGTAGCTCACACCACAATACCTGAGTGATATTTTTTCCGATTGGTATAGACACCTAATAACACTCGATTGTCACAATAGGAAGAATATTCCTATCAATCAAGAAATAATATCCTACTCAGAGAATAAGAGTAGGTCAATTCAAATTGCGTCAAATATGAGCGATCAACTAGAAAACGATAGTTATATAAAAAAATAAAATTAATTATCAATGAATCTTTAAAATCAAACAAGGAATATGGATCAAAATCAACCTTACAAATCAGCGACTATCAATTAATAAAGTATCAACAAAAGTGTGTCAGTGCAATATGACGATGCCCATAAAAATAATCTTAAGTAAAATAAAGTCAAAACAGTTATTGAAAGATTCAACAACACCCGGGAAATAGAATTGGAATTTGTAGACGATAAAGTAATCATAACTATAATCAATCGCAAGAATAAGAATCAATATACAAAATACAAACAACAATAAGCAAAAAAATACATACCACAAAGAAATACAAAGGACTAGTCACAAGATAAAACAGATACGAAGAGATTTTCTCCATATTCGCACATGAGCATATACAAATGGGTCGTAAATTATTATTATTACTTAACTTATGAAGACTGATAAAGTTCGAATAAATTAGTATTTTTAGACAGTAGTTAGCTACTATGCATCTTGATTTGCAAACATTTAGGTAGTATGACATCTTTTTTTAACTATATAATATATTTGATGAATATATTCCACTGGTGGAACAGCCGGTAATTTCTCCAATGAATCAAGATGGAAGAAATTGTTACCAACTATAGTAGTAATTAAGTTTGAATTTACAAGTAATTAGCTTAACAATAAACGCGTTACTACTTGAAATTAACATAAATAATTAGTCAGTTAAAATAAATCAAAAACAAGAGTTTATTGCAACATACATACAGTAGTCGTACCCGTCTTAAATTAGTTTCAATATTTAGCAACTTTGCAACAATCACAGTAAATTAACAATTTAGTACAGTCCTAAATATTTGAATGTCTGCTCTAAAAAAAATTTGTAAGATTTTCATTTCATTCGACTTGTCAGACACCAGTAATCAGCAGTCATAGAATATTGTCAATTATGTTTTTATTGCATTCTTAAAGATTAGTGATCAGTAGATACATTTCTCATCAGTCCGTATTATGTATTAGATAGCTAGAAACTTTAAGAATAAGATTTTCGTCTGTCTTTTGAGAATTTATTATTAAGCAAAATAAATATTATTGAAAACAATGTTATTTTCAAGGTGAATTTCATATTAGTTATGATTTTCGATTCAGTAAAGATTCTTATCTTTTACTCATTATCAATATAATATGTTGAGTACCTAAAAAATGATGCGTCCAGCGATTCAGAAATGTCCAGTTCAGAAACATGCCCCGTCGTGGGTTCAAATCCCACTGTGCCCGAAACGTGTGAGGTATACAGCTCACAAGAAGAATCCCTCGTGTCAGAAAACGTATCCCATGCATCAAATAATGGTCAGAAATCTAATACAAATTTCAAAAATGCTGTTTATTTTAGTGATCTGTTATCCATTGATGGAATTTCGAAGAGGTCTGATGAATATGTTCCACAAGAATCAAACCTTAATGACCTCATGTCTGGTGTCGCTAATCTTCATCATCTAGTCAGTTTTAGTGAACCCTCTACTCAATGCGCGAAATATGCTTCAAATAGAATCAGACTAACTGTTACTTGGGTATATGGGGACCCTACATTATTTCGCGGGGGAGGACGGACACAGAAAATTTTAAAATCCGGATATCAACTCCGGTTCCTCAAAAAAGATGGGGAGGTGTTAGGATGTGCAGGAAAATATACCAATAGTTATCATGTTAAGTATAATGTTGTCCTCGGAAGTTAAATGTACATTTCCTATTGGTCGATATTTGCTTCACTTGTTTAATATTATGTAAATGTTGTTTTCTATTTTTATGGTACGATGTGGTCTGTTTGGTTAGTATATAAACAGAGTGTGTTTGAAATATAATGATTCATATCTCAGAGGCTGTGACTTTCGTTCTGGACTCAACTGGCTGGGATAGACAGGGAAGCAGGGCCAATCGGGACTCTAGGTCGTTCGTACGTGTCACTGAATTGATCGATATAAACGCTGCGCATCTAACCTGCAGTCTCACTCATTACAACACTACCATTTACTTTAGCAAACCAGCTTTAACTCATATTCCTTATTGTCGTTATTTATTGTGAAGGCATTGAGAAAAATTAGATTAATTAAAATTTTTGTCTAAAGTCAAGTTAAAAATACTCTTAGCTTCAACCATAAAGATAATATGATTATTAAACTCAGTGAATAACTTTTCAGATACCTGAATATGAACTACACTCTGTGTGGGAGCTGATTTTATTACTCGATTCATTGAATCGAAGTAAAAACTTTAAAAATGGTCTCATATAGTTTTTATGCTGAAATGGATGGTGACTAATATCTAAATCCAAGATGTGCGGCTCGTCTTATTTGAGATTTAGTGACTGAATGTACCTTCATCATAGAGTTGATGTCAATCTCAGAACTCGAACGCGGTACCGTCCACATCAAATGCCAACGAGTTATCCACTTAGCTACCGGAATAAAATTTTAATATACACAAATGAATTCAAATTCAATTGAAAGTTTCCATGAGAAATGATTTTTCTGTAAATACTATTGATATTGATTATTTATTTCATATGATCTCAATTCATTTTAAGGTCAAGGGCGTTTTTTCAGAATTTCAGACAGACTTTGATTTAGCAAATAAAATTAGAAACCTACAGATTAAAGTGATGTAATTTAAAAATTTAATAATTAGTTGCTATCATCTAGCAAAAAAAATTTGGTTTCTAAATTATCTCTGCATCGTTTGTTGGGAGTTGTCGATAACTCCTCAAAAGTCTCTAGCAACCAGATAAAGTGCTGGAGATACTAAACAATGAGCATTAATAAAAAGCTTCGGAGAGAAATCCAGAAAACAATAGATTATTTTCCCATTCTGACTGGAGTATTTTTAAAGTTATTATCCGTTTTGAAATGTTTCCCATAATTTTCTAGGATCCCGATATCACACAACACTGTAAGAACTTCCCATTTTTTGTGAATCATATAACCTTCGAGTCGAAGTTTATTCTATATATTTTCCCTAGTTTTCTGTGTGGAGTTCTTAGACATGACAAGTTGGGATCCAAGGATTTAAGTAGTATTTTAGTTATTTAATGCAACCAACTGACAACCACAGGAATTACAAGTCGGTGTTAGAGTCAATATTAGTCTACTTCTATTTAGATTGTAAGTAACAGGTTTCTCAAAAATTAAAATATCTAAAATAAAATCAAATTTCCTTTAGTTCATTTTCTTTTAGCTGCATTGTTTACTTCACCATGAAATAATGTATGTTGCCAGATATGTCGTGGTCGTAATAATATGTATACTCAGAACGGACATGATAGATGAATTTCAGGACATTTTATACACTAAGTTGTTCTCAATATGAGTTCTGCATATTCGAATAGAATTTCATGTTGTAGAAAACAGAGCCACTAGGAACAATCATAAAAACCTTCATAGTTCATTTAGTCAGAAAACTTAATTGCTAAGGAAAGCTCGAATTATCTTGTTTTGTCAACTCCTGTTTTGAAAGCTAACCTTCACGACAACTTTCAGGCTATTTCCGCAATGATCATAGCTATTCTTTGATTGGATGTTATCATTTTTAGTACGCTAACTTTGTTGTCCCAAGTTCGACAGGTGCTACTATAAAGAGACAATTCTTCCGTTCCAATTTCATTCAGATTATTAAGCTGTCTTGGATATCCCACCTTCAACTCGAAATGCTCTCACATGGCCACGTGTATACAACCACAGTTAAGGAAGCCCTACTCATTGCCTTCCCGTAGTAGGGGTGTTGCTTACGAAATTGAGAGGAAGAGAAGCAAATGTCCGGCGCTTTAACCGGGTCGGTGGACATAGAGTGTCCACCTAGGGGAGTTGGAAAACCCTGATTCCAAATCAATGGTGCACATGGGCTCCAGTATCCTAAAAGAACAATTGGCGTATGAACCAATCGTCGGTCATCGGCTACCATGGGACTGCATCTCCTTACGATGCTCCACTACCTTGTAGATCAGACCTTCAGATCGAAGGCTCCCGGTGTGGCCCCCTAAGAAAACCAGCTGCTTCGTTTTGTGCGCCTGAGCAGTATCAAAGCCCTCACATATATCAAATGAGATTTGTGTGGCGCATATGTATTTGGTGCCTTCTTGTACCAATATCTATGTGTTAAAATAAATAAATAATAAATAAATTCAACTCAGTATTACTATTATTATCATCACTTAATCTGGAAATTGTTTCACTTTGTCCAACTTTTTTTAATAAGTCAAAATGTTACATTCGTTTACATATATACTATATTTTTCAATATGAATATATCAATATTCTAACATAAACAAACGAGAAGGGCATATGAATTACATGAATTGCAGAGATGAAAACAAAAAAAATATGTTAGAAACAAAGGTAAGAACAAAAAATTAGAAGCGATAAAAAGTGAAGGAAAAATCAATCAACCAATCTGTATAATACAGATGTACATATGTTATCAGTATCTGATTCAATCTATTAATTGTACATTAAAATGAGAGTATATATATATATATATATATATATATATATATATATATATATATATATATATATATATATATATATATATATATATATATATAGTTTTAATTTGTTCATCTCATAGTGCCCAAAAATATACATAAAGAAATCAATACAGGAATGAAGAACAGTGCATTTGGTTTTGTGCAGATAAAGAGCAATAATTCGATAACAGGAAGAATTTACTGGGGTTTTTTTTACAATTAAACATTAATACATGAATCTCTCTAAAGAAAACTGATTGAGTAATATGCGAGAGAAAAAAAACGAAGGCAATAATAGATAACAAAGTAGAGGAAAACAAAGATAAACTTGGAATGAGCAATTTGCAAATTTCACAAATTATTATAACAATAACAAAGATATGTGGATTGATTGAAGATAATTGATAGAATAGTTTGTATACACAATAGTATGTGCAGAAAGAGAGAGAGAGAGGAAAATGTACGTAGAAACTTGAAGAGTAATACAACTAACGACAATTGATGTACTACAAAAACAAATAAGAACTAATCAGCAGTCAGTCACTAAACAGTAATCAATATTTTTAAAAAAAACTGACATAACAAATGCAAATTACTCTTTTTAATCAATAATATTAACACATTAAGAATTGATAGAGTTTGAATAGAGAAAGAAAGAAAAAAACAAGTGAGCAATCAAAACTGTTGATTACGACTAGAATATACATATAAAATAACTAATCATTCCAAAATGAATTTCTTAGCGAAAAGATTGATTTGATTTAATCAATCTTATTTCAGATTGTTTAATCCTGTTTCAACAATTAGATTATTTGTACGAAGCCATTATATTCTTAACGGAGTGTTTAGAGGGTGAACATTTGAAGATTTTATATGATTGTCTTGATATTATCATTGATATTGTGAGGATGATGGCAACAGTGTGGTTGTTGTTGGTGGTGGTAAACGATAATTACTGTCATCGATTGGGTTATGACCACGTCTAAAGTGAAGAGGTGGCCTGCTATTCGTTCGATTATTGATATTTCTAAATTCTTGATTCATTGAGGGATGCATAAACCCACTATACGAATGAGGATGAGAGGTGGGTGGTGGAGAATTGGGAGGTTCTTGAGATAATGTAGTATTAGTAGTAGTAGCGGTCGGTTTACTCGTAAATCTTTCAACAATACGTTTCGGATGTCTAGTCCATTTAATCATCGTCTCTGATGAACGATAAAGGAAGAAAAGTTTTGCCACTAGTTGTTCTTCTAATAATAATAAGTTATTTTCACGTACAAGATAAATTTCATGGCATAAATTCAAAATACGATCTACATGAGGTAATTCTTCAAGACGAATCACATAAGAAATATTACTGTACGCAGTACGTAGTAACCGACTTGCTAAAAATATGTATGCAGCGTACATACCAATGATACTGTAAAATAAGGAAAAGATAAATTAGGAAAAAAAGACATTATTAGAATGAATACATTTGAACACACAAAAAAACAGAAAACAAGTAGTATAAACCGTAAAACTAATAAAAAACGACCAATCATAATAAACAGACACGAACGTGATTAATAACAAAATGAGTGAGAGGTCATACTGGAAAGGTTACATTATTTCAATGATTATTTATCGTGAATGAGCTCAAATAACACTTGTTTGAGCAAAGCTTCTGCACTTTTCGGCACATCGTTTGATGAGAAAAAAGCACACAAATTAAAGGGTGAGAATACGGTATTCAGGTTGTCACGATTACACATAATGAACGCATCAACAACTTGATTTATCTTAGAAGTCTGATCAGCCCTAATTGGTTGGTGTCTGACGAAATCTCTACACAGATTATAAAGGCTCGTTCGGCTTTTGCCAACTTACATCACCTAGGGCGGAGAGATATCCGTCTATCAAATATGGAATAAGAATATTGCGCTGCAGTTTATTCTCTTTTACTTTACGGATGCGAAACATGACCATTAAGGGTAGAGGATACTCGTAAGTTGCTAGTATTTGATCACATATGTCTTAGAAACATTGCTTCTATCTGCTTGGATCACCGGGTAAGTAACAGTAAGGTTAGACTCAGGGTATTAGGTAATGTAGTAAATCAGTTGATCAGGTTGTAAACCTTCATCGACTGAGATGATTGAGCCACGTACTACTCATACCCAACCAGTGATTACCACGACGCATAATGCTGATTAGTGTTGGAGACTGTTAGAAGAAACTCAATAAATAAATCTCTTATCACTCTTAACTCATTAACTAGATACAAATAAACAAATTCGGCATCCAGGAACGTTTAAAACACGAGGTTCAGTAATGCTGCCCCAGTAGTTCAAGCTGAAGTAAGTAGCTGAAGCTACATAAGTAAATAAACTAACTGGACATTTTAAAGTACATGTTTTCATGTTATTTGGCTGTATTTGATAGATAGAAAGTAATGAACATACGTTTTGCACCAGCGAATATTCGTCAGAAAAGCTATCATCAAGAAACTTTCATTTCTTGTTTAGATTCATAGCTTCTCTTTAGTGTATGTGCTGATGATATTGTCTAAAGCTTCATTAAAAAAAACCCATCTAGCTCACAGAATACAAAACCTTCAAAAGTTAAGTATGAAACCAAAGTAGTAGTATTATATTTAATAATTTAAATGTGTTTATATATATCAAACTACAAAAAATAATGAACACGTAAAGAAATCAAAATACATGGTAATATTTTTTAACAAATACACTGATTTAAATTACCCATAGTTGTTGAATACTTTACCAAATAAGCTATCAGATACACGTTCATTGAAAGTGAGAATTGATAATACATTCGCTTCAACAGCATTATTACTTAATGTTGGATGTCGAATCACTTCAAAACATGGATCAGATGATGAACTACTATTAATTTTCTCTTTCAATTCCCACCATGCTTGATGACTTATTAAATCTTGATGTATATGAAAACTAACATTTACATAAGTTTGTGGATCACCAAGAAAAGCATAAGCACCACGAAGTTTATCTTTTTTAAGCAAAACATATCTCGGCAATACAGAATTCAATATAACAGAATCAATTCGAGATTGATGTGATCTTGTTAACATACTATAATTATTAGTATTATTATTCATTATAGATGTTCTATATAAAGAACTTTTATTAGAATCAGATAAAGGAAAGATAGAATTTGTAGAATTCAACACCATAAGTAATTGTAATTTTTCTGATGGTGATAGTTTACGACTAAATATATCTTCAACTGATGTGTGACTTGATTGAATTTCTTTTGTTGATCTACAAATAATAATAATAATGTTTTTTAAAAGTAAATAAATAAATAGACAAGGAAATTTATACTAATTTATAACTGTCTATGGAAATGTCATGTATTCAAATGAGCCATATCAAGAAGTTCAAAATTTAGAATTGATATTCAAGAGAATATCATAAGTTACAATGAAAAACATAAAGATGATACGACTTGAAATCACTTGTGTAGATGAAAATATATCTTCTATCATTTTTATACAAATCTTTTCAACCACATTACAGTTTAAATGAACTAATTTATTTGTTACTATTGAACTATAATTTCTATGTTTGGTTTCCCTTATCATTAATATATGTATTGCCACTTGACTTCGATTTTAATCTTGTTACTTTCCTCTTGTTGTGTTGTTGTGAAGCAAGTAACAACTTTATTTTGGGACCTATAGGCCTTATAACTAACTGATTATCACATAGATCTGTAGAATAAACACTAAATCGTGTAGCGTACCATTTGGTATACCCGTATTGTATCGAGTTTCTATCTGTTATGTGATTGGAAGTAATCGATAAGAAAGTCCATACCTATGTTTTGAGCTGGTTGGCATTTGCCATCAAGCCGTACCTGAAATCTTGTGATAATTTATGCTCTTTGAGGGATTCGAACCTGTATCACCCAGTGTTACAGTCTGAGAAGTAGCTACTGATCTCCTGTGGGACTGAGATATTTACAATTAATTGATTACTGAGTGACGATGGATGTTATGTTCTTTTAGTCCTTTTGGATCCTGATAGGATCCCACTGATCAAATTTGTGTTTAGGCAATAAAAACGAATAAATTCATGAAAACGAAAAAGCACGTAGAGTTGCTTCGCTCCACTTTATGATCTTTCAATATTAAATACTATCATTCAAATACTCAGTAACTATAGTAATCAGTGAAATTACATCAATAGTAAGTTCTCACTAGAAAATATATCTGACGGTGAAATGTTGCGAAGAGTGTTCACTTCTAGTACATTATCACTATAAATGATACTGTTCCTTTAGAACAATTTATTTATCCAATATACCAAGTTATACTATTATTACTACAGAGGGAATATAAGCATTTTAACAGACCTTTACACAAACCAATCAATTGTTACGAAAACAAATTTTCAATTTATCCTAACAGTTTGTGTCCATTTATGATTGACTAGACGAAGCATCTTCTACTCGTGCTTAGTCTTTTTCCCTACATATATATGGATATAAATCTGTCCATTATTTGACATATACAAAAGAAAACTGAACAACAACTCATTAACCCTAGAAGAATTCATGACAATTGAGGAAAACAAACCGGTAGATTAGACACATATTCTAGACAACTGATATTTAAATATAAATATATACAAACAGGAATGGATGAGTCGATTTTCGTTAACTGTAATAAATCGACTATAATTACCCCATAGAATAAGCTTTATGCACATAAAATATATCCTTAAGTGAAAATGAGTAACAGCAATTCACATCCCCTTTAATTCTAGATAGTATTTTGCAGTTCATTAAATTAAATTTTATTAGTATGGAGTTGAATGTCAACTTTGCCCTAGTTATCAAAAATTAAAATATAAAGAGGATTAACGATCTGTAAAGTTTTATCATTGACCTGTAGCATAATTAACAAATTGCAGAGATAAATTATAAGCAGTAAGTCAGTAATAATCAACGAAGAACCTAGAGTCGCTTTAAGTTGTTAGATTGGTAGGTATGCCCAAGTTCGAGAACTTCATAAAGAATGATTAACTGAGAAACACATCCATACACATCTGAAATCAGTATGTTTTTCGTGGGTTCGCTGTTCATTAGCTCTAATTAGGTGTTGAATGATTATTGAAGCTAATATTTTACACAAAATATTAGTCGAAATGATTCTTCGGTGGTTATCACAAGACATTTTTATCTCTTTCTTATGAACTGGGACGATCAGTGATCAAAGCGTTTAGTCTCCAGACTTAAGTTAGTAACTCAGTCAATCTAACTCCTAAAACTGGATCCTTATTCTTGAAGGTCTCTGGAATTAATCTATCAGGGTCCAATGTTTATCGTCGCTTTACACTATGACTTTTTTAACTGCCAAATGGCTTATCTTTTGTTCTAGTTGTTTTGGAATATTGGATAACCAGATGGTAGCTGAAGAACAGTTGTACTGTTTGCTTGAAGTGTTCCACTCGTTATACCAATTATCTGAGCTAAGCGTAGATCATGGTCCTGTTTTTTTTCCTGATAGACAATTGATATTTTAATGCCTATTTCTTTGATAAGTGCGAAATGTTGTCAACTATTCTCCATTTCATCTGCCTTTTTATTTACCTTTGCCTTCATTGCCCACCATTTTCCATGATCATAGTGTAACAAAAAGGAAATTCAATACATACATAAAGAACCAAACAATAGAAAAATATTAAAATAACAGTACCTGCGACATTTCATATGAAAATGTAATAGTAAATCTGATTCAGGTGAACGTAATTTCATTAATAATGCTTGATATGACGGTGGTGTGATAGCCCAGATATTACCAGAAAAACCATCGATTGTCACATAGCGTAGATCATTCCATTCAAAATTATGTAGAAACCCAAATGTTTGCTAGAAAAAATATCGAAAAGCAAAAAAACATCTTCAGATTTCATTATAACACAAATATTTAAAAGATACTGACGTAGACTAGCAAAGAAGATTGGGGTCTGTAAAACCGATTTCCAGATTTACAACTTCTATGATATGATCATTGATAGTATGCAGCTAAACAAGTACAGATGTTTGTGGCATGGATCGTAAAAGTAAAGTCCACAAAGTGAAAGCCGAATCCTCTGGATTCACTCAAGTCCTAATCTAATTTGCAAATAACGTACAATATGACAATAATACCAATACGATAAAGCAACAAAACACGATTCATAATGAAATATTGAGATAAACCAATTGGTTAGGGATTAAATTTAAAAATTCAATTTAGTTTGTTGCTTCTTTAAAGATCATCGAATACAAATAAGTGTTTGGAAAATGAGTGTGTATGGACATAAAAATATGATAAACTCTATAAATCGCTACTAGGAACGGGAAACAGTCATTTATAGCAACTGTCGTCGGTCTGTGTGACTACCATAACCATTGGTTAGAGAGAGAGAATTTGGGTAACACGACTCAAAATCGTTCGCAGTGAAGCAGGTGTACCCGTGCTTTATCTTAGATCCTCAGTTTCTAAATCTCATCATGCTATATCTTAATTCCCTCCAATAACCTACCACAACGTAACATCAAATAGGTCATATCCGAAGCTTAAACAGCGTATTTATGTATTCAATCATTAAAACACGGAAATTGATGAGAACTAAATTTATAAGAAGTACGTGTAGACCAAATGAATACTTGAATGATAAGTTATAAATCACATATAAACAAACTACTGACCAAATTTATTTAGTCAATGAATACGGTAAGGTTACTAGTTATGTGATTAGGTCATTTCAGTGAATTTGATAAAATTGAACTTAAACCATCTTTTTTTACATCGAACAAAACTTTTTACCTTGTCTTTTTCGTGACAACGAATAAAATTGTTTAATTCAGGCGAATTTACAGTGAATATATTCCCTTCGCGTGAAGTAAACTCGAATGTAGGCTGTTGAATAAAGTAAATAAATTTTGATCAAACAAGAGAAAGTGAATTGAAGCAACAAACAGTAATCCTTTAAATGTTCTTTATAGTTTGGATTACTGTGAATAAACTCCAACTAATGAATTCTTAAACATAAAAATTGAAAGTATAGGATAAATTTTGCTTAAGATTTATTAAAACAATGAATTAATACAGGTAGGATGGTCGGAGAATTGGTGAGATAGTTTTGTGTGAAAGCCTGTGGAAACAGATTACATGAAAGAATTGCGGCGCAATATTCTCATTCCATATTTGATAGACGGATATCTCTCCTTCGTCACAAGAGACGTAAGTTGGCAAAAGCCAAACGAGCTTTCTAAATCCGTGCAGAGATTTCGTCAGATACCAACCGATTAGGGTTGATCAGACTTTCAAGGTAAATGAGGTTGTCGACACGTCCGATTACTTCACTCCCTATCCTTAGTTCAGGTGTTGACGCAGGCCAGTCCTGAAGCAACAACTTGCATTTAGATGGCAAGAAACCCATCCCAAACATCGACGCATTGTCGCTCAATGCTACCAAAAGACTCTGCATTTTATCAGCGTCTTTACCAAATAGGACTATATTATCTGCCTACTCTAAATCGATAAGTGAACCTCCTGGTATGAGATGAATTCTCAAAAATTCAGACGACGAGAACGTTATTCCCAGCAGTAGGTCTATGATGAAGTTGAACTTTAATTCTTAACTCTGTATACCGTTATATATATCCTATTTACACATCGAACCTAAACTATTATTATTTTAGATGAAGAGGTTTCGGGGAATTTAATTTGTTAGTTGTGTTAATTTCAAAGTGACTGCAGTTGAGGTACAATCGAAAGCTAGAGAGCATTGGACAACTGTTTCGTTTTAGTATGGGACTCTTTTGTACTGAGCAATCACAATCCCGTCAAAAAATTAGACAATCAAATCTCAAAGACTTTAAACAAACTAGTCAAAGCAGGAGAAATAACAAAACAAGACCAATGGAGAATAAAATCCAGTGGACCGGTACTCCCTCGATTCTACGGAGCCAAAAGGCAATCACAATCCCAGAACCCAAGACTTTATCATTTTCATTTCATATAATTTTATGTTGAGAAATATCATGGGTAAATGAGTTTGGTCTATTTTCTTTTGGTTTTTTTTTCACGCTTTATAATTTTAAAAATAATCTCGTTTAATTGCTCTAAAGATGACTTCTACGTCTAAACAATTAGGAAGAAAAGAAAAATTTGTCTTGATTAGTAAATATTTCTATAAAGTTAGTGTTTTCACATCTCTTCTGGAAAATATTTATGAGGACGTTAATTGTTACCATTAGTAATCCTCACTGTTACTTCATTATTGTCCTCATGAAATTAAGCTTATATATGCATATAATGATAAGTTTTATAATCTGTTACTTCCTCTCTTTCAATTATCTTTCTATCCAAACTTTTAATCGGCTAAACGAACCCAAGATTATATGGTAAGAACAAGGCTAAGTGTAGATTCTAACCAACTATTTACTGCATTGTGGATTTTATCACATATACACAAACTCTTAGCAGAAATGAAACAAGAACAACATACCGGAAAACCTCCAAATGAAAAGCTGAAAGTACATAAAACTGGCGGATTCACATCGAATGTAGCACCAATGAATGAAGTCAATGCCATTGGACCCCAGAAACAAATGAAAAAGAATAATAGTAATAAACCACCAGTTAATGCTTTTTTACTGGTATCACGATTTTGTCCTCTTGGTGTAGGATAAGCTAATTCTGAACGTCGCCAACATTTAAGAATGAATATCTTCGAATAAACATCTTCTAATTCCATCCAATGATATAACGATAAAGCACTACTAGTCCACATCCAATCCATTACATTTCGAAGTTCATACAAAAATGGAACCAGTAGGTACCTGGAAAAAAAAGTAAGTAAATGTGATAAACAGCCTTTATAACAGAAAATAACTGAGTAAATTGAACAATATCTTCGGTAGAATCGAAGTTGGTATACGGATGAGAAATTTATTGATAAAACAAAGTGATTCGAGAGGCTTACATCACTGAATACTTAGGATACATAATAATTACTTCTTAATTTACACTGTTTGATATTATATCTGATCTGATGAAATGAGCAGATGTATAAAAACCACAAATAGAGATATGGTTTGAGGATTGGCGAAATTAAACTTAAATTATTGATTCGTATGTTAGGACCTCGCTATGCTTACTTTGGTTCGGTTACCCGAGTAGTGTCAATAGCCTCCAACTTATATTCGATTACTTAGTTCGACTAGAAATATAAACAACTGGATACTAACTTGATAATCTTAAGTTCAAGCATTCACAGTGAGACCTAAAACCTATTGAATCGATCTCTGGTGAAGTTAGGGATGTGCACTGTTAAATAGTTTCATAATAGGATAAAATAACCGTTTAGTACTTCCTGGTTTTTATTAGTTTTCTAACTCCAGCCAGTTCGTAATGGGAAACCTTGATTAAATCCTGAAAACATGGAAGTTATGTTACTCAGTGATCAATAAATAAATAAAAATAAGTAGAAAATCAACTTACCCCTTGAACAAAACTAAATTGATGTAATTGTAGTTCTTAGTTAAGAAGTTCCCTAATATACGACGAGGATAACCACTACGAATTTGATAGGCCGATAGAGAAAAATATACACATTTAATCAAATATAACAATTGAGGTGCCAGACCAGAAGTAAATGGGCTAAATGGAATTAAATGTTAAGAATGCAGTCATAAATATTAGTTGCTAGACTAAAAATACATCAAAATATTCCTCAAAATGCATTTCAAAAAATTTAATCATGCAATTAAATCATGCAATGCAGCGAAAATATGAATTGATTGTATCAAAATAAAAAAATCGTTATTAAATACTTGTTAGTTATCAAGAGTTCTCTAAATTAGGTTAATTTCCAAAGACTATAATGACGATGTCTATCAGTAAAAGACGTACTTAAGAATATGATCCTTGTAAAAGCTTTCTACTTGAACATTAGTTTTCCAGTCACAGCTTATACCGGACTTTCGGCAAAACTGATAACATACAGATGTTCGTCGGGATTGCCCATTTTCTTCATTGTTATTAAACCTCGCCTTCATTATATGACCTTTCATGAATCAATTTCTTACAAAGAGATGAACTTATTGACTTGGAATATGCAGATGATATGATTCTGTTTGGTGAAAGTGCTGACAAAGTAAACCTTGATCACCTTGAGTAACAATGCAAGCATAGTTTGATGTATTTCTCCGCCTTTAAATACAAATTGTTACTTTAAGACTGGATTAGGTTAACGTCAAAAACAATTGACAGGAAGTTAATTAATTGAGTACGTTGACCACTTCAGGTTCTGGTGGGTTGGTTTCTGACGAAATCTCAACACGGAGTTCAGAAAGCTTGGTTGGTTTTGGTCAACTTGCAACACTCGTTCCATAAGCAAGATGTTTATCTCCCAAATAAAGGACGAGTATACTTCATAGCAGTTGGTTCTAGCCTACTTTATAGTTGTGAAACGCGCATTTTGAAAATAAAGGATATACGCAAGCTATCAGAATTCGATCATCGAAGCTTTAAAACATGGATGTATGTTGAAATTATAAAGTGGGTTAGCGTTTGGGTTAGACGTAGAAAACCAGGTAAGGATGACATATAGGTTGATGAGACAGCAAATTTTCAGAAAATGAAGCAGTTGGGACAAAAAATATCACTGATATTACCACTATGGTTTTAATTTTCATAATCTCATTTTCTTGTGAGTATATAATGTCAATATTTACATATATCCCAATATTTACGTTATCTTTATCTAAATGATAGATCATAAATATTTTCCATCAATACTTAAGGTTTCTCTCATTTCACTTCCTACTGAATACCTGACAATCAAAATGTCCATTCCACCGTCAGTTAATTGTTGAAATTCCATAAGAAAGATTTATACAAATTGTTTGTAAAATATGCCAACTTATCACAACATATTAGGTAATATTGTTCAAAGTGATTCTAGTACTTAATCAGGTCAAAAATAATGTTTCATCAACAACATTTTGCATACATAACAAAATTAGTGAATATCACAGATTTTAAGTAAATTCATTGCTTAAAATAAAACTTTCTTTTATTTGTACATTTGTATATGATGGTAATAGTGTTATGAACTTTACAATTAGAAGTTCTAATTTGTGAAGCTTTTATTACGGTTGTGAATAACATTTACCAGCATCTCTGTAGGTATGTATATTTATATGTATATATCACATCTGCCTTTCACAAACTACACTAAATTCATAACTATAATCTTTGAATGATTTTAAAAAGTTACATATAATACCATAAAAATATTTATTATTATTATTACCACAGTAACAACTTACGATCTTGTAATATGAGGTAAAATAAAAAATAACCATCCATGAATTAATACAACATGAATAATTTGAAAGATAAATTTTCCAAGAACTTGTTTCTGTAAGAATAAACCACGATCAATTATAATAAAGATGAATTGAACAAGAAGCATTGATATAAATGGTAGAGGAACCTGCCAAGACAAAAAAATACATAAATCTTTTAAAAACGAAACAATTTAGTGGATTACTATTAGAAATGATATGAAAATACTTTTTTTTCAACATAAAATAACAGATCTACCTATGAGTTTGTCTAAATATTAGTAATATTGAGGTGTACATGTGAAAATATCTGATTCTGAATTTAAAGTAATGAAAATCAACTGTTCTAAGGATTCGAATTATTTCCATATTCCAATGGTATACCATAAAAAAAAACTGTAGGAGTCGCGAAAGTGAAGAATGAAAAGATATCATACTCAGTGGTATTGCTACACGATATAACAGTACGGAGAAATTAAACCATCAAGAGAAAATACAAAGTAGTCAAGGTAATAGGAGTATCGGTGGTAGTAGAAATAATTAGGCACAGAATACTATATTGCATTAAGTCGTGATAATCATCTGTTTCTTCGACTTGTTTCACAAAAATATGGACTGGTATCTTACAACCACTTTATTGTGTAATGTATATTCCCAACGACGTGTAACCCAGAAATCTTTGAATTTGGTACGATATAATGTGGAGAGTAATATAAATGTATCAGACCAAAGTTTTAAGTTGATACTTTTATAGCATAAATAAGTTCATGGATGGTTGTATTTCTATATTAGCCTATTTCTAAGCTATCGTATGGCCCATATATCGACGCCATAACTATTATTCTACCAGATCATTGATTAATTATTTCTATATTACTATAAATTTCTATAAATTATTATTAAGCTACGTACACATCTTTTTTTATTTGTGTCAATCAGGAACTTTAGGTATACTATCGTATGAGTTTTGAGTCACGATTGAGTATAGTACAGTAGAGGATTGATCTGCTTTTTCGCTTCATCTTCTGAGTAGTAACTAGGTTTGAAAGAGCTCGAAGTCTAGTAAGTATTAAGGTCTCAGTTATTGTATACTCGTCCATGAGTGGTTTGGTAAATAAGTCACTAGTTTTACGAGGAATATAGGCGGAATTAGCGATAACGGGATTAGAGATAGAGGATAAATCATCTACTATAATGACGACCTGACCATACAAGCCACAATACAACTTAAGTATGTTTCCTATTTTTATGTCGTATCAGAGTAATAACTCATTGATATTGGAAATGTCATTATTTCTTTTCTTAATAGTACTATAAGTTGAATGAAAACTCACTCTATTTGATTTTAGGAATTCAAATGCATTATCACCCATTCCAGTCTAAAAATAATTAAATTAGAAAAAAGACAAATCATTAAAGATAAAGAACTGTGCAATATAATATAAAATATTAATAAATTATTCTAAGCTAAATGGTATAATTCATTAAAGATAAACTATATGGAATTCTAGCAGCGATACTTTTCAATAAAACAGATAAATCAATGTGAATAGAATCGAAGATATTATAGAAGAAAACTGTAAGTTTAAACATTGATATGCAACAGAATATTTCATGATACTTTCTATTGGAAAAAAACTTCAAGCTGGATACATATAGAGTGAAATCTCCAACTAAGGAAAAACATCAAATTAATTATGAAAATTCATACTATGGATGACGTAATATACGTATGCTTTAGATCCATTTAAAAATTAGGAAGACATTAAATTTGTATATAGACTGAATTTATTCAGTGACAGATTTATGTTACATATCAGAGAACTGGTATGTGCACAACTTTTATGCTACAGAATACATCCCAAGATTCTTAATAATGAATGCAGATAATCCATATTATGTATAACCGATAAAAAAAATGAACACTCATTATCCTATAAGCAATAAGACTAGATAAATAAACTTAAAATCTAAACACCACAGCTAACATCAAACATTAAAATTTAGAAATTCAAATAAAATAAGCAAAGGAATTACAACTAAGTGATATATGGAGAGAAACAGAAAATAAACTTACACTTGGTCCAAATGATACATAACCAAATATCATAATCCAAAAAGCGATAAATTCACAAAGAAACATGTAAATATAAACATCGACCTTTTTATTATATCTTGGGTCAGTCATTTTCAGATAGAATCGCTTAAGTTTTATCAGTGGATTCCACGTCTTACCACCTGGACCCCCACTAGAAGTAGTAGTAGAATAGTGTGAGGTTTGAGGATATAGTTGAACGAATGCATTACGCCCACCAGTAAATAATCCATCATCTTTCCTAAGATCTGTTTTTGATTTATTCAGACAAACACCGGATGATGCTAATTGTCGTGAACTATAAAGAAAACATTTTTCAAGAAATATTAAAACTTCAAGTAAATGTAATTGTTTAGAGAGAAATTAATGTATACGAAAAACGAATAACAGTAAACTCAGAGATTATTTAAACAGTTATTTAACGTGCTATGCAATATGTTTATTGTATAATTAATTTACAAAACATACGGAGCAATCACAACAGTGCTTAGTCAGATTCGACACTTAACGATAAAACGGGATGATTAGACTAGTGACCAAGAGCTAGAATATATATTAATTTTACAGTTTGATTAATCATTCAAGAACGAACCATTAGTCTAATTTGCATGGTAGCTTGAGATCTACGTTAATTATGGCTGAATAACTGAATCGTTAATCTACCACAAAATAACAAATTATCGATTACTACAATCTTACTTTGTCATTTACGACGAAATACTGAACTTAACTATCAATCAATAAATTGAATTTTAGATGAAAGCAAAAAACCCTTAACGGAAAAAATAGAAATCTATAATATAAATGCTCACCTTGTTCCTTGCTTCGAACAAGATAACTGCTAATAGGTAGTAATCGTAAAGGAAAACAAAATAAAAAAATAATTGTGTAAGAACATATGAATGTGAGGGAAATAAAGACGAAAAACTAAACTAATTAAGTAGAACATATGTAATCACATAGACAACATATTACCAGATTAGAACTGGAAATAATTATTTCTAAAAATCGAAAATTCCCATCTGTAGACGAAGGATTATAAACATTTAACTTCAAAACAGGTGATTCTTCTTGATAAATTCAGATAATGTAATGAAAATAATATTAATAACAATGGTTGTATAGTAAGAAATCACCTTGGTTGACTATGTAAAAATTATATTGGTTTTGAAAATAGAAGACTTATTCAATTGGATCAGCATGGATTGATATCAGTAAGAGAATCATTAGAAATTCAGGAAAAATATTGAACATCTCTGTTTCATCCTATTTTATTGTTATATGATTTAGTAGTGCAATTCACTTAATATGCTATTAATCATTTATAGAGGAGCTAATATGATCTATCGACTCTTTGACATTATTTATTCTCATACATTATTTGCCTTAATTATTCAAAAAAAGACTATGATGTATTTGCTTACAGCCTTGAATGTTCCCAATAAAGTTAATATTGAATCCTTTCATCCAACTCATCGCAGATTCAAAGACAATGTATACTAGAATTTATCTGCTAAGGGTGAATTACCAAATGTTTATAAAACATTATCTAGCATAAAAATTAAAGGGAATAAGCGAAAATAACTGTTGACAAAACACCTAATACATTAATTTATTTAATTTTTTGCAATTACAGTGTATACATTAAAATGAATATTAATGAAATATTTGATATTTTAAGCTATGAACATTCTATTGTATACTAAACATGTATATATTTATAGTTAGGAAGATAGAATAATTACATCAATAAGATATAACATGATGGAATAAAATAACAAATTTTCAACTTTTGAACCTTTCAGCAATGAGTGAAAACAAGTAAAGAAATAAACATATGTGAGGAAAATGATAAACGACAATAGAAACTGATCGTTAGTCACAGATTATATCATCCACTTCATTATATTGGTTGACATGATTATTACTTATCCAAAAATATATATGTCCTTGGAGTAGGATAGCAATAGCTTTTGTAAAAGTTTTGTTATCAATTCAATTTTCAAATATGAAATAATGAATTAATGTAGCTTCTTTACCAATAACAAGTTTGTGTATTTGGTTCTGAATTAGAACTGAAGTAGGCATAATGGAATTGGCATTTGAAATTGAGCATTTTGAATCGTTAGACAATCGCTCTCGAAAAACTATTTTTACGATAATTTTCATACATTTGTATCGTATAACTCATAAGGAAGAAAAGATTATATGAAAATCTTTACATTGTGATAATAGAATGGAATACTGTTCTTTTTAAATTCATCTCAGATACTTACTAATGGATTACAAGAAACGAGGAGAAATATGTTGAGGAAGATAACAATTGGCATGGATCATGAACTTGACAACACACAATAAAAGATTATCTGGAATAATAATCTTACTTCATTCATCTTATATTTACCATAATTTTATGCTTAATATCAAAAGTACATTTATTATCAAGATAATAAATGTACTTTAAAACGTTAGAGAAATAAAATAGACATCAGGTCGCTACTACTACTTACTGCTGCTTTGTTTTCTTGTACAATTAATTCAAGATCATGTGTGAATTCAGTGTCATCACGCCAAAGACCATTATTTTTTAAATATCCTCTATGTAAGAATAAACTAATTAATTGTACTAAGTCAAATACAGCATAATCATCATTTTTATTTACACCAATTATACGAGGTAACCACAATGGTTCAGCTGATTCCGTTGGCCTTAATATAGCATCATTGAAATGGAAAAATTTAAACTGAAATATGTACTTTATGACAATAACAATCTATAGAGTAAAATAAAAGAATAAAAACAGATATTAAATAAGTGAAATGAATAATAATAATAATAATAATAATAATAATAATAATAATAATGACAAAGTTTACTTCGAAATAGCAATGAGTAGAATAAATTACCAAGATTTATAAAAGGGACGAATTTACATTAAATAGGTGGAATGCGGCTAGCAGTGGAATCTAGGACGTGTATTTTATCATATTTGAAACATCAGCTGGATGAACTTGAATCTGAAATAAAACGAGACGTGTATTCTGGATTCCACTGCTAGCCGTATTCCATCTCTTTTATGTATGATTGTCATAATGGCTATATCGAAGAGATCCACATAAGATCCATAAATGCAAACTTGGACTGATCAACAATGTGACAAATCCTTATCATTACAAGTTAAAGGAAATAATTGTTTTAAAAAGGAAATATATGCTGGTTAAAGTAGCGTAATTCAGTAGTTAAAGCATTTAATTGTCAAATATTGAATCGATTTCACAGCATTTGTAACTCCAATTTGAAAGAATACAGTCAGCATTACGAAAACATATATAATATTGATTATCCAAGACGAAGATGATGACGTAGTGCGAACTTAAAGTCGTCTTACTCACGATTTATGTGAACCCCCGTGGCTTATGCGAAAAGTTCTTTTTTTTCATTTTAAAGATTATTGTCGTGTATATACGTTATAGCTTGATAAAAATTTATTTTAAAACAACTTGTAAAATGACTCAAATTCAGAATGGATCCTGAAAAAGTAGTTTTGCTTTAAAACTCATAGTAATATATAAATCATGTGTATCACCGTCGTCCGGTTGATGAGTTTTAAAAGCATGACAAAACACCTGTTCCAAATTCAATTTTTAGCTACTTTCCAACGGTAATAAAAACTCATAACTAAATGGCAATATTAAGATAATTTCTACAGGAGATATTTGTGTCAAAAAGATTGATCAATTGAGATTATTAATATTAAAGGGAAAATATAAATCATTAAAATAATAAATTATTATTTAAGGAATTTCTTAAAATAAACTTGAATATGAAATATGAGAAACGGTAAATCATAATGATTATTCAATAAAACAAAACTATATATCGTCAGTAGTTTCATTTTATAAGCTCGTTACATGCAACTATTACACATCATGGTAAAAAAAGGATAGATAATGGGAACTAGTGAGTAGTATATATATAAAGTATGCTTACCTCAGTGTAAGTGATTAAAAATATCCAAAATGTTTTTGTTGGACGTGGTACAGATAACATACCCCATAATAATACCATTAATGGATAAGGTAATGATAATAATGATGCAGAATGCATATGATTAAATATTAAAAGAAAATAACAAAATAATTCTGAATAAACAATAGCTAAATTTCCAACAGCTATTAATAATAAAAATCCATATGAACGTGATTGACGAAAAGCTTTTTCACGTTCATGATCTTGTATATCTGTCATAGGTGTATTATTATCTAAATTATCTAATGAATTATCACGTATTAAATAATAATTTATAGTATCATTTAAATAATTTTCATTAGTTTGTACATTTTTTTCAATACATTGAGGATTAAATAATGATAATTGACGTTCTGGTGTTGTAGAAATAATTTCTAAAACAGCTGATTCTAAATGTGTTCTACAAATACAATAAACAATAAATAAATTAATTAATTAATTAAATGAAAAACAATTATTTACAAGAAGAAAAAAGAAATACTCAACTAAATAACTGATACATTTTATAAAATAAATAAATAATAAACAAATTTGGAACAATGTGAAATGAATAATGAAACCTACAATTTTTTAAAAAATTTAAAACATGAATAAATATAATTTATTAATTTATTGAATTTATTATATTTCCATTGTTTTATTGAAATCATTGAAAAATAAGAAATGAATGATATAGTTGGTAATGGAAAAAATAAATATGAAATATGATCTGTTTTATTATTAAACATATGTAAATCAATATTTAATGGAATTATAACATTATTATTATTATTATTATTATTATTATTATTATTATTTGAAGACGATGATCTTAATTTGTTTCTAGATAAGAAGAAGAGAAAAAAAGGAGTCGAACTAAGAAAACTGTAATAGATTTGTAAAATTATTCCATTTAACATAAGAATAATTCATCACTATATTCGAATAAAATAAACAATAGTATATACGAAGGAAGTATAAATATTTATTGAAATTTTGAATGATTAAAATCTACTATTAGATATCTTGAGATTTTAGAAACACATAATAATATAGTTATACAATATACCCTTGTAGACCAGGGTAATTTTAAATTGGTTTTCAGGAGAACTAAACACCATCCAAACTTTCACGTGACAACCCAAACAGTACAACTCAATCCCGCTTTACAGGAGAACCAGATACTGTATAGGCTTTAACGCTACAATCTGAATAGTACAGCTCAATCGTGTAGCGAAACCACACAAGTACCAAGTACCCTGGTAGACCAACGCAGATAATAAAAACATACTATTGAAACTAAACTCATATAAAAATAATACTAATAAGTTATGAAGTCAAAATTATTTCGATGGTTAAAGTGATGGATTAATTGATAAAAAGTCAACATTTCAATTATTAGGTTATATATTTTAACTTCGTTTCATTTTTTTTCTTGTAACACAATGTAACTACGAAATAAAGTTCCTTGTGTGAAGCATGAATAACACAATTAAGTGTTATGTTTAGGAACAGCCTACGGTAATTTCAAATGACTTAAGACTACGAAATTCTTCTAATACAAAACAGCATATGAACAAAATCAACCTAGCAACTAATATGCACTAAATCAATAATAATCTTCTACGTTATGGTAGAAAGAGATATCAGGAACTTGGGAGAGGGTAATATTCACAAAAGTCACGTTTGTGGATATAGCAACAGAGCAGTCCTCCAGAGAAAACAGAAATACCAGACTAAAGTATAAAAAACCAGTAAGGTAATATCAACAGTCAGCAAGGAAGCATGAACAGGAAAAAAATTATCGTGAACTTGCTTGCATACACGAGCTAGCACTTAATAAAAAGAAGTAGGTTCTCAAAGAACCAATATATATCATACAACTATCAAATCATAAAAAAACATGTCAACGATGCACAAAATATAATAGCGTCATTATTAAATATATATTTTAATTAAAACTGTTTACCTTAATTGTTCATTTGTGGATGGAAGATATGAAATAACTCGACGTTTAACTAAACGTTTTTCTTGGTCAATAGTTCTGCGAATACGACGATATTGACGAGTTAGACCATTCAAAAATCTTATTAAACTATCCACAGAACTCAAGAAAAACATATATGCTATTAAGCAAGAAGCTTTAAACTTGCTCCAACAGCCCTCAGTATCTGAAAAGGATAAAAATAATACTTAACTATAAAATGAATGTACGTAATTAGGAATAAGCGAAGATAATGAGAGAACAAATGACCTTTAACCTATAACAACACCTTGTTAGTAATATTCAGTCTGTGGCAGATAACGGGGTAATTAAAATAATTCCAAAACTATATTCAAAGGTGAAATGTTCACGTAATGATTATAACCAATACATGACGTAAAGGTGATAGATAACAAAAGTGATACTTGTGATTGATATAAATGAGTTGAAAATTAAAGTCATAAGACATTTCTTAAAGATTTGTAGTCAAAATAAGAAATTTACTGCGTGAAACAATATTGCTTAATACTAATCTGGTTTATTTTAGAAGGTGGTCTACGGTAAAATGTAGTTTGGGCTGTTTGAAAAGAGAAAATTCGCCTTATACAAGAACTATCGAATGAGTATACATTAATACTAGTCATCCATACTGACTTAGTGTGAGCAGCATATCGTCACTGAAATTAGAGAGATGATAGGAATTTTAAGCGTACAGAAAAAGAGCTACATAATTAGTCATTATAAGTATTACAATATATATTGAACGTTAACCTATTTCATAAATCCTAGTCAGTTTGAGTACGAAAATAAGTTTTAAAAAGGTAGGAAACAAGTAGACGAAATAACGATGAAGCATACAACATCATCTTCATAATTTATGAATAGAATTTAACAATAAATAGATGTGGAATGTATTTTGTATTAAAATCAAAACTGAAAAGTAAAAACGACTCACGTTGATGGATAGAATCTTTGCGTAATTCATCATTATCATTTATATCAGATGACCCATTATTATCATCGAATGGTCGAGATGATGAGTGGGTAGTTTTAATTGGCTTTTCAAATACAGTTATCTGATTATCTTGAGCATTTTGTTTATCCATAATAACATACGATGAAGTATGATTATTTGACTGATTCAAAAGAATAGTGTTTAGTTTAGTATCTTCTGTTTGCTTCGAAGTTGATGGATTAAAATGGGATTTTCTTCCAGCATTAACATCTATCATATTATTAAATTCCGATTTACCCTTTAAAATACATTTATTTTGTTCCTTGTTTACGATATTACCGTCGACTACATCATTATTTCCAGTGAATGATGAATTTAACGGGTGAACAGAATATAAATTGGCTTTATTTTTTAAAGGTTGTTTAAAATAATTATTATCAGGATCAAAACAACAATATTCACTAACGTTTACATTTCTGTCCGTCAATGGAGAATAGTATTTTTTACATAATCTATCGGAAAAATGAACTTCCGGTTGTTGTCTTGAACCAGAATGAATATCAGGTACACTAAGTTTCCTTATGCCAAATTTCGATGAGAAACGGTTGTTTCGTTTACGTTCTTTAGTTTGATTAGGATAAGTTGTATTTTTAAGTGAATGATTGTGAAAGGAATTTGTACTGACCTGATGTCTATTGGATGACTATAAGTAAAGGTTATAAATTAGATTGTATGCATAATAAATGGTATGAAAAAGTTACAAATTATGTTTGAATATGTACTTATCTGCAATAATCAAGCATACATAGAACTTAGAAATTTAGTAACGTTATAAGTTCCTTCAATAAAACCAATTTACGTGGCAAATGAACTAACATTTTGAGAGCGTATAAATAGCAAAATGTATGTATTTAAAAAAATTACTTGCTTTATAACACACATTGTTAAGCAATAAATTGTTTTAATAGTTGAATTCATGAGTCGATCTACGCTAGACCACCACTGAAAACCTGGAAGCACTGGACTGCTATTTCGTCCTAGTATGGAACTCCTCAGTAATGTGCATCCACGATCCCGCACGCAAAAATCAAAATTAGGACCATTGGTTTCGTGCGCGAACGCTTAACCTCTAGACAATAAAATCTTTACTTATTCCACAAATCTTATAAAAATCAAATTTACAGCACTATTCTTACACACACGCCGCATTGTCTTGAAAGTTGTCAATCTCAGTACATCAGAAATTATATCATTTCACAAATCCCTTAATTCATATTCCAAAGAAAAAACGGCTTTTTGAATTACTCCTTAGTGTGTAGAAATCACTCCTTTAGGTAACTACAAGATCATGTTCATCAAAAAGCAAAAAATTACAAACTGCAGTTCAACTCCTTCCTTCAGTCCAAAATTAACCAAGATTACTTAGCATGTACATGGTAAAACTTGGACCGATGAATTTCCATTATACATGAGAACTTAAATAAACTATTGATCATTTGTTAGTATAAAACAATAACAGCAATTACGCGGTGGGAATAAAGGTACACAGAAAAATATTTGACTTATTTGGTTAAATTTCCTATTTAGTACAAAAAATGGAGAAAATTTGTAGCTGAGAATAATGTTTTTGATGGCGGTGTTTGGTTCTCTAACCTAGACAGTCTGATTGTAAAGCATCCATTGTCATCCTGAATAACATCTTTAGCGCCTACTTCATGTATGAGTAGACGATAAGTAGACAATTAAACCATCTAGTTCGGAGAAATCAACACTATCAAAAGTATAAAAAACTTACGGAACAACTATAAGCAAGTTAATCAACAGTTATTTATATCATCATGTGCAGCTTATTTTTAGAGACAAATACTTTAAACAATTACAAATGTATATAGTAACCATTTCAAAACAAAACATTTAACCTACAGGTTGCATCGTTTGATCGACCGATGAACCATCTTGACTTCCAGTAGATATATTACAAGGAATATTATCAGCCTGTTCCCGTTGACGTGCACCATCATGAGAATGGGCATATAAATTGCGTCGATACTGTTTCACAGTTGAAAGAGCACCAAGTTCCATGGCTCTATTCAACAGTTGGATGGGATTTAATCGAGAATTGGCAGTTGATGGAGGATTAGCATCATCATCTTCATCACTATCTTTATCCGCTTCTTGACCATCATCGAAATATGAATAACTGAAATTCTTTCGATCGTTAGTATGGTGAGACCCAGACTTTAGGGCTTTAGTGATTATGTTATGAGAATGATTTTCAGCAAGACGAGACTCGATAATTTTACATTCACTGCTATCTGTTACTGTAGAAACGTTTTCAGAGTTACCCTCTTTGTTACTATTTCCCTCTGTTATCTTATTTGCAATAACAGGGTATTCAACATGAGAAGTTTCATAGGCCTACGATAAAAAAAATAGGATATTTAAATCAATTAAATTTGGCCAAATGAAGGATCGACCGTAAATAGAAATAACAGTGAAGGGATAACAAATTTGACAAATTCAAAGAAATCGCAGAAAGAAAAACATACTAAACGCATTATCATAATAAAAATATATCTATTCTGGTTATACATGTCCTATACTTGTTTACTAGCCATTTAGAAATAAAAATATATTTTTAACTTTAACAAGACTTGGAATTTCTTACAACTACTTTAATTTAAAAACTGTACATCGAAAAAAAGGTACGTTATTTCCCGACGAGAATTATGAATAGTAACTTTCGAAAACTACTTATGGACGAATACGACAAACATATTTTTATTGTATAATTATTAAGCAGCTAAACTATGCATATTTATGTTCCTCTTATTATAAGCTTTATCTTGACCTATAGGCTATTATTATACGATTTACTATTCTTGAGTTATGCCCAGTCTGTTAATCACAGTCTCCCACATTCACAGCCACTTTTGGCTATATCTTGTACAAATGTTATTTTCTATTTTATGGGACGATGTGGTCTGTTTGGTTTATATATAAACTCAGTATGTTTGAAATACATGATGCATATCGCAGAGGCTGAGATTAGTGTTCTGGACTTTACTAGGTAGGGAGAAGGACCGATAAGGACTCTAGACTGCTCGTACGGGTTTACGCATTATTGTTCCGGTCGATAAATCACTGTTCTCTAATTGGCGGTAACGCACAAGATCACAAGTTATAGCAATCAGTTATAATTACTATTAATATCTTCAAAGCGATCGACAAGATAGAGTAGTATTAAGGTGAATATTTAGTCCGAAACGACAGAGAGCGACTTTATTGTACTTAGAACTCATTCTCCAAGAGCTGAGACACGATTGGAATGATAGCCCTTTTAGAAATCTGACTATAAAAGCATTACCATTTGAATTTTATTTCATTTCCCTTATTGTATTTCCTAACACAGGGTAACCACTTGCATCGGTTGACATTCATTCGTAATGACAGAATAATATTAAGTATGGAATTTAGGGAATTACAGAAATTTTTTATATTGGAATACAAACAAACGCTAACAAAATAAATCCTTCATATTTACGAACTTTAAAGCGTTAAAGTTCAGTCGTGATTGCCTCATTCATCAAGCACAAATTCATAAAGCTAAAGTTTTAATGAATAAGCCCCGTAAAACTGTATTCACGATTTTTTCATCAAGTATCTAAATAAGTAAATCCATGGATAAACAAGCACACCATTAGCCTGTTATTATAAAAACATGGAAAAACTTTTATTAGTTAAGGCAATAAAAATAGTAAAGCCCCAGATATTCAGAAATGACAACAGAAGCATCAATATGTACCTTAGGAGGACTTGGTTTAGATAATGACGATTTCGTTGTTCTCCTATGGCTCCGGACCGTATTTTTGACAACTGTGTTCTTTTCAGGACTACTAGGACGATCTTTAGTGGGGAAGATAGCTCCAGATGCTGAAAATAATCGTCTATGAGTTTCATAAGGACGATGGTGTAAAGTGATTGGATTCTGATCTCGTCGATCAGTGGATCGATGAGCGAATCTGTCATATGATGTTTGACTAGGACGTAAAGCTAGATTTTTACCATCTGAAACCTTAGGTTCATCTGATTCTATAGATACAACTGAATATTTTTCGTTTCCACCAAAATGTTGACGTAAAAACTCAGGATGAGATCGCATACGACGATGTCCCAGGACAAATCCAGAGTGAGGACGATCTTGATGCATTTCAATATGCTTAGGATGTTCATAATGGCGGTCTGAATCAAGAGCATTTCTACTATGAGATGCTGGGCAAACGCGACGGTGTTCATCTCTAAAACTAAAGGAATAATAATCAGTAGAATTTCAAGTGAGTGTAAATTGTTTTCAGATATACTAATGAAAAAAAACATATAAATAGGTTTGAATGATGGGTGAGAAT
Source organism: Schistosoma margrebowiei (assembly GCA_944470205.2). NCBI lineage: Eukaryota > Metazoa > Platyhelminthes > Trematoda > Strigeidida > Schistosomatidae > Schistosoma > Schistosoma margrebowiei. The sequence continues at coordinate 49,107,547 of OX104024.1, forward strand.
AAATATTTGTATAAACTGACCAAAATTCTGATCTTTTTAATTACAAAATACTCCTTTAATCACTGGGTGTCGTCTAAAATAGTTAAAAACAATAATAATATTCGGTGAAAAAGAATAGGTAACTGTAGATCCTAAGAGGAAATATACAAATTATCAAATACATTTGCTAACGTCACTATTTATATTTCAACTGAACTCACAAACAGAATTACTAAAATCAGTCGACTGACTGACTGACAAGAAAGTAAGTAGCTGAAAAAAAATTGGTTACAAGATATAGTCTATGTTGAACGGTAATTAAAAATTTAAGAATAACTGATAGGGATCTACGCACCGATCGTAATATAGCAGTGATTTACACCAATATCCAAACAGACATGGTTGCTGGCAATACTATAGAACTTTCCACCAATCAACTAATGATATTATCTAGGCAAGAGATCACATTATCTACCAACAGTCAACGTCCTCATGATGTTCCACTGATAATTATAGTATAGGGGACATTATAGAGATTCTTAGTGAAAATATGCAATGAAAGAATAAATAATTCTGTATTTAAAGCAGTTAACATTTACCTGTCAAAACAATTGATATTCCTATCTCCCAGTTAATTAGACATAGTTAACTGATTACCTAGTCTGAAGTACATCTCTTAATACACAACATCATAAAGTCACTAATAATCCATATAATATAAAGTAATTGTACATAACGAAATTTATCAAATTTAGTGGTGATAAAATAAAATGTAAGATTTTAAAATTCAGTATTGTTGAGCAAATAACTTTCAGATATTTCAGTCTGTCAGTCAGCTACAACGTAGGACCAGGCACATATATGCATCGGTCCAATTTGCCATACCCCATTAACACAACAAGATGGACACCAGATTCATAAAAGTAGTTAATTCAGAAAGACTGCAATAAGGATATAGTACAGGAAGAAAGAATTAGTTATTAGAAAGAAAGAAAGATATGAAGTGATTTTAATCTCTTAGTTTAAGTGAAGACAGGGAGTGTATACACCGACGCCATTGTGATCGATCCTGAGCCATGTCACCAAGAGTCTCCAACCATTGGTTACGATAGTCACGCGAACCCCAACCAAGTAGTCTGCATCTACCAACATGGCTCAGACTAGAAGTTAGTGACTTCAAGCACTGATGCCACGTTTTGGTTTGGCCGCCTCTCACTTTCTTCCAACCATCTCCAACACCGGTTAGCATTGTACGTCGTGGTAATCGGTGTTCAGGCATACGTAACACGTGGCCCAACCATGTCAGTCGATGAAGATTCACAACCTCATCGACTGATTTACCATCATTCCCCAATACCCTGCGTCTAACCTGATTATTACTTACCCGGTGATCCCAGCAATATTTCTGAGGCATCTGTGGTCAAATACTAGTAGCTTACGGGTATCTTCTACTCTTAATGGCCATGTTTCGCTGCCGTAAATTAAAACAGAACGGATTGCCGCGCAGTATACTCGTCCTTTTATTGATAGACGGATATTTTGCCTTTGCCATAGGTGACGTAAGTTGGCAAAAGCCAAACGAGCTTTTCGAATCCGTGCAGAGATTTCGTCAGAAACCAAGCCATTAGGGCTGATCAGACTTCCAAGATAAGTGAAGTTGTCAACGCGTTCGACTACTTCACTCGCTATCCTTAGTTCAGGCGTTGACGCAGACCAGTCCCGAAGTAAAAACTTGCATTTAGAGGGAGAGAAGCGCATTCCAAATATTCCGACAATGTTGCTCAGTGCTACCAAAAGACTGCATTTTATCAGCGTCTTCATCAAACAGGACTATATCATCTGCGTATTCTAAGTCGATAAGTAGACCTCCTGGAAGGAGATCAATACCCGAGAATTCAGTCAATGAGAATGCTATTTCCATCAATAGGTCTATGATGAAATTAAACAAAAATGGAGAAAGTGGACAGTCTTGACGGACACCACTTGGGGTTGCAAAAGCAGATGGCAGTTCGCCATAAGCTCTGACTCGACTGGTAGTGTTCAAGTAAAGAGCCTTCACAGGGTTTATGTACTTCTGAAGTACGCCTTTCAATGACAGTTTCAGATATTTACTTTTTGATGAAAGAAATCAACATGAAATGACCGAATGAAACAACAAATATTAGGCTGACCTGATAGTACTATAAGGATCATTATAATTAGACAGAATATTTAAAATATTTGGATCTATACTTGGCCAAATATCTCGTAAGTAATTCTTTCCATTTGGAACTAAAGTAACTTGAGATTTAGTATGATTATTTGAAATAGTGACTTGTTTATCAATTTCTTCACTGATAGCTGCTTTTTGTAATTTTAAATTATGTTTATTCTCGCGTAAACGTAACGCTGGTGGTGGTGGACTAGAATTATCTTTATCCGAATGATCACTATCATTTCCAGTTATATGTGTTTGACGGTTGACAAAATCATCATCCTCTTCTGGATCACCTTCAAATAGATAGTAATCACCAGATCGAAGCACTAGAATAAAAACGACAACGAAATCGAATAAATACTAGGTGATATTAAGATATAACTGCCCTACAATAAAAAAAGCAACAACGACAAAAAGGTTAACCAAATAACTAGTACAGGTACGTAAAACACAACAGGTAGATTTTAGTCTTAATTAACTATAGTAAACAACAATCCAGAACAGTGAATTCAACATATTTCGTTTATATTCGATCTATGCTTATAGTGTAGAAATAGAAACAAAGCATGTCCATTGCGCAAAATTATTAAGTGTCAATGAAATCATCAAAAGATATTTATGCGTGACTAGCTTAAAAGTAGGAAGACGACCTGAAAAAATAAGCTGTTTTTGATAGGTATCGAACATTATAAAAAAACGGATTTTTACAGCGGAGGTCGGCAAATGTTTGAAACCCACTCCTCAAACATACATACACACAAATATGCGGTTCACAGTTGATTGTATGAACACGAATTTGGTGTCTTGCAGTTAAAAAATTCGATGTGGATACACTTCACTTTTACACAAATGAGATCATTCAAAAAAATTACCAGTATATGAGTTCCATTAATGAGTGGCGTGGTAAATGTATAAAGGTTTACAATTGACTTTACGAAATGGTCACCCAAACATATTTTCTAAACAGATATGAAGAATGAAGTGTATCAGGAACAATCAAGTTTTCTATAGAAGTTGTATCATACAATTTATAGTACACCAAAAATGTGGTTAAGAAGTACTACTGTTTTGTAAGGTAGGAGAATGCCCCCAAATGGCCTGGTACGGCCGAGATTGTGGTGAGCCCGCCCTTCCTCTCGAAATGCTCTCACACGGCCACGCGTACACAGCCTCTGCCAGGGAAGTCCTACTCACTGCCTTCTCACAGCGGGGGTGATGTTTACGAAAATGAGAGAACGAAAAGCGAATATCCGGCGCTTTAACCGGATTCCAAACCGCATGGGCTCCAGTATCATGCGGGAACAAACGGCGTATGAACCAATGATTGGTCACCGGCTTCCATGGGACCGCATCTCCTTACGATGCTCCACTGCCTTGTGGATCAGACCTTCGGGTCGAAGGCTCGGGGAGTGGCTCCCTAAGAAAACCACCTGCTTCGGTTTAGGCACCCGGGCAGTATCACAGCCCTCACACATATCAAATGAGATTTGTGTGGCGCATATGTAATGCGCTATCTATAATGTAGGAGAATCGATCAGACATTATTACCTAGTTTTTATAGTTCTAAGACGGTAGCATTACCTGTGTGTTTAGGGATAACCGAGTGAGCAATACTGATATTAGACGTAGAATAATAAGTAAATATAACAATTCGGTTGATGAGGTTGTAAATCTTGTTTCTACTGACACCGTTATTACATCTACTACCCTGGTATTTGTCTTGATAACTTTATCTAGGTAAACTGATATGATGTAACAAATTGAATCAATATACATATGTGCTAGGCTTTACGTTACAAATTAATGACTGAGATAGTTTAACGCTTAAAAATTACTGTGGTGCATGACTTAAGTGGATGAGTTAAAGTATGACTTAAAAAGTAGTATATATAAATCTGAGCATTGTTACTGGATGATAGCCCATCAGAATTTCAGATGAACAAAAAAACAACTTTAGGTTGAGTTTAAACGTCAAATAAATACTAAACAGTAGAATAAAGCACATATTCATACGAGAAACCATGAAACGATTAAAAGATGTGTTGGATAATTAGAGGAAACATGGAGAAAAACCTACGACCATCAAAAAAGTAAAAGTATTTATACGCAATTGTCTACGCAAGATACTCAATGTCATTCGGCCGGATACCATCAGTAACAACCTACTATAATAGACAACAAACCAGCCTCTGGAGATGGGTAGAACATACACTGTAGAAATTATAAAATTGTGTCACGAGACAAGTTCTAATTTAGAATCGTGAAGGTGAAAGGAAAAGAGGCAGACCAAAGAACACATTATTACCTCGGGAGTTGGAAGCAAACATCGAAAGAACGAATAGCATTTGGAAACAGCTGGAAAAGAAGAGCACACAACAAAGTTGGTTGGAAAATCCGGGTTGGCGTTATATGCTCCTCTACAAGGGGTAACAGGAGTAAGTAATTGATTAAGTAGATGAATTAATGCCCAAAAAAAATCGAATTTACGCCAAAATTTTATAAATACAACAGACATCAAGAAAAAAATCTTACTTATATAATGTTCAGTAATGTTAGCATTACTACGTCCAAATGCTTCTTGACGTTGTTGAATAAGATTGAGTTTCTGTTGTACTTTTGCTAAATTATATTGTTCTTCCATAGCTTGTTCATGAATAGCTAACATTAACTTACGGTTTATTAGGTAAGCACCACTAAGAAGAAAAAAATAGTAGGGGGAAGAGTAGGATCAGAACAAACATAAGAGACCTCGTAACATTCGTCTATAACGGTTAATTATCATGTGGAAAAAAAGCCCGTTTAGTTCAGAAAAAAACTGCAACCAATGTAATTCATCAAAACCGAAAGTGATATAATTGCTTGTCAGAATTATTTCATTCTAATCGGCATAAAGTGTTTCCCTTTTCAAAAATCAAGTCCCATTGATTAATAAGGCGTAGAAATTTACGACAATATTGTAATTTTAATGTAAGTTATTAAATTAAATAAACTAAACCATTTATTGTGTATAATCAACCTTTAAAATACATATTTTTAGTATGAGAATTAATGGTACAAAACTCAAACTGAATTAGGTGATATAGAGTTGAGAATCTGAGAAATATTATTATTTGGAGTTTAATCAATAAAGAGTCCAAAGAGTGAACAGAGATTAAAAAAATCAATAACCACAACATTAAAACTTACCGAGATGCAAATCGACTTTGAACTTGTAAATCAAGTAATACATGACTAAAACTATGTGATGTGAATACTTTTCGTTGAAATAAAATAAATATAAAGCATACAATATCCCAATGCAAACCACTTGAAACAGTAGCACATGATGTTTCATGTCCAGCTAATGAGATAAAAGGTGAATAAATAATGATGATAATAGAATATTGACAATAATTAGAATTATATATATTATCAGAATGGGGTTTGTGGAGATTGTAGTATTTTAATAGTTGAATTCATGAGTCGATCTAAGCTAGACCGCCATGAAAAACCTCGATTCGCTGGACCACCGTTTCGTCCTGGAATCCATCACACTGTACGCAGGATTCGAACCCAGAGCTTTCGGTTTCGCGCATGAGCGTTGAGGAGTCCATACTGAGACAAAACGGTGGTCCAGTGCTTCCAGGTTTTCCAAGGTAATCTAGCATAAATTGACGCATGAATTCAACTATTAAATTACAAATATACTAAAATTCAAATTGTCAATCACATGCAACATGTTATTAGGTAATTTCACTAACTGACAAAAATACTAAACCAGTTCAACCAAATGAACCAAGTGAATTATATATATATATATATATATATATATATATATATATATATATATATATATATATATATATATATATATATATATATATATAATTCACTGTGTTAAAATGTTAAATATAATCGGCTTTAAATGAAAACTATAAAACTTAAATATATAAAGCTTAAATGTAGGGTAATCAATATTAATTAACTAATTGGAGAGAACACTTCATCACTAAAATGTGAATGTCGTTGTCAATGACAATTCAATTATGTATTAATTTTCATCCTCAGATTTTACATTATTTGGAGAAAATTTAATGTTATCTCAGTCACAGTTTTGATATAGGTATAAAGGAATAAGATCCGATTGATGGCTAATATCACACACATATACAAAATCTTCTAATTGTTTCTAGTAAAAGGTAATATCAGTCAATACAAGTGAATTATAATTCAGTAATCTCAAATAAAATCTTTTTTAATGCAGAAACGTGTATGTAGGATTAGCATTGTATACATTAGACCATTGAATTGTTTTGATCAGTTTATTTTTCAAAAATGAATATTGATGTACACGAGTTTATCAGGTTGTAATCGTTTTAAGTTGAAATACTAAATTTATTTGTACAATTACATACGAGGTAGATTGAAATGATTCCATGATAATGGATTCATACATTGAACACCGAATAACTGTATAAGCCAACATTGATTAGCCATTCGTGAACGATAGACACAACCCATAAGTTGAAGACTACATTTAGCCAAAATAACACAAAAATTATATCCAATAATTACATTCCATCTACAAAGAAAAATATTTTTTGATTATGATTTACTGTTTAAGATCAATAGTTACATTTAATCTTAGACAAATACATATATATAATTAATAATCATAAAAATCAGTACAATTTTTTCTCATTCTATTATATCAGATTACCGACTAGCTTCAGTCTACTTTTAATCATTGTATATCCATCAACATCGACAAAACGTATATAGAATGATAAGAAGTTGAAAGCATCTAGCAGAAATTCCTGGATGTAAGTTGGGCATCAATTAGCACTAGTCGACAAGACATTTCTGAAATTATTGAGACAGCCGAATTAAACTTGCGTTGTACAGTGAAAATAACAGTACATTTCATTAATGGTATGTGCAGCAACAAATCAGAAAAACAGTATTAAAAAAATACGGGTCTTCTGTTTTAACCTACTTTTAAATCAATTATAATACACTAAACACGTAATTCAAATAGTGTGCAATGCATTAAACAAAGAAAAACGTAATCTGAAATACAACGAAATTAACAGGAACTGTTAAAAAACTGACAGGCAATTATATATATATCAACAATTATAAATACTTACGAGTTGATAAGATTAGGTCGTTCTCTTAGCAAAACATTCAGTCCCATCCATAAATAGATGAAACTTAAGATCATATAACCTAAACAGAATAGTGTAATCCACACAACTCCAGTGACAAGAACAACAGCTAAACTGACCCAATAAGACCAATAGAAAATAAGATGACGCATATAATCTAAATAAGATCTGTTAAATTAACATGAATAAACAAAAGAAGAAAATTAATAATAATAATAATAATAATAATAATAATAATAATAATAATAATAATAATAATAATAATAATAATAATAGTAATAGTAACAGTAATAATTATAATAATAACAATAATAATGGTAACGATGATGAACAAGCAAATAAATGACAGATTAACTTTATGAAAATATCTTGAACAAAGCAACCATTTTTAAAAAATGGTAATTAATTAAATAATCTAAAGGTTTGATAATGACTGATCATTGTAATATACATGTGATTATCAGGTAGAAATAATCAGGGAATATAGCAAGCAAAAATGCAAGTCCAAAAATTTGTGGATTTCAGTGTAGCCTCAACTAATTAATTAATTGATCAACTAAATTTAAGTCATACATACCCTGTACACATATCGTTGATGAATGTTTGGATACAGATGTTCAACTGGAATATCTTCAGTGTTTTTTTTTCAATTATTTACTACTTCTACCAGCTCATTTTAAAGTCGAAGTTAAATTAAAGCGTAACCTAACTCTCTTCTTCTCTTTCACATACACGCAGACTATTTTGTCGAAACAAGAATTCGAAAAAAATTAAGATTCTTGTGCAAAACAATCTATACAACAAAGCTGTGGAAACCTCTCAATGAGCTATATAGGGATTCACATAGTATAGTATATTTCATTTAAAGGATAAATACGATGAATAAGGGATCATGTAGTCGGTTTTGATCATGTTTAGCAAAATACAGTTTTTCACAATTACAAACATGAATCAAGATTATTATTATCATCATCACTATTATTATTGTTATTATTATTATTATATGGCAATGACAAAAATAATTGAAAAATAAAGAACATCTTATCCATGTACCAAAGTAATTTTTTGATTGAGATCATGAACCAATTGATGTTAGACCATCACAATTGAAAACCTGGAAGCACTGGACGGCCGTTTCGTCCTATTGTGGGACTCCTCAGCAGTGCGCATCCACGATCCCGCGAGCGAGATTCGAACCCAGGGCCTTCGGTCTCGCGCGCGAACGCTCACTAGTAACTAGCTTCGTGAGGGAATTCTCGGAGTTCTAGTGAGAAGCCGTGACCAGTGGAGCTAATCCTTGTCGGGTAGAGACAGGTATTTACCTCAATACAATGGAAGTTGGTCGCGCAATTTCGTGGATTGGTTGATGTTAGAAACTATCACCATTGGATGCCGGCTCAGTGGTCCAGTTGGTTAAGCGTTTGCGCGCGAGACCGAAGGCCCTGGGTTCGAATCTCGCTCGCGGGATCGTGGATGCGCACTGCTGAGGAGTCCCACAATAGGACGAAACGGCCGTCCAGTGCTTCCAAGTTTTCAATTGTGATGGTCTAACATCAATTGGTTCATGATCTCAATCAAAAACTTAATAATCTCCACAACTCCTATACTAGTTACCAAAGTAATTGTTTGATAACATAACTCAAGATATGATATAAATGATATTATCACATGTTGATCACACATCTACATAAAATTAAATCAACTATACAAGCTTAATATATTATATTCATTTTATATTACACATATATTTGACTGGTCAGTTTATGAATTAAACCAAAAGTTCAGTAGATATGAACGTGAATGACTAAACACATCAACAAACCGATACCAAATATCAATTCACTGAAGTGTCAATTACCAAGGAGGTTAAATTCCGACTTGCCCTTCCGCGTAGTGTCTTCTGAATAGTGAGATCTTTCTTTCCACGAATTAACGCAAACGGCATAGCGGAGACAGGACTGACCAACCACTTCACTGTCAGACAGAGATCGGACTAGTCACCCGATCTGTCTAAGTCTTGATTATAAGAGAAGAGAGGTTGACTTGAATTGGCTTTCTGCCTGTGGCATTGGAGAAAACTTTCCTTTTGGTACCTGTACAAACTAGTTTGGAAGAGCCCATACGGTCTGGTAGGGGGGCGGGTCAGAGCGTAGGCTGTGTCGTAACCAGTGCACAGTGGTCAACATTAAATCAGCCTGTAGTAAGAGCGTTAATTGAGCACGTAGTCCATGACGATTTAGAATGCTGATTTAAATACTCAATATTCATTTAGTGAAAATGCTACTGGGTCTGGAAGCCTAGGTTATTCGCATCTATGCCTATATGTATACGATTAAGTGTATCGGCCTGGCTTATGCATTCTGTATACGCACGTAACTTATACTTGCAAGCGAAAACTCCTATGCTTGCATGTAATTATGAGAGGTGTTCACCTGTCTATGGTTTCTATAGATATATGTATCAACATACTAGTAACCGCGCCCATCTATGCCAATGTGTATGTCACTGGAGTGTATGCATCTTCTGTACCTGCATTCTAATATATGCACATGAAGTATACTTGGGGACAGAAAAATTCACCGTTTCTCCACTGATGAACTTATTAGCAGCTTATCAGCGCTTCCAATTGTATAAAAGCTTCCGAAAGTGGTAGGAAAAGTGTAAGCCGATATAACACGTCTGCACGACGTGTTGTGGGTCGAGAAATACTCCCATACTACTGATATCGTGTCCTTATCTGCACGATTCTCCAGTATCCAGTGGCACTGTCATTTTCAGCTCTTCTCTATGCCAGAAGAGAGCTACGGGGCTCCACCCACTACGCTAGGCAGATAACTGAAACTGTCAATTAACCGAATATTCATAGAATTATTCAAAAGACTTTTCTTTTTTATAAATGTGCAGTGGCAATTTTATATAGTTTGTCAATGGTTAACTAATGTTTAATTTCAATGCAAATAAAAAATAATCCATCAATACTAAAAATGTAATTTTCCAAAAAGGTTTGATCAAAAGCAATGACAATAGAGGAGAGAAGTAGAACAAATGTTGTAAACATAGATTCGCATTGTGTTAGAAAATTGAAATTTAAGTGAGAATTCAATGTTTAATGGGAAAATATAAACAATTCTTCATAAAAACGTCTATTTGTAAACAACTAAAGAAAAGATGCAATATTATATGGGAAATTATTACTAAAATGGCTTAAAGGCACAACATTACTCGTCGTTCTGAACTCTAAAAGGGACGATGAATGAGCGGAGTTTAAAATGACAATTCATATGACATTAGCAAGCAATCAAAGTACAAAATATTGCCTATTTAAAGCAAACTTAGTGCTTTAATAGTTAATAAAGAATAGAAATCCTTAATGTCACAAGGTACGTACTTAAGGAATTCAAAAGTGAGAAATACATACTTATCAGAATGGGTTTTGTGGAGATTTTAGAAATTTCACAGATTAAAATCATGAGTCATTTGAAGCTAGACAGTGAAATTTCTAAAATCTCCACAAAACCCATTCTGATAATAATCAACTGCTCACTAGTGACTGACTTCAGGAAAAACTCCCGAAGTTCTAGTGAGAAGCCGTTACCAGTGGAGTTCAACCAGGTCTGTTGTGAGATATCAGCTCAATGAAGACAATGGTGTACGGTGGCGCAACTTCGTGGATTGGTTGAAGTTAGACATTAACACCGTTGGATGCCGGCTCAGTGGTCTAGTGGTTAAGTGCTCGCGCGCGAAGCCAGTAGGTCCTGGGTTCGAGCCCCGCGTGGTGCGGGATCGTGGATGCGCACTGCTGAGGAGTCCCATACTAGGACGAAACGGCCGTCCAGTGCTTCCAGGTTTTCAATGGTGGTCTAGCTTCAACTGACTCACGATTTCAATCTGTGAAAATACATACTTGACGTGTCTAGAATGCAAGATTAACACCCATTGCTAATAGAACAGGAAAAATTACCTTTAAATGAAATATGAAAATGAGTGATTAATTCAATACAGTAACCCTAACTCACTCTTTAGTGCTGACGAAGTCACGATCTTCCTCGTTAGGTAATTCATTAGTTAGAATTGGACGGTTAGAACCACCATCATACCTTTCTGAATCAGGGCGTTGTTCAATTTTAAAGACACGAAATTGTAAAGCCACTGCAGCGAACTGAAAGAAGTCAGCTAATAAGATATGTATGAAAGCAAAACAAATATACTAAATATCATGAAGACAGTTGATTAAATTGATAAAGAATGCATTAAATGTGGCTAGCAGTGGAGTCTAGGACGTACTTTTCGTCCTATGTGAGACTTGTCAGTTGGGTGTACCTTCATTTCACAGTGGATCTTCACTCCGGGAATCGAACCCAGTGATTACTATTTTAGTTGTATTAACATCACAGTAGCATGTTCGTGGATCGGAATAAACAGAGTAAGATTTGAAATAAATATATCGATTTAAGTCATTATATTTTATGAGAGACAAAAAAGTGAAAATAATCCGAACAATAACGGAGAACTAAAGACAGGATTATATGTAACACACAATGAATAAAATCGATACTGTAGATTACTCATCTGTTGGTTACCTATTATAGTAAACTGAGCCTTAGCTCAACAAAGTCCATGATTCCATCGTACACGAGAAGTGCTTTGAAGAAACCCGTAATCAAACAATAACTTAAGTGTCTTCCATCAGCAAAGCAAAGTGAACTGCTGTGCAGTATACACACCCTACGATAATTGAAAGAGCACTTAGCATGCGACTGAAGTGATGTAAGTTGAGAAAAGTCAAACAAGTCGTTCGTATCTATACAAACATTTCATTATCTACTGATCTAACAAGTATCATTTCACAATTTGAGGGGGAAAAACGTTAACTAAAAATTGTTTACTGTCGTTCAAGATTTTTTCATCAAACTAAATTGTCTATGCACTCTACATTCAGATGAGAATGTCACGACAGGGAACACAATAATTACGACACTTAAGTGTAAGAGATTGGATGTGCTAATGGACAAGATTTGACGTGATCATAGGCCCTAACACAGACTACTTTGGTAAAATAAACAATCTTCAGTAACTATGATATACTTCTTTGATGTATCTTTTAATAGCAGACTATTGAAGTCACTAGCCTTTAACCAAAGAAATCAAGCATTTTATACTGGCTGTTTGTAGTTTTTTCCCCGACGGATTGAATAAATGGAAAAATCAGAAAACCCTACGTAAACATTTATAATCAGAAGTATTCAAAATAAGATAAATACATATATGCGTAGGAAAGATTATTGTTTAAATAAAAGTAAATGTATACCAGTTAACTTATAAGCAGATGGTGCACCAAAGTCGCTAGGTAGATACAACCACTGAAGAAGATTATTAATTTCTATCGATTCTGTATACCAAGGGTAACCTGATAGAGTATAGAAAAATAATGAAAATTCAATCCAAAAAAATCAAATTATAAGGAACTAAAAATAAAACCATCAGTTACTCAATATGTCTAGGTCGGCCAAATCTAGCGAATATACCAATATGACTTTGTAAATCCAATTATGTGTGAATTTTCCTGCTGCCGATAGTACGAATTGCATTTGATCAGTTTAAATTGACACACATCCGTCCTAAATTGATTATCCGATAGTACTTTTTAGTTACACATTTTAGCTAAGTTAGCTTGTGACTACAAATGAAATACGGAAGCTAGTTTTATCCTGTTCAACAGGATACGCCAGACTGTTTAGAATATTTTAGACTATATTATCGTAAGATTATTTGTGTGTACAGTTAAATGCAGGGTTGGCTTGCTGAAATACATAAAGCTTTAAAAATAGATCATTGGAGGAAATAATAACAGTCAACAATTAAACAAACCGAAATGTTAAAATCTCGCCTACTTCTTCCATCACCATTCTAATCAATGATATTGAACAATTAACATGAATGAATAGTAAGAATTATTTAAATTTTTGTCACTTATCTCCAAAAAATTATAACATAAAAAAATACTGTATGCTGTAACATCCTGTAATGAAATGTAAACTGTAAAATATAATTCAAATTGTTTGTGGACTTTTACAAAGGCCAATATTTCGGACAAAAAACATTAATTTCTCAATAAAAGAAGCTTTAGGTACCATCAATAACTGTAAAATCTACAGTACGAATCCTTAATGTAACATTTACTGATAAAGAAGCAGGAAATTTTCAAAGGTTCAACTTGTCTTACCAGATATGCTAAGATTGATTTAAAGACAACTCTAATTAAAGACTAATATCAGCTTTAATACGATAGAGTGTCGATGAGTACAGTGGCGATCCTCTTCCCTAGCGTAAGAATCCTAATAATAGGCATCATCGATCGCAGGTAGAATTAAATCTAGAACTGTTACATATTACAATTACTACAAAATCATTTGATTCCTCAACCAAAAACCAAGTTTATTTAATTTACGATCCAGGGTATTTGTCTAAACTAGTGAATTTCTACCACGAGACATTTAAAAAATGCAGCATAAAATAAAATCTATTACAGTAGGAATATAATTATATTAGAGAACTAATTTATTTGACAATGAAATGCTGTAAACATTTAAAAACTTCACAATTTGTTATTAAAATTCCAAACGATATTACTACAAAGTAACAGTATTAACCAATGACTTCAATTCATGATGTCACTGACAAGTGGACTGAGCCATATTGGTAGATGTAGACTACCTGATTAGGATCCGCGAGACGATACCACCCGATGGTTAGAGACCTTGAATGACATGGCACGAAATCGTTTGCAATGATGCAGGTGCATCCACTCTTTGTGTTCTCCCAAATTCTAATCTTCTGAATTCTTCACGTCCCTTTTCTTTCTCTCTCCAAATTTATTTCAATGGATTATACTCTTTGAATAACATCTTCAAATCCTAATCTTTCTGATTACTGCCTATACTTTTACAATCTCTAGCACTATGAGATTTGAATCGACAACTGCATCTGTGTGCTAATGTGGTATGGCAACTGGAACTGATGTACCTACGTATGAAATTCTACATTGTTGCTGACTGAACCTACTTAGACAAGATAAGGCTTAAAAGGAAAATCTTCGACAAGAAAAAGAGGTGGAGAAAGGAAAACTTACTCAAACATAGTCCAGGTGGTAGACCAATACAACTGGCATATTGTATTGGTATAAGCGCAGCTAGAATTACCATATAAGAAGGCCATAGACGTGCACATACTCGTCGTGGAGAGAATAAAAACACTAACATCAACAGTAAGTATAGTACACTGAAAGCATCGACACGTGCGCATGTAGTGACAACGGTGATACAATGACAAAGCTGAATAAAAAAAGTAAATAAATAGACTGAAGTGAGATGTTTTTGCACAATCCCGTTTTCAAACATAGATCAATAAGTAGTTTTAGTAACATGTAAATAAACAGAAACTACAAAACACTGACAAATAATAAACATCCTATTAGCATAATTTGTCTACTGCAAATTACAAGTATTCGGTGAAGAATGTAAATAACATTTTGCATAAATTTGAAAATTATACGTGACATACTCATTAGTTATATAACAATAATAAAGTTTATTTGAGAAACACTGACTGGATTGAAATGATTTATAGTCGAAGCATAAATTAATGGCCAGAACTCTAAATATGAATCTATCCTATTCATTGAAATTCTATCATAAATCTAATCGAAAAACCTCACACATCAGTAAAGTTCTATTAACTGGATTTTACTGATGATTTTACTCGCTAGTTCAAAAGCGTCTTAATCCATGAGCTAACGACAGATCAATGACAAATATTAGTTTAGGAAATAGTAATTCAGAAAATGTTGATTATGTATGGTGTACCGTAAGTATAAAGTTTAACACTGAAATGTTTGGAAAAGATTCCTCCTCTGGAAAATTATACCTCGTATCTTACAATATAAAAAACTGTAGTCTAAAGAAAATATAAGAAATACCGACCTCCAAACCAAATTTGTAGAATCCATAATTAAAAGCAAATTTGACCACATTCAATAAGTCATAACCCATGGAATTGATCGTAACACCAGGAAATACAATTCCTTCAGCTGGACGAGTAATTTTATCATTGTTGTAAAATTGACGTTGTCTATACGCTATAGCATGCCAGACTACACTGACAACCAGTAATGCACCATATGGCTAAAACAAAAATAGCAATGATAAACACAATTATCAAAGAATCGAATTTCTTAAACATACATTTGATGCGAAAACCCTAATTGCTATAAAACTGAATTAGTTCAGTAAGAAAAACACAATAACCGCATGAGCATGTAATTTTTACAATAGTTATACTTATAAACCCATAAATAAAATCGGGTGAGACTAATTTGTGAAAGAGCGAATCAGAAGCGTTTTAGAGATTTCAAGGTTACGGCGCCAACTTCAGTGCTTAGTGCTAACGTACGATCGGTTTACAGAGAATTCTGTACGAAATGTGATAATTCAGAGGCTATAACAAATAAAACGGCAAGATTATAATTTGTGAACGAATCAATCAGGTATAAGATAACAAATCTCGGATTTTAACGCGAAGACCTTCCTTCCATTTTGCTAAATATTTAGCCATATATATATATATATATATATATATATATATATATATATATATATATTTCAGATTCTCCCTTGTCTTTTTTTTCTCTTCCCAAGTTTATTTCACTGTATTATACTCTATAAGTAACATCTCCAAACACTAATCTTTCCGATTACTGCTTATACTTTTATTACCTCTACCACTACGGGATTTGAATCGACCATTGCATCTGTGCTAATGTGGTGTGGCAACTCGAACTGATGTACGTACGTACGAAGTTCTACGTTGTTACTGACTGATATATATATATATATATATATATATATATATATATATATATATATATATATATATTTCTGGCATCATAGCTGATGTCAGTTTGTGATGGAAACCCCATATATAATTCTTAACTAAGGCAAATTATGACAATTACCGTGAACTGGATAATAAAAGTGTTGAGTCGGCTTCTGGAGAACTTCAACGGAGCCTCTAGAGGCCTAAAAGGAGCCGAAGAGTCCTAGCCAATCAGAGTATGATGGAACGTTCTAGAATTCCAACGTGGCGTGCTACTATTGGTTGGTAGCATAATATGTCGTTATCGGATTGGCTGTAAAATGTTGATTTAACAGACGCCAACATCTATAAATACCCATGATTTTCTGTACAAAAATGAACCTTGGGATAAAGTATTTTCTCTCATACTTGCGTCTTCTCTCTGGTGTTCAAGTCGCTGTGTAGTACTAGTCTGCGGGTTACCAGAATAGCTTAGGAAAACGGATATAGCGTTCGACCGACAAGGCTTATCAAAATGCACCAGTAACACTAGCTGCAGCCAGGTACTACTATATAAACGGATGTTTGGAGAGCGAACAGACCCCTACATAGGCTTGTTTATGTGCATTGTGTCGTTATCCACAAGTGCACTCAACAACCGGAGTGCACATAAACAATATTGAAGCTATGTGGTCGAAGCTCAAAGAGTTTTTGAGACTATCATGGCTCCAGAGGCCGACTATTCTGTAGCTGTATGGATGGATTCCTCTACTGCATGCATTACGATTTTAGAACCTCTGAACCTCTTTCTAACCGTGGCAAGTTTCTGAACCACGTATCCACTTTATTTCCTTTGGTTTGTATAATATTTTTGCTCTATACTAAATGTTTTCTGATTGGCTAATATTCCTCAAGGTCACTTAAGATTCGTTCAAATGTCGTCCATAAATTAGTCTCGTCAAAACTCAACAATCTCTACAACCCCGTACAGATAATTACCATGTGCTTACTAGTGACTAGCTTCGTGAGGTAATTCTTGAAGTTCTAGTGAAGAGGCACGACCAGTGGAGTAAATCCGTGTCGGGCAGAGACAACTATCTACCTCAGACAATGGAAGATGGTTGCGCAATTTCGTGGATTGGTTGAAGTGAGAAGTTAGCATCATCGAATGCCAGCTCAGTAGTCGAGATGTTAGGTGTTCGCGCGCGAGACCGAAGGTCCTGGGTTCGGAACCCGCATGTGGAATCGTGGATGCGCACTGCTTAGGAATCCCACACTGGGACGAAACGGCCGTCCAGTGCTTCCAGGTTTCCAAAGGTGGTTTAACATTGATCGATTCATGATCTCAATTCATAAATAGTTCACCTAAATTTTAGGCAAACAAAAAACGTTCGTATACATAACTTTAAGACTAACCATAATATACTGACGAAAGTTGTCGACCTTTTTAAAACCGAGCCAGTTAGTTGGATCTAATGTAGTGTTGCGAAGCTTGAAACCCAATAAAAAAAAACAATTACGTTAAACAAATGAAATAAAATAGATTATTTTCTAGGCGCAACAATCATTAAACAGATATTTCCCATTTACAATCAATTTAGAATCTGGCAAAATGAATAATAAAACAGACTGAAATAATATAGTAGTAATGACAGTATAGAACGACAAAAATGCATGTAACAATATTGGAATTCTAGATCTATAGGAAGATAAAGTTCAAATGAATCTAGGTATATGTGACTAATTCTGAGTCATGTCTTCAACTACTAATCACGGTTCTAGTGTGGATCAAATGCTTGAGAGAGAAAGTGGAACAATTCACACCATTAAATCAATTAATAAAAATACAGCTTTCTAATGATAAGTAAAAACTACCACTTTTAGAATATATGAATATTTCCATTGCTGTTTTTTTCAACAAAAGGAGATTCAAGTTCGAGTATTGCTTGACATAAATAGGGAACTATGTTTTTGGTGGGCTAATAGTGAGAGAATATTTCTCGGTTTACCTGTTAAGAGTATAACGGTACTGAACAGATCCAATAGATGAGCGAAACATGTCACATGGTTTTCTTTATATGAGACTTATCAAGTACAGATTCGCGTAATTGACTTTGAGCCACTCTTCATGTATGAGGACTACTGATACTACTCGCTTGCCCAAATCGAAATAGGCGGAGCGTGACTTGAGCCTATGACCCAGTGGTTGAAAGTCGAACGCTCGAACCCCTAAACCGCAGCTATAACAAGATGTCTTTCCTTTCCTAAGAAGCAGAATGCTTATGTTATCCCTCAAAAACGATTTCCAACAAAACAGTCTAGTGTGCCAATATCCCATTAGAATAGAATCAGTCAGAGTACAATAACATATTGGAAGAAAAGAACAACCAAAACAACAATTAATTTGTATTACCTTTACACAAGATGATGATGAAATGTTCCAGTTGACAGCACTCAACTGAAAAGTCATCTTACAAAGTATTTGAACACTAGTCCATATAAAAATAAATGTTGTCATGAATCCATGCAGATTTGGAAAAGGGAAACAAATGACGAGAAATATAAGAGAGATAATATTCGTTGCTGAAACCTACAATAAAATAATTTTAAAAAAGAATTGATTTAAGAATATTATTTAAATTAATAAATGAATTCAAGTATACTTTATCACATCCTATAATTAAAGATACTACTTATAATAGATTTTCAAAAGAATTTATATGTACAAATTCCAGAAAAGTTAGTAGGAAGATTAAATTGATACAGTCATCATCAACATAGGATCTGAAACAAATGTGATTCGATTTAAGTTGCTACATCTCACACACAAACACACTAAAAGAAAATCAACAAGATAAGAAGTATAAAGTGGAAAATAATATGAAAAGTAATAAAAATCTAAGCATAATAAATATAATGGAAAAGAAGTAAATAAAATCAAAAGATGTAAAATTACGATTGACATTAAATATAGCATTACTTATTATAATCAAAATGTTAGAAACAGTTGGGGATTATGAAGTAATAATGATAATAGTAATAATAATATTATTATTATTATATTTGCAATATCCTAACGAGTAAAGCATTGAGTTTCCGACATTTCAGGACTTAATGTAAGTTGGTTTCTCAAACAATAACATGACTAAATCCAAGTAAAAAATTCAAATAGTACGAAAATAATAAGTCAAAATATTTAGTATTAAAATAATAAAAGAATTTAATGGTATACAATATTTCGAGAAATTCACTTTTTTCCCCAATAATTTAAAAACTTACATCATCCGTACAAGTGACAATTATCACTAATCCAACTACTTTAATCCAATGTATTTCAAGGAAACGCCAACAATGATTTGTGAGACTATCAGCCCAACAATATAATTTCGAAACAACTATTTGAAATGCTGAATTCACATCTTCAATAAAATCTACAAAAAGATATATGAAGGAGATATAATGACTCAAGTTGTCGTAATTTGTAAACGATGAGACAGCAAAGAGCAATTAAGATAACTAGCTGTTAATATATAAGTAGTAATTAAATTCACCTATGCATATTATTTTGAATAGGCAACTAAATGGGACCACAGGAAGTAGTTTCATGTAGTTTTGCTAGTAATATTATATAATGTTTTTTAAACAAAAGTAGCATAAACGATGGAATACAGCCAAGTTTTTCGATTGTTTAAAATCAGCAGTTAAACTATGGAGGGTCTCCCATACATGCTACTGGACTTTAATTTAGCTGCCGATGATGATGAGAAACATATGTGTTAGTAGTGTAAATGAGTTATCTATAAAGAACTTTTTCAACATTATTTATGCGGCTAACAGTGTTGACAATGGAATGAATGCTAGCACATGATTAATTCCCCATGTAAATAAGTATAGGATAAACCTTAAACTAGCAAAATGCAAAATACTTCTATGAAAATAATAAATCTGTGTATAAGCTAACTCTTGCAAGAAAGCGATTAGAAATAGTCAGAATGCTTTTGTATCTGATAGCTGGGTGATTCTCAGTGAAGATGAAGAAAGTGAGATTAAATTACGTTAAGCAATAGCTATAGTGGGTGTATCTCAGCCTTGACCAAATATGGTACAATAATAATGTTAATCTGACCAGAAAATGTTTATAATGAAACAGTGTAGGCACCTGAACTATACGCTTGTGTAGCGTGGCCTCATATAAAGCTTACTGTCACACAAAGGCGATACTGTATAAATGCTAAAGACTGGAAATATAACAGAAAAATGGTGTGTTTTATGTTTTGGTTACATTTGATACAGTTATCCAAGGTTTGAAACTAAAAAATTTGACACAAATTTTGGAAAGAAAATTAAAGAATAAACCGAGCATAATCACAAATCGACTTTTTAATAAATCACTGGATAAACTAGTTGTCGAGTTGAGCAATAATACTTCAAAAGTGATGGGGATAAAAGTCAGTCAGTCACAACGTAGAATTTCATACGTACGTACATCAGTTCAAGTTGCCATACCACATTAGCACACAGATGCAGTTGTCGATCCAAATCTCATAGTGGTAGAGATTGTAAAAGTATAGGCTGTAATCAGAAAGATTAAGATTTGAAGATGTTATTCAAAGAGTATAATCCATTGAAATAAATTTGGAAAGAGAAAGAAAAGGGACGTGAAGAATTCAGAAGATTAGAATTTGGGAGAACACAAAGAGTGGATGCACCTGCATCATTGTAAACGATTTTGCGCCATGTCATTCAAGGTCTCTAACCATCGGGTGGTATCGTCTCGCGGATCCTAATCAGGTAGTCTACATCTACCAATATGGCTCAGTCCACTTGTCAATGAATTTATAGATTTGTGCCATGTTTTGGTCTGACCGCCCCTAGCTTTCTTCTATCCTACTCCTACACCATAAAACACCTCTCTTCGGGGCATTCGGTGGTCGGCGATACGTATTACGCATCCCAGCTATCTCAGCTGAAGTTTTACTACTTCACCAACTGATTCGCCATCCTTACCTAGTACTCGTTTTCTAACAACTGCATTACTTACTCGGTGGTCCAAGGATATACGAGCAATGCTTCGATGACATCTATGATCGAATACTAGTAACCTACGAATATCCTCTACTCTTACTGGCCATGTTCCACCGCCATGACGTAGAACGGAGCGAACTGCTGTGCAGTAAATCCATCCTTTGTTTGGTAGACCGATATCTCGCTTACGCCATAAATGATGTAAGTTGGAAAAGCTAGTCGAACTTTCTGTATCCGTGCTGAGATTTCGTCACACACCAGACCACGAGGGCTGACGAGACTCCCGAGATAAGTGAAGCGGTTGACACACAACTACTTTATTCTTTATCATTAGTTCAGGTGTCGAAACAACCCAATCCTGAAGCAACATTTTCTTAATAAAAAACTTAAATAAACATTCATAACTTGTCTTAGAAACAAAGTACGCCAGCATGTTACTATGCATATTTATTATATTTATTTAAACACATAAACATAGGTACAAAAAGGCACCAAAAAGATATGCGCCACATAAATCATTCGATTTGTATGAGGGCTAGGACACTCTCATACTAAATATGTTAGTATTCTAACTTATTGCGCACTACGTACCATGAAATACTGATAAGATAGAAGACAGTGACCTCAATAAACGACAACCACTGTACAGAGAAATGTTATTTTGATCCTTAATTTTGTTTAATCAAGTTAATCATATGGCGTTACGGAAAAAGATCAACAGTGGAATTATCGATTTTCTTGGGTATTACCATTTCACTCTCACTCCTAGTTCAATTGAATTCTTTCCTTAGGTCATCGGCTATTCTATTTTGCATGACCAAACTGATTCATGGTTATCTGTTTCAACCTTCTATGCGTGATTATAACTTTGGTACTGAAACAACATAATGATAACTGACTAGAGATTTTGCTCTGAAGGTATGCTTTTAATTGTTAATTAGGTTTCATTAGTCGACTTAAGTGGAAAACCAAGAAGAGATATAATTGTCGTTTAACTACATCTCATTGGTTCAGTTTTAAACATGAACTGGAATAGTTCTATACAACATAAGTCATGCTATGAGCAAATAAAGTTGGAGACCTTTGAAAACTATTTTTTAGAAATGATATTGTTTTCGGAAGATAAACAATTAAAGGAACGTAGTTATCTGTTAATTCGAATAATTAGATGCAACGACCAGAAATGCTAATAAGAAATCTCAAACTGGAGGCTACCGATAATTATTTCCTCTAAAACAGTAATCTCGTGAAGAAATAATGACGTTTCTACAAATAAGTGTTGATAAAACCACAAACGCGACTTAGATAACTAATTCACACAATAAAATATTTAATGTATAATAATCTGCAAGTCAAAAAATCTAAAGAGAAAGAGTTAGTCTACGAATGAATGTTTAAGTCTGAAACCTACTGGACATGTTACTACTCTGGGAAATAGATGTATTTGAATTGTGGTCGTCAGAAATCCCAGAACGTGAATTCACAGAACCCCTGGAAACTTGAGGCAATCTGAAATATTAATAGAGTGAGACCATTTAACGACATTAGATTAGTTTCATCATATAAAATGTTAAAAGATTATATACATATACACATGGCAACTTATAGATACGACTATTAGGTCCGACATAAAGTACTTTTTTTGTTTGAAAGTGATAGAACCTAGTGAAAATGTGTAAAGCTAAAAAATCTCTTCTGTCATTTTAAATTATTCATTACGACGACTCGGCAGAAGTATCAATTATGAATGATCATGAAAAGTAGTTTCCATATGAATAATATAAAATGCAAATTGTATCCATGGTTTAAAATCTAAATGCAGTATAGTGACAAAAGCAAGTTATAGCCAATCTTTCTCTTGAAATAAATTTCTCTCGCTTTTCATTGTATAGTCATTGCAAGATTTATCTAGAAGATTCATACAAACTTGGTTCCAAAGTTTGAAAAGCGAATGAATTCCAGAATTTTATAAGACTAAATGATGTAACAACCTAGAATGGTAATTTTTACCATGATAATTATATTTTCGACATTGCGGTAATTTCAAATAACCAAAAATATTAACTAAAGGCAGAAAAGATAAATGCAAAAGCACCATCGTACAACATATGATATAACACGATACCGTGAAGATATGTTTTAAGCAATCTAACAGAAAATTTATTCATTTCACAAAACAAATATCATAACTCCATTTTTTCTACTCCACAAAAACTAATTTAGACTATATAAATATGAAGTCACTTTGTGCTGCGATTAATGTAATTTTAAAAACAAAAGAAACAACTTAAAATTGGCACCATTAAAAGAAATTTAATCAAATAGGAAAAAGGATATGATTTGCAAATCATCGATGAACTTAGAACCTTATCTGTGTGATGATAAAAATTGAAAAAAAAGTTCATCTCGATATTAAAAATTGTCAGTTATATAAGTCAAACGTAGGCTATTAATTATCATGAACATAAGTATAACTATATAGTATTGCTTATTTCAAACCGCTAGGACAAAACATAAAACTTACTGGAAACGATTTAATGCGGATGCTTTAAGGAATGGTATATGAAAGTAATGCACTTGTAAAATTATAACAACTAAGAATACAACTGGTGTTAGTAAACGTTCGAAAAGAGCTGCACTTTCAAAAGTTTCTAATCCAAACGCCTTTAAGCTATTAAACAAAAAGAAAATGTCAAAAATAAGAAAAATAGAATATATCACATAATTTATTAGTATCTCACTTTATCCTACGCGAAATAAAACATTTCAACCTTTACACAAAGAAACATTAATTCAAAGAAACAAGACATTAACTTGGTAAAAATTGAAATATGTGATAGTCAGTTAAAACTTACATTTCAGGTGAAAGATGTAGTTTATTCTGCCAGAAACTGGGTGACTCATTAAATTGAAAAGTATAAATACACAACAGCATCGCCATAGAATATACAACAATGACCCACCAAAAACATAACATTTGACGACGCCAAATAGCATAACTTATCTGAAAAAGGGGAATTATGAGTACAGATTTGCAGCAAAAAACGCATTCAAAAGAATATATGGTAGTATAATGCACAACAATTTCATAATAAATATACCTAGATGAAGCAGGTGCGTCAAAAAACGTTTATAACGATACTTCGCGTCATATAGTTACAGGGAATTGTAGGCAGACAGTAATTTATAAATATTTATTATTGTAACAGCAATCGAAAAAGTGCATACTACCATTAAGATATACAATTTTTCCGCTACATGCCAGGACTGAGAGAAAATTAAATAGTTTCAAACATCTAGTAAATTTAGAATAATGGGAAAAACGCAACACCGAAGTATTACGTCCTTCTGTATCAACAAACATTATTTATCAAACCACTTATATTTGTTTAAGTAAACTAAAATAAACTTTAATCTGCTGACTCTATCTCACCTGAAAAATCAACATGAAGTAAATCAGCATAACCATGTAAACAATACGAAACACAACGACAGGCTGTTGAACGGAAACCAACAGCATACTCAGACAACAAACGACAATCCAATACTTTACGCATAAAGAATGCATAAACTCAGCTATGATATGAAATAGAAAAGAAAAGAAACGTAGGATGCGAACATTATTTATATTTTATGTATAAATGTAAATTTACACTTTATTTGTAACTTCAAACTAAACGTATCTCAATACGACAAAATTATCTAAATATCTAATTAAAATTTTTTATTATAAGGACATTATTATAAATCGGTTACTAGTCTTTATGGAGCATGATATTACGTGTATTGTTCGTTTAAATTGAGACATGTTTGGCGAACAATCATCATAATATAGAAGAGCATATAATTATTGCCAACTTAGTCCCAAACATGTGTTCAAAATAACGTATGGCATGATTCAGATAGACAGTAAATGAAAGAGCAATATTAAAGTAACTCATCTACCAACTACAATTATTTGTTCTTAATTGCTTCGTAGAGTACTAAAAATAACGAATTAACCTAAAGACACATTAACCAAAGCGAGTGGAGTGGGGTGTGAGTCTGTAAATAATTGACTAGGAGTCGAGAACTTTAGAGACTACGGTGAGGAAATTAATCTATTAGTTCTCTAAAAAAGGAAATGAAACGCTTCATAAGAAGAAATTACAAAAAGTATACATACGTCAAACATAATTAGGGATATCGTTGAATTGCGTTAAACTATGGAATAGAATAACTAAAATGGTACAATTGCATATAAAAGTATCATGTAGAGACCCTTATCTTAAAATAAAAATGTTATAGTCCAAACAGTATCTGAAATCTGATATTATACAAACTAATCAAAGCTCCTAAGAAGAGTAGTCAAAGAAATGTCATTTCGTCCGTCGATCAGTATTCTACTGATTCATTTTAGCAATCCCAAAATGTCATTTAATTACATATAAGAAAATTTCCCTACATGGCAACCATAGTGTAGATATTATCATTTGAGGTTTCATAATCTCACTTTTGTGAAATTGACTTGAACTGACACGAAGCACTAAACTGTATATACAATGTGATAGAGAATTGAGCATTAAATCAAATCGAATACCTAATCAAAAATCATAATGCTAGCAGGAATCACAAACAAGAAGCATCAGAAAGCTTGAGAAAATTACTCCCCCTTAGAATGAAAGTATACCAACAGCTTTAAACAAATTACGAGGATAAATGAAAATAAATTTGAATAAAATTACTAAATCGTCTGTAAATATTATTGTCTACAGTTCCGAAAGACGCTGCAGGGCCATAAATAGCAGCATTATAGCCAGTATGTGTTTGAAAATCGTCGGCCATATTTAAGAAAGGAGTTAGCAAGATATTATTTCCTTCTTCTTTATTACTTCGTCTACGAAACTTCAAGACAGTTGGCAAAGACTTCTGAAAACGAGGAAGTGGAGTTGAGCCTGAACTTGTTTGTAAATCTTCACTTTTTAAAACAACTCGTTGATGATGTGCTGATAATCGCTTGGCTGCACGTTCCATTACAAACAATCTCAGAGTCAACCAAAAGCAAATTAAGAAGCCCATCTAAAAGAAGAGAAATTATAAGATAATGGGCTTATATTTACGTTATATTTTACTCAAATACTCAATGTAACAATAATTCCTAGTTACTTGAAAGAGACGCTAAGAAAATATCTATTCAATTTCGGTTATTACGATTTCCCCAGAAAATATAATCTATCTTGATTGATAACCCGATAAGTCAGAAAAATTAATCAAAACTGGTCAATCCTCCGCGATAATCCATTCACAATAAATTTATTCATGACGACTGACAGTGATTATAGGATTTACACTACGTCACCTTTTAGCCTACAACTATCGTAATCTAACATCGGTACGTATTTTCCGCTGTGAGAGGTCAGTTAATCTGGGCTTTTAATACACGACATCTAACATCATACCTTAATAAAGTGATGTTTTAATCTCTCTTCATTAGCATCTGGGACTATCACTTTTTAATATCCTGGGACATCACACTCCACAAATACATCACATCTGCTGGGTTTTTCCTTATTTTCTTCATTGATAAGACGACAGAACTGACTCGAATGTGCGACTACTCTTTATATAATTAGTCCACCATGGAGGGTCTACGAGATTGGATAAGTCCATGAAAAGTTTTAGCTAGCCAAATACACCACAGAGTATTTTGGGGCTCAGATGTCAATCTAATATGAGCTCTGTTGTTTACAATGGCATCATTTTAATAATTTTTCTAAACAGTACCTACATGATCATAGATACTTTCTTTTGAAAATCTTAGTAACATTTTGAAAACTAGCAAGGAAAACAGTTTACATAATGCGGTTTTCATGTTAGATTAATGTCCTAATGTTTTTTGACCAATGAGTAGAAATAAACAATATTTTACTTAAATTTTATTCAAGTTGACAATGAGTGAGGAAATTTTGAGCATCAATGTCAATAGGAGTAATTTTTAGACAAAGACTGATGAACAGAATGATTATCTGTCTTAATTTTATCGTAATAATTTATTTAGTTCACTAAGGTGACTTTGTAAGAAAACCAGACGTCTCCTGATATTGAACCGATAAGTATGAGACATCTTAACTGACCATAAGAATAATGCTATTTACGTGTCTTAGTTATAGCTATATCATATATATGTGAAGTTATATCTGCAGTATGAATCACTGATAACACATCTACTTCTTGCTTTTAAACTGAACTAGACAAGATACTAGTAAGAGGATGATGATCACCTTTGTTTCAGGCTTGGTTAACGAGGTATGAATTGGCTGTTAACATTCCACTTGATATAGATGCACGTATAATTATTATGCTGGCTTACTACTGAAGACAAAATGTTCTTTTGCTAAAAGTTGCTAACCTGAGGTAATGGTTGATGTTCAACGAGTGAGTTTACAGTATTTTTACTCACTAAACAGGGGGATTTTCTGAGAAATAACTTCCTACTTCTAAGTCGTTTCCTACTTAAAATCTATCTGACATAGCGTAAGTAAAATACACTTGTGATACATAGAATATAATTCTGCATTTCTAAATTCAAATACATGATTTTACGATAAGTCTGCGCACAAGATTAAAGTAGATATTTTAAGTGAAGTCGTTGACACGCCAACAGATCTACTTCAGTAATTCGCACATTTATTGGTCTACAAACGGTGAAGCTTTAACATAAGAACAGAAAGTTTATATGGCACTTTACAATCGAGATTAATAAGTAAACTGTATATTTTTTAAAGAGTTACGTCTAGTTACTGTGAAAATTAAAATTACCTGAAGAGCAAGAGCGCCAACACAATGATCTGATCTCTGCATTCCCAATTCAGATAATTGAATACCATCGGGTGTCACTGCTTGCGGTAGTTCATCGGAATTTAAATTTAATCCATAGATATACTGTATTAGAATTAGGACAATCGCATAGAGGACAATCAAAGGACTAGAATATAAACATGCAGCTCTAGATTTGGGGACGATCCATAGGATGCACGCAGATAAAAGCAGAATGAATGAAAGCCAACTGCGATAAACAACAGCCCAAGCCTACGAACAATGAAGCAAAAAGAAAACTCGTATACATCACAGTCAGGAAAGGAAAGGTAATGATCTATAGAAATGAGCATAATGTGTTCACGAAAGTTATTCCATACAGAAAATTGAATAACCAAACAAACAAGTATTAAAACATAAGTAGACTAACAGTAAGAAGGTATCAAGAAGTTTGAAAGTACTGTTTCGTTTGATGCACCAGGACGTCAAGGTGAGTGGATATCAGTCATTAGCTTACCAACATAAACCGATGTACCCTGGATAGTAATTTGTAATAAAATAACTCATCAACAAAAAGATTTGCTTCTATGACCTATTTATTCAAAAATTTCGGAACCAGATAATTAAATTATATGCCACGTAAATTTCCGTGTATTACTTTAGAATTGAATGAAAGCTGATAATCTAAGCCATTTCAAAGGATAAATGGTAATTAATCATAAAAGTCTACATGACAACTTAACTACTAGACGTAAAACCATCAAGATTTCTAACTTACGACGAGAATTCACACCACATAGCAAAGTATTTTGCGCCAGAGTTTTCGACGTTTAAGACCACCAAGTGACAAACAAATAATACAAGAATCACGTTATAGCATCAAACCTGCATCGGTTTGGGCACCCGGGCAGTATCACAGCCTACACAAAAATCAAGTGACTTGTGTGGCCCATATGTATTCGGTGCCCTTTGTGTTCAAATAAATGAATAGCTACAGTATAGTCTTTCTCTACATACTGAACATAGTGTAACCCCCTTCGACGTAACAGCGTTACACATGCAAAACACTCTCCCTACACATATTTAACATTGTATAATCCTTTCGATGATGTTTTTTTGTTTTAATAACTTCCTACTTCCTTTTTTTCTCTCTTCGGTTCGCTGTGACGATGCAACCTATACAAGACACTTGTGTAGGAAACTGTACTTTCTTTCAACTGTCTAGATAAACTGTTGTAACCTAATTAGACGGAACTGTGAAAAAAAGGATCGCAGACTTACTAGCAAGTTTGTAAAATCGTAAAGAACTTCATAGAAAATATTTACAAAGATTGTCAGATATTTCGTTGAACAAACATACAAAAAAATAATAAAAAATTACCATCATTGCAATAAGCGTGAGAATGTAACTGTTCTTGATTGCTGAATAGTGCAAACTGAGCAGAAATGGACGTTCAGTAGTAACATTATTTCCAGACCATCCATACATGTATGTGGCAAAAGGAGGTGTAAGGCCAAATAAAGCATCAAAATGAGGTTCTACAGGAGGCGATAAAAAACCTTCATTAGAATTATTTTTTGCTTCCAGATGTAGTGCAGTAATTTGGTGCGGAAATTTAGTAAGGGATTTTGGAACGTGGCTTGTGCAATCTGTTGACACTTCCCCTCTAATATGACTTATACCAAGAGATAAAGATTTTTCTTCTTGATCCACGGTCGTACATTGTTTTGAAGGACTATGCTTCTGAATGAGGTTCTGGTTAGGATGCAATTCCACATAAGATTGATCTTTAGATGTTATGTTTTCATTTCCACGGTCAGTAGGCAGAGCAGAAACTGTGGTTGTCAAATTGGTAGAGAAGAAGGAATCTGAGGAAGTAACTGCAGAATTAAGTAAGTTTTCCTGAGATACTAATTCTGTAGTACTTGGCATATTCACATTATCCACCTAGTATAAAAGCAAAGCCGTATACTTACATCGATAAATGACTAATATGGTAATAAAATAAAATAACAACACCAAAGCACATCTGCTATGTGGCCCGAATCGATGCATGGAAAATACTTGAGCCCATAATTGGATCGCTTCAAGAAATAAAAAGAGTCTCGCCCTTGATATCAGATTGAATGAAAGGCCTCAACCGATTTCTGGATCACGATTAAAACATTTCACTTCCAGTGCTAACACGAATGTGAAATTCAGTAATTAATTTTATTAGTAGAATGCAAACCACTAGAAACCTATACTAAATAAACAAATGCTTGAGCAAGCAGCTATTTTTGCTTTTGCTTTTCAACCAACTAGTGTAGGCCATACACAAAATTTAAGAATACAACGCTGTAGTATACAAATAATAATAATTCACACAAGTACAGCAATATTTAGATATATTCTACAGAAATATGTCCTAACAAAACGATATAGAAAGTACTGAGACGCACACAAATAACTACTACTGACTGATATAAATTTATTTATTTATTCAAACACATAAACATTAGTATAAGAAGGCTCCAAACATATAGATGCTACACCGTCACAAGGCTTATGTAAGGAGTAGATTACTGCTCAAACGCCCAAACCGAAGCAGGTGGTTTTCTTAGGCGGCCACCCCCAGAATATTTGACCTAGAGGGCTAATCCACAAGGCAGTGGAGCGACGTCAGGAGATGAAGTCTAACGGGAGCCATTTCTTCCTTCAGGATGCTGGGGTCCATGAGCACCATTGGTTTAGAATCAGGATTTTCCAAATCCCATAGGTGAACCCTCCGTGTCCACCAACGTGTTTTTCGTCCTCTCAACTTCATAAACAACACCCCCACTGCGGGAAGGCAGTGAGTGGGGCTTCCCTGGCAGTGGCTGTATACGTCACTGATATGAATACAGTTCAGTAATTTCAGGAAACATAGTACCGCCTATTCCAAATTCGCAATTTTATTCGTATTTAAATAGAAAGAAGCACATGAAGATTCATATACCCACCTGAAAGATAACCCATTTATGTTTTTTAGTGCATGAAGAGAGTAACACAATGGTAGAGGTTGCTAAAAATTTGGCAGTGTCACTAATCGCTATAATTATACAGCAATTACTAATCGTGGTTGAAAACTGGGATGCCTGAAATAATGCTTTCAAAACGTGAATAATTCGATTTTCTATAATGTCCTTTAACCATCTGGTACAGAGGTAGAGAACAAAAATCAAGTACTTAGGAAAATTGTAAGCTTTAGGTAAATAGGATGGCGTAAATCACGAGAGAAATATACTCATTACAAGCAAAAAACTTTTATAACATTTACAAAATCCCCTTGAATATACAAGTGGATCTGGTAAAAAAAAGTCCAACTAAAAATCAAAATGCTTGCCTCACATTAAATTAAAAAGGAGTAATATTTCATGTAATTACCATTTCAAAAACAAAATCCGATCCATAGTGGATTAGGATATTTCCTACTGATTCTTACAGGATTACATAGCGACTTATTTAGAAATAAGTTCAAATGTATCCAATCAAATAAGACTCGTAAATCAGTTAAACCTGAAGATGGAAAAACCTAGTTCAATATGTAGTTTGAAAATATTTGATTCTAATATCTTGTATTTGAGATATAACAATGTGAAATGAACTTACATTCTCATCATGACAGCTAGGTGGTACTTCACTTGGGAATGTAGAATCTCTAATATTGTTCCGAAATAGCTATGAAAACAAACAAGGAAACTCCTTACAAGCAATAATTAGAAGTTAAATTATCAATTTTTCAAGTAGTAGAACAATTATGAGATAAATTATTGGTGTTCAACATGTACTTTCACTTGAATTTCGTTGAATAAATATCTTATTAACAATCTGGTACAAATGGTAATTTGTAGTTATGTTATAAGGAAAATTTTCAGCCATACAGCCATTTGTATCTAACCAATGGTTAATAATAGACCAGAAATACTAGCTCTTCCCACATCCTAGAACAATTAAACCTTGTTTTAAAAAAATATTATGAATAGCTATTTTACTTGAACTAAGTAGCAGAACAACAGCAGGAGAAATTTAGTCAAATATAACGTCAAGTTATGAATGGAAGAAAGAGCGCATAGTCACTTGATAAACAAACTAAACAAAATTTAGACTAATAAACGAGAAATGCAATCATGGTGCTTCGTTTGATTCAAACTAACAAGGTGTCTTACATCATACGCAAAAAATGTGTAACTCATAGACAGTTACAAAAAGCCTAGATGGTTGTAGAGCCACTTCATATACTCATCACCTATAATTAATAAATACTTTACAAGGATTACGAAGTCTTACAAAAAGTTGTGGAGGCTTACCGGTTGTGAAGAAACGCTAGAATGTGAATCTAACCAGCGTCGAGTTTCTAACACCAAAACATAGTACAGTAACATCGTAATAGGTGGAGCCAGACAATCTACAACACGAAAACTACTTGGGAATATAATTTCACCGGGTTTTTTACATGAGGTGTGCATAATATAGTACAAACCAAGTAGCCTACAATGAAAAAGACAAAACTATACATTGAGTGATTTTTTAAATGTTGACACCACTTAAGAACTACTACTCAGAAAACATGTAGTAACGTACACAAATTACAGTTAAGCTCAAATACTGAATTTTCTCTGGTTTTAAGAGCCATGGAATAATTACAAACTATATGAACCGGTTAACGATCACCGAACTAGCCATTATTACTACGTTCGCCCATTTCCTTTCCCTTCTGTTGACTATTTCTTCTTGTTCTGATGAGAAATGTAAAATAAATAAAAAGTTGTGCCGATCCCCACTTTGCATGTCTTTCTTTGTTATTTAGGTTACCTCCTAACTGAACTGTTTACCAATTATTATAATTATGAATTATTATTAGTTCACTCATATACACTAATTTCTTTTCGCTGTTCTTTTTATTATACGCACCTAACATTCTCTATCCTTTCACAACCTCATTCTTATTATGTAGCGCATATGTGTTTGGTGCTCCCTTGTACCAATTGTTATGTCCAAATAAATATATAACGCTACAAACAATTGATGGTTGAGAGATTTTAACTACTTAAACCAACTAAAAATCGAAAACGAATGGATAAACATAAATTACTGGCTTGGAGTGATAAAAAAGACCCAAACACATGCAAAACGTTAGCTAGAAATTACGGATAGGATATACGAAGACAACTTTAGGGTACGATTAAATCCATAACCGATACGTTTTGCTACTTATGTAGTTTCATTTTATTAGTCTAGTACTCCACATACATCACTCAATCAAACCTTATTGTTCATAGTAAGATACTTGTTGTTATCTTGAGCAATTTTACTTTTCGACTGTTCACATGGGAACGTATTTCATACCACCGACCCAATACTACTTAAAATGAACTTTAAAGTACAACGACCCAACGTAATCTCTTAAAAAGCCATACAGTACCCAAGCCCTGATAATGATCACATTTCAAAATTAACAATATAAGCGATGTTTTATAAAGTCAAGCTAGTGAATCTTCTAACTAAAAACAAGAGTACTTCATACCGATCTGCAGTCACGCACTGTTTTATCCCCAAATGTGAACTCTCACTCCATCCCAGAAATCCATGTCACTTACAAATCTACTTCTAGTTGAATTTATGATCTGTTCAAACTGTCTTTAATCGCTAAATGTTTGCTTTACGAAAGAACCCACCTACACTGATATCTGACCGAACCATTCAGTGTTATTCAATATTGTTTTATTCAACAATCACACACTGACGTAGGCTGGTCATAACTCTAACAAACCTTGCAATGATGGTTGGTTAATCATGATCTCACGGATAAAGCCCTAAGGGTCATAAAACCTTATGATGTAGGGTTTTACTAAGCGAGACTCAAAAAAGAAGTTAGTAAGCATTTTGTGATTTTTCTACATGGGCAGAAAAATGTAAACAAAATGGATGAAACCTTCTGGTCACATTTTTAACTGAAGTTACCATTCCACCAAGATTCAGAGATTTCCTCACAAATATTTGATCTGTCATGTGTTAGTGTTGAAAATAATACTTTATTTGGTATTCGATTTGATCATTCATTCATTCACTGAATCAAACAGCTAATTAAGCACCAATTTCTTAATGCAAAGGATGATTTACTAAAATGAATGGGAGTCAGTCAAAATAATTTAAATACGTGAGGAATCACATATTTCTACCATAATAACAGTAATGATAATTATTTAAACTTGATAAATCTAAAACAATTATTACTCGATTTATGTAGCTAACCAGTCAATATAAAACAGATTGCTAAACGTAGATAAGTCTTACATGAGGTGTGCAATTTAATGTACAAAAGAAATCAGTCTATATCTTACCGTGCTAAGAAACTTCCATCCTTGCAGAATGCTTGGAAGAAAGGAAACTGATATAGGTAGTATAAACAAACATGCAATCCACTGTACACCAAAAGGAAAATCCGTAAAGAAGCAAACGGTGTTGAGCTGACTCTATTTCTACAGGCCCAATATGTACATGTAGCGAGGAATGATAAAAGATAAACGCAAGATGGCAACGAAGGTGAGGTTATTCCAGCAAAACACACAAGTAGTACGGTTATTAACATACGTAACGAATCCATAGCCCAAGCACGCCACAATCTTTTTTGGTTTTCATTCCAAAACGTGGTAAAATTAAAGTGAGTTCGGTCCAGCTGTTTGTCTTTTGTAGCACTAAACGTTTTGATGTGGTGGTGAGTAAATTTAACTTACGAAGGTTTGGGGTTATGTTCCGATTCGTCACTATTATGAGAAACAATGCTGTTTTCAGCGGCCGACAAAGCATTGGTTGACGACAAAAGTGCCGAAGGAACTCGGCGTCTTCTACTGAAATAGACCAACGAAGCAACTGCAACTGACAATATAAAGATATCTGGTAACACAAGTCTCATTGCACGGTAGGGTAGCATCCCCTCGAGTCTTTGGACGCCAATCTGAGCAGCAATTGATGCATCTTCACCTATATGAATGACTTTGAAAGTATAATTAAATAACTTACATGTTCGAAGTGCATTTTCATACGGTGGAGCAACAGTCAGAACTATGTGCAGCGTTGGGTGAGACAAAGTGAAAATACAACTTAGCGTTATGAGTAAGATAAGATAAACCTGAACTTTAGCTACAAAAATATGACAAATACTTCAAATTACTTGTGGATCTGGGACACTTGGGACGAGCGAGCAACGGGCAAGCCAGCAGAAATAATAAATAAATGAAAGAAAACCCATTGTACCGTACCACGGTAACTATGAACAATACGAAGGGGATAACGAAGCGCAGAAAAATCAAATCAATAATTCCAGGAATCATTACATAGAGACTGTGTAGCCATATCCTGGTCAAATGAAAAATCGTACCCCATTAAACTCAGCAACTATCTTAAAATTAGTACACAAACTGCCAGCAGTCTTTAGAAAAGTCTGGATCCTAGATGAGTAGTGAATACTAATGTAACATGAGAGCAAGTCTGTGTGTCACCAGACGTTGATCAGCTACAATGGTTGTCTACAGATAGGTGGATTTAGTTGCAAGGCCATGCACTGGTAGCGGAGGTGACTGAGCACTTGAAGGTCAAAGAGTTGCAAACTGATTGGTCAATCGACCTCTCAAACGAACAGATTTTCACAAAAGCGGCAAACCCAAAAAAAATCTATATTCAATGTAGCCAGATTTGTTCTCTACGTGTTATTTAAAAAGGACAGTGTGTATTTTACCTTGCTGGGCTAATTTTATTGTACATTCGTTCTTTTTGTATTTGTCTGTACCTTTGAGCCTGACAATTTACAGGATTTTTTCAAGATTTATGGTCGTCAGTTCATTTGAACTTTGGTATTTTTACGTTTAGTTTCTTTTGAAAACATCTGGTTGATGACTGGATAGTTCGAAAAAATCGATTTACAAAGTCTAGGCTGTTGATACCCTGTGGAAAGTGGAATTCAATGCAATGAGTGGAAAGGATGGTACCACGAAGTTCGTACAAATCTTCACTTTAAGCATGACATTCAGATGACAAAACAGCCACTGGACCAGATAGTGCCTTACGATATCTCACTTTGCCAAAGGTTTATACACTAGGGAAAAAATGAACTTGAAACTGAATCAAACCAGGCTGTAGAAAGTAGTACCTAGATCTCCAAATAAAAGGGACTTAATACTACAGAATGAACATAAACTAAAGGGGTCAAGAGTTTTTGTCCTTAAATCCCCACAGATCGTATAAAAAAAGCGAGAAACTGAAAAAATTAAATTTAAGTTTAGATACTGGTGGGAAAGACTCTAAAACTGCAAATCTTCAGGTGGTGAGACTTTGAAAAAGAATAGTGCCAGAGCCACTCTGTTTGCAACACAAAGCCATGGAAACGGGCTCCAGATCTGCTAAGCAAATCTTCGAAACTCTCGGCAAGTGATGGGAGTTGGATTTACAGATAGACTGTACCAATCCGGATGTAATCTCAGTCACGTAAAATTTGTTGGTGCAGTTCACAGACGGTACAGAAGTTTATTGTAAAACTTGTACATTAGTAAGAGCCGACAGAATCCAGAAGTGGTAAAGAGGAGGATCTCTATTCATTGGAAATACTATCCCACTTACCG
This sequence comes from Schistosoma margrebowiei, assembly GCA_944470205.2. Classification (NCBI taxonomy): domain Eukaryota; kingdom Metazoa; phylum Platyhelminthes; class Trematoda; order Strigeidida; family Schistosomatidae; genus Schistosoma; species Schistosoma margrebowiei. Next base: position 49,144,177 of record OX104024.1, read on the forward strand.
CTATTGATAACACACCCTATGAAAGTGGGATGTGTGAACTAGTTAGATGCCGCTTGAAATCCCAAAGACAAGAGCTGCTGATTGGTTTGATCTACCACAGTACAAATTGTGGGAGTGAATGATATTTTAATAGACAACCTTAACACTTTGGTATCATGTGGTCGATGTCTAATCTTAAAAGGTTATAATTCAACTACGATGCACTGGAAAAACCTAAGGACTGAACAGTCAAGACTTTTCTTCGAACAAAAACTAGATGATATGATTATGATGTGTGCAACGACTCCGAATCAATCTAACTAAATCTCATATTGACTTATTATGAGGATGACTTCACATATCTCCATAATATTGTACCCCTAAGTAAAATCAACCGTGCAGTCTAGTCTTCGATTTCTATATACTATTCAATGACGAAGATGTGTCAGCCAAAGTCGGGAGTCAACAAAGAGTACGGGTGAACTGAAATTTGTCTAGCTGTGAAGCTGTGCTTAGTGGAGTGCACCAAAGCACAATTTGAAAGACAGTGTTGTCCCACTTATATCTAAATGACGTTCCTCCTCTCTTATTGTCATCGGTCTTGTTATACACTAATTCGGAAAGTGACACTACGCGTCATTGTTAGACAAGACTTGAAAACTATTGAACACTGCTATGAGGCAGCAGCCTAAACCTGTTACCGTGATAAGTTAGCATCTGATATGCCCTCATTTATCTTGTCTTTCAGAACAGAAAATTCACGAGGACACTTCAAAAATGTTCAAAAGCGCTAGACATCACCATCTTACAAAACGCTGAAAAACAAGTGATTATCCTCTCAGGTTTAATGCAATATTTAATATACTTTTTATGACAATTTACTAGTTCGAATAGTTCGAGTGGCTGTTGACAGAAAAGCGAAGGCCTTTGATTTTCTAACTTTCGTATCTAGTAACATTGGTTAACTGATGAAATTAAACACTCAGAAACATAAGAATTATTTAGCCATTCGGCAAAACAAATTAGGGAAGAAACTATTTTCATAAGAATGAATATAAAATAACTCATAGCCATAATTTATTTTACACTAGCAATATACTGTTTACCGATGTTTAATCACCTATATTTGGCTCCTACAACTTCATTGGAGACTTCATCCAGAGGAGTATCTGTAGAATTTATGATCTACTATGATATTAGTACTGCTCTAATAATAGACCTAATCCTAAATCTGTAGATTTGTCATGATATGACTGCCTAATCTATAAGATCTTACGTGGAAGTCACACCATCAACTACACCAACTCACTGTATCGTATCAATTACCAATACATGACGTAGAACAAGGTTAAGCTAGAGAAAGAACAATATATTTAATATGAATAGAAGATATAAGGTAACATTCAGCAGAGACCACGCCTGCATGGCCGAGCCATGCCGTTCGATCAACTCTAATTTATTCGATTCATTATTCGCGCCCTCTCCATCGTTAGGTATTTCTTCGCGTTAAATATTGAATACCTATTTTCCGAGTAATCTCGTATTCAGCTTTGAGGATAGTGTGGTTATGGTCCGATGCCACTACACTACTCTCCCACCAGAATCAACGTGGTGTTGGTTCGATACCCAATTGGATGGGACTGTAGTATGCCGAAGGTTACCAAGAATAGTAAGATCCCTCCGGGTGATGACAAGCTGAAAGATAAATCAAAAAGAAGACGGCAGTATCTGGTCGGGAAATACATGTAATAATTTTAAAATATCTGCCTTCATGCTTAACACGCTTACAATGAAAATTTGAGTGATTATTTGAGCTATAAAAAATGGGATTACAATAATAATAATAGTAATAATAAAACGATGCGTGTGTAATAGCCGTTGGTTGATAACTTAACGTATAGGTAGTAAGTATTTTGTGTTTAGAAATATTAAAGTTATGAATATTGTAGAAATGTTAATATTAGTACTACTTTTAGTCTAACTTATGAAATCAAATAACGATTATGCCGGTAAGTTGTCCATATGATCGATTTTCAATTGCATCTGTATTAGTAGGCTAACTGAAGGAACAAAAGTATTACTGTGGAGAAGAATTCCAACTAGTGTTCCAGTTAGTTTGATACGGTTTGTTTAGTTACGGGGAGATTTTCTCAACCTCATTTTTACTTGACCGTGATAGAATTTATTAATACTACTAATACACATGAATGGTTATCAAAACAAAATTTAAATACATGAATGGTAATTATGTGAATTTTGGACAGATAGCTAGGAACAAATCGTTAAACATGAGTGTATTCTTAAGAGACAAGCTCTAGACTCAATGTTCTGATCTGCGGCAGACTATTTATTTATATCTATACTTGCCGGCTGATTGGGTATACAAGTTAGTTAAAAGTATGCAGTTTATCATAAGGCGGAACACGATTTAATTGAGATATAGTGGTCATACGTTATTGAAATTAGTTAAACCTATGTGTCATATTACTAAGTGATGTGGTGCTGCAAGGTGTATTTGTCTAAATAATTTTTTACAAGATGATTAATAGTGAGTGATGCTCTTGTGATTATCAGGGAGAACATAAGTTGTAACCAAGGGGAGTGCACTCCCAACTCATGCCTATGATAATAGCTTGAACCTTAGTCAGTGTTGGGGTAAATTCGACATTGATGTTTTCAGTTTGCAGGATATTTGCTCGACTGCTTATACTGATTATTTGCATGCATGATTGTGTCGCTAAACCATCAATTAGACTGACAAAGTTTTGAGATATTTACTGAATGAGCAACTGATAGAGAAACATACTGTAATCATCTGTAGTGAATCAAGATAAAAGAAAAGCAACACTAGTGATAATCATAAGTCAATTTGCTGACCTATTTTGTTAATAGTTTCATTAATTTTATCAATCATATTACGTGATTGTCAAGTCATGACAATGCTTTATGAAGATATCCTGAAACTATTATGTTTAATTAGTTATAGTGTTGATTCAGGATTGGCCAGTGGGAAAAAAGGCATTGTTGCTTTAGGTGATTCGAAATCAGAAATTTGTAACGTTAAAGAATCCGAGACGCCTAATTTAATTATAAATTTTAATTCAGAAAGATTCGTTTAGTGTTAATTCTAGTAGGCTACGGAGTTTTGATTTTAAACGTTTGTTTAGCCAACAGCTACCTAGGGATTTAGTTATTTTACTAGTGCAGTTGATAGTACCTAAATTTTTAATCTTATTATCTAAACTATGTTCGCATTTTAGGCTGCTAATATGATAAACCAATCCATAAACCCAAATACGATTAGCAACAATGACTATGATGGGTTTATTGATAAATGTTAAAGTCGATTCAGATGATTTCTGGATTCAAAAGACATGAAGATATAGTAAAACGTATATACGGGCCAGGTTAACATGCAGGTTGTTGACGTATATGAAAAATTAAAAATAATGAACATGACCAGAAAAACAATTTTAAAGTTAAGACTGCTTGTGAAACTTCAGGCAGGAATATGACGCGTTATAAACATTCCATAAGAAGTTACTGCATTTAGCCTAGGGATACTTACAAATATATGGCAAAAGCAACTAGGAAACATACATGTTAAGTACAAAAAATCATTAAGTGAAATGGTTGAACTCGCCTGGATTATTTTTGAAAATTAGATTATTCAGTGGACGACATAAATAACGCCATTCGTGAGAAGTAATGATCCAAAAGTATCCAGAATAAAACATGCAGTATGGCAATTAATTCCAGGGTACTTGATGCTGTTGATGTTTTTGCCACTCGCTCGGATCAGAACAATCGAATGAATCCAGATAATTGTGTCAGCCATTGAACGAGCCATCTAAAATGACCTTATGATTGCAGGAAACTTATGGCTGAAACTCACCGTATGTTTTTAGAGAAGTGTCATCCTTGTTGTTTGGCAATGGAACTCGAGAATATGAAATTAGGCAGGCAGTGGTCGGAAGAAAAGGATAGTGCATAGTTTAAAACAGGATGAGGTGTCAAGCGAAGAAACACTAAGAATTAGATCCAGGTAACTATTCAATCCTTGATTGCATTGTTAGCCAATGTATATTTACGCTATTTACAGGTCATATTTGCTAGAGCTTGATGTTTAAACAAGTTTATGTAGCTGAAGCAGGTAAATGCTATTAAAGCTTGTTAACGAACCATCAAAGCTAATTAGTTGATATAGATGATCAACTTTTATTATCGATTGAGCTAGTTAGTTATGTGAACTAATAGATATAACATTACGATAATATATGTGACCATTAATCAAAGGACTATTAGAATACTGGGTTTACAAAAATAAAAACCGATTGAGAAGGTTAAGGTGGAAATAAGGATTAACAATAATAGGTTGCGTTTCTTTAGTTGGGCTCACCAATGTAGAATTTATGATCTACTATGATATTAGTACTGCTCTAATAATAGACCTAATCCTAAATCTGTAGATTTGTCATGATATGACTGCCTAATCTATAAGATCTTACGTGGAAGTCACACCATCAACTACACCAACTCACTGTATCGTATCAATTACCAATACATGACGTAGAACAAGGTTAAGCTAGAGAAAGAACAATATATTTAATATGAATAGAAGATATAAGGTAACATTCAGCAGAGACCACGCCTGCATGGCCGAGCCATGCCGTTCGATCAACTCTAATTTATTCGATTCATTATTCGCGCCTTCTCCATCGTTAGGTATTTCTTCGCGTTAAATATTGAATACCTATTTTCCGAGTAATCTCGTATTCAGCTTTGAGGATAGTGTGGTTATGGTCCGATGCCACTACACTACTCTCCCACCAGAATCAACGTGGTGTTGGTTCGATACCCAATTGGATGGGACTGTAGTATGCCGAAGGTTACCAAGAATAGTAAGATCCCTCCGGGTGATGACAAGCTGAAAGATAAATCAAAAAGAAGACGGCAGTATCTGGTCGGGAAATACATGTAATAATTTTAAAATATCTGCCTTCATGCTTAACACGCTTACAATGAAAATTTGAGTGATTATTTGAGCTATAAAAAATGGGATTACAATAATAATAATAGTAATAATAAAACGATGCGTGTGTAATAGCCGTTGGTTGATAACTTAACGTATAGGTAGTAAGTATTTTGTGTTTAGAAATATTAAAGTTATGAATATTGTAGAAATGTTAATATTAGTACTACTTTTAGTCTAACTTATGAAATCAAATAACGATTATGCCGGTAAGTTGTCCATATGATCGATTTTCAATTGCATCTGTATTAGTAGGCTAACTGAAGGAACAAAAGTATTACTGTGGAGAAGAATTCCAACTAGTGTTCCAGTTAGTTTGATACGGTTTGTTTAGTTACGGGGAGATTTTCTCAACCTCATTTTTACTTGACCGTGATAGAATTTATTAATACTACTAATACACATGAATGGTTATCAAAACAAAATTTAAATACGTGAATGGTAATTATGTGAATTTTGGACAGATAGCTAGGAACAAATCGTTAAACATGAGTGTATTCTTAAGAGACAAGCTCTAGACTCAATGTTCTGATCTGCGGCAGACTATTTATTTATATCTATACTTGCCGGCTGATTGGGTATACAAGTTAGTTAAAAGTATGCAGTTTATCATAAGGCGGAACACGATTTAATTGAGATATAGTGGTCATACGTTATTGAAATTAGTTAAACCTATGTGTCATATTACTAAGTGATGTGGTGCTGCAAGGTGTATTTGTCTAAATAATTTTTTACAAGATGATTAATAGTGAGTGATGCTCTTGTGATTATCAGGGAGAACATAAGTTGTAACCAAGGGGAGTGCACTCCCAACTCATGCCTATGATAATAGCTTGAACCTTAGTCAGTGTTGGGGTAAATTCGACATTGATGTTTTCAGTTTGCAGGATATTTGCTCGACTGCTTATACTGATTATTTGCATGCATGATTGTGTCGCTAAACCATCAATTAGACTGACAAAGTTTTGAGATATTTACTGAATGAGCAACTGATAGAGAAACATACTGTAATCATCTGTAGTGAATCAAGATAAAAGAAAAGCAACACTAGTGATAATCATAAGTCAATTTGCTGACCTATTTTGTTAATAGTTTCATTAATTTTATCAATCATATTACGTGATTGTCAAGTCATGACAATGCTTTATGAAGATATCCTGAAACTATTATGTTTAATTAGTTATAGTGTTGATTCAGGATTGGCCAGTGGGAAAAAAGGCATTGTTGCTTTAGGTGATTCGAAATTATCAGAAATTTATAACGTTAAAGAATCCGAGACGCCTAATTTAATTATAAATTTCAATTCAGAAATATTCGTTTAGTGTTAATTCTAGTAGGTTACGGAGTTTTGATTTTAAACGTTTGTTTAGCCAACAGCTACCTAGGGATTTAGTTATTTTACTAGTGCAGTTGATAGTACCTAAATTTTTAATCTTATTATCTAAACTATGTTCGCATTTTAGGCTGCTAATATGATAAACCAATCTATAAACCCAAATACGATTAGCAACAACGACCATGATGGGTTTATTGATAAATGTTAAAGTCGATTCAGATGATTTCTGGATTCAAAAGACATGAAGATATAGTAAAACGTATATACGGGCCAGGTTAACATGCAGGTTGTTGACGTATATGAAAAATTAAAAATAATGAACATGACCAGAAAAACAATTTTAAAGTTAAGACTGCTTGTGAAACTTCAGGCAGGAATATGACGCGTTATAAACATTCCATAAGAAGTTACTGCATTTAGCCTAGGGATACTTACAAATATATGGCAAAAGCAACTAGGAAACATACATGTTAAGTACAAAAAATCATTAAGTGAAATGGTTGAACTCGCCTGGATTATTTTTGAAAATTAGATTATTCAGTGGACGACATAAATAACGCCATTCGTGAGAAGTAATGATCCAAAAGTATCCAGAATAAAACATGCAGTATGGCAATTAATTCCAGGGTACTTGATGCTGTTGATGTTTTTGCCACTCGCTCGGATCAGAACAATCGAATGAATCCAGATAATTGTGTCAGCCATTGAACGAGCCATCTAAAATGACCTTATGATTGCAGGAAACTTATGGCTGAAACTCACCGTATGTTTTTAGAGAAGTGTCATCCTTGTTGTTTGGCAATGGAACTCGAGAATATGAAATTAGGCAGGCAGTGGTCGGAAGAAAAGGATAGTGCATAGTTTAAAACAGGATGAGGTGTCAAGCGAAGAAACACTAAGAATTAGATCCAGGTAACTATTCAATCCTTGATTGCATTGTTAGCCAATGTATATTTACGCTATTTACAGGTCATATTTGCTAGAGCTTGATGTTTAAACAAGTTTATGTAGCTGAAGCAGGTAAATGCTATTAAAGCTTGTTAACGAACCATCAAAGCTAATTAGTTGATATAGATGATCAACTTTTATTATCGATTGAGCTAGTTAGTTATGTGAACTAATAGATATAACATTACGATAATATATGTGACCATTAATCAAAGGACTATTAGAATACTGGGTTTACAAAAATAAAAACCGATTGAGAAGGTTAAGGTGGAAATAAGGATTAACAATAATAGGTTGCGTTTCTTTAGTTGGGCTCACCAATGTAGAATTTATGATCTACTATGATATTAGTACTGCTCTAATAATAGACCTAATCCTAAATCTGTAGATTTGTCATGATATGACTGCCTAATCTATAAGATCTTACGTGGAAGTCACACCATCAACTACACCAACTCACTGTATCGTATCAATTACCAATACATGACGTAGAACAAGGTTAAGCTAGAGAAAGAACAATATATTTAATATGAATAGAAGATATAAGGTAACATTCAGCAGAGACCACGCCTGCATGGCCGAGCCATGCCGTTCGATCAACTCTAATTTATTCGATTCATTATTCGCGCCTTCTCCATCGTTAGGTATTTCTTCGCGTTAAATATTGAATACCTATTTTCCGAGTAATCTCGTATTCAGCTTTGAGGATAGTGTGGTTATGGTCCGATGCCACTACATATCCATTATAATCCCTGTAAACATATTCTCAAGTTCTTTTAATTTTTGTGTTTTGTATAATAGATCTTCAATTTTCCAGTAATTTTTCCACCTTTAAGAGCCACTTTCTTTGCTCCGCAACAGTTCTAGGCTTTCAAAATGAATTCATTGGTACATTTAGAATTTTGTGTGTGTATACGCTTTACAAATTATTTACAGTATATTCGATGTGATCAACAACTGACGAAGTACAGTACACCATATGAAAGATGTTTTCACACCCAAAGAAATTAAGGCTAATTTTTAGCTATTTTCTCATCGGAATTAACCGAAATGACATCTTTTTTGGTTATATGTGCTGTCAGGTTTATTTAGGACATCAGGTTATAAAGTGAAAGCATGGACAAGATCCCAGTTAAAGTTCACTCAAACAATATAAAAATTCTTGGCAAGTCTGACAGAACAGCAATTTGTCTTGATGGACCACCACTAATTAAGAATTAATCATTTCATATTAGAGAAGGCAAAAGAGTAGTATTCAAGTAAGGGTCGTACACATATTTTGTAGAGACTAAGTTTACCCTCTGTTATGAAAAATGTTTTCATTACAAAACCAATTAGCCGTCTAGATTTAGAAATAATAGAGGAGGCATGTTCTTCAAAGTTCAGGCTTCCTGTGTAATTAATTCCTAAATCGCGTACTGATTCCAGTGTTTGGACTCTACATTCATTTAAGTGAAGTTGCGGTTTATAGGGATGTTTTCCAAAATGCATGGTCCCGCACTTCTTGAGGTTAAATGGTAATTGCCATTTTTCACTCCAGATAGTTAATTTATTGAGGTCCTTTTGAATCTGAGATACACTTTCGCTTAGTGTCTCAGGCTTATAGCTGTATACTATTTTGAGATCATCAACATATAAGTATGGTTTCCCAAAGTCTATGGTGTCACATATATCGTTTATATACATAAGAAACAAAAGTGGACCTAATACGCTTCCCTGGATGACTCCACTGGTGATTGGTCTAGGGGAAGAGAAACAATCATTGTACTTTACCATCTGTTTACGTTCTGTTAAGAACGAAGCAAACCATGAGTACAGTGGGTTGTGTATTTCGAAGGACTTTAGTTTGATGAGTAGCCTTTTGTATGGGACCTTATCAAAGACTTTCTTGAAGTCTAGGAATAGGATTGATACAAGGAGTCCGCTGTCTCGTTTTAGAGTTATATCATTCAGGTAGTCTACTAGGCATGTATCGCATGATCTGAACCTAAGAAATCCATGCTGGGAGGTCGAGATGAGATTACTAGTTAGTAGATGTTGGACTACAGCCGCCTTAACTACTTTTTCCATCACTCTGGATACCACTGAAGTTATGTTTATAGGCCGGTAATTTTCAACGTTTGCTTCAGGTCCTGTTTTAATTTTGGGAATGATATGTGTAGTTTTCCAGGCAGTAGAGTAACACGCTGAAGAGAGTGATATCGCGAATAGTTTGAGAAGCAAAACACACATATCATCACCTCCACGTTTTAGCATGCTAGATGGAATACCATCTGGTCCATCAGTGTAGGAGTGTTTCAATGTACTGATTGCATTGGAGATATTTTGTACATTGAATTCTACATTAGTGATTTCACAGGGAGTTACAGGGGTTGGTTCTGAATCATTAAATGGTTTTTCGTTAGTTAGTGAGAAACAAAAATGTTCACTAAATAATTCTGTGACAAGTTTGGGATCTTCGTATACTTGTTTGCCTTTAATGAATATACTCCCTCTCGATTTAGAGCGTTTAAGTTTATTTTGGAGTAGTATGGTGAGTGCAAAGGAGTTATTGTTAAGTTCAACTGCACGTTTTTCCTGTGCGATTGTTTTTTGTTTACTTATTGTCCCTGTTCGGACAAGTATTTCTGTCATCGTTATTAAGGAGGAAAAGTCATTTAAGTTGTCGAATCGAGTACAATATCTTTGAAGACGTCTTCTTGTACTGATCGGTATATAGAGATCTTTAAAGAACGTAGGTTTACAGTATTCTAAAGGTGCGATGTTGTCGATGATACTTTTGATGTTGTGATAAAAAATATATTGGTTAATGTGTCGGTATTGTTTGAGGTAAAGAAGGTTTTCCAATCAGTGCTTCGTAGGTAATTGTGTAAGTTATTCCAATCAACCTTGCGATAGTTTCTACGAAGTGTTACGGTTTTACTTCTATCGGTTGTGGTTTTTACATTAAGGTGGCATATGACAATGTTATGATCACTACCTGGGAACGTTTTTCCAATATACAAAGTATTGGGGATGAGGCCACTGGTAAAGACTAAGTCTAAGATGTTTTGATGTCTGGTAGGGCTATCGACATATTGAGTCTATTGTCCAAGCTCTAGACATTCAATAGATGATTCATAACGTCTCGGTGCTTTGACTGGCAGCCAAGAAATTTTGGGCATATTGAAGTTACCACAAATGAGCTTGCCTGTGAATGAGAGGGATAAAGCTAGTGTGAATACCTCCGATAAAACTGCTATTTCATCTATTGATGCTTTAGGTTGACGATAAACACAGCCGAGCAGTAAGGTAACGGAATTCGATGGCTTTAATACAATTCACACTGAATCCTTCAGTTTGTTTAGTTCAGGCATATCACATAGTAGTGAGTTTAGGCTAGAGTGAGCGTAAATAAGGCATCCTCCGCCTCGTCCATTCAATCTGTTGCTTCTATATAAGAAGTAGTTATCAAGAGATATACTGCGGGCGGAAATAGGCTTCAAGGGGTGACTTGGGTGGCCAGTTCTCTGGTAGTTTTCGTTGGTCTGCGTGTAAGAAGGCTTGCTACGCTGAAGCCCACCACCCATTTTGCAACTTAGAGGTGTTGAAGGCAAGTTATACGATAGCAGCGGGGAGAACCTGTTCACTGTTCTTGGGATACCCAAAGAGCAGTTGGGTTCAATCTTACGTGTTTCCCTCTTCGGTATCGTGAGTTTTGTCTTCCCACCCTTTATTTTCAGAGCTGGAGTCTTTCGTTGTCTCTGTGAGATGAACTTAGGTTCATTCAAGTCTACTTGTGGAATATCTTTAGGAGAACAAATTTTCAAGTGTATAAGTTTAGTTGGATGTGTACTGTTACACGACTCACATTTGAGTACATTACTGAACGAACAGCTGGGATTAGTCATGTCGTTATGGTTTTTGGTGTCAGTTGGGGTCCGTATCTTATCCAAAGGTTTCTGATCTGTAGACTCATCTAAATCAACAGAGTGATCAGCCGTATGTGGAGTGGTGTTATGCTTATTGTTCGTGTGTTTTAAACATCCATAATATTGAACCCCTAAGTAAAATCAACCGTGCAGTCTAGTCTTCGATTTCTATATACTATTCAATGACGAAGATGTGTCAGCCAAAGTCGGGAGTCAACAAAGAGTACGGGTGAACTGAAATTTGTCTAGCTGTGAAGCTGTGCTTAGTGGAGTGCACCAAAGCACAATTTGAAAGACAGTGTTGTCCCACTTATATCTAAATGACGTTCCTCCTCTCTTATTGTCATCGGTCTTGTTATACACTAATTCGGAAAGTGACACTACGCGTCATTGTTAGACAAGACTTGAAAACTATTGAACACTGCTATGAGGCAGCAGCCTAAACCTGTTACCGTGATAAGTTAGCATCTGATATGCCCTCATTTATCTTGTCTTTCAGAACAGAAAATTCACGAGGACACTTCAAAAATGTTCAAAAGCGCTAGACATCACCATCTTACAAAACGCTGAAAAACAAGTGATTATCCTCTCAGGTTTAATGCAATATTTAATATACTTTTTATGACAATTTACTAGTTCGAATAGTTCGAGTGGCTGTTGACAGAAAAGCGAAGGCCTTTGATTTTCTAACTTTCGTATCTAGTAACATTGGTTAACTGATGAAATTAAACACTCAGAAACATAAGAATTATTTAGCCATTCGGCAAAACAAATTAGGGAAGAAACTATTTTCATAAGAATGAATATAAAATAACTCATAGCCATAATTTATTTTACACTAGCAATATACTGTTTACCGATGTTTAATCACCTATATTTGGCTCCTACAACTTCATTGGAGACTTCATCCAGAGGAGTATCCATTATAATCCCTGTAAACATATTCTCAAGTTCTTTTAATTTTTGTGTTTTGTATAATAGATCTTCAATTTTCCAGTAATTTTTCCACCTTTAAGAGCCACTTTCTTTGCTCCGCAACAGTTCTAGGCTTTCAAAATGAATTCATTGGTACATTTAGAATTTTGTGTGTGTATACGCTTTACAAATTATTTACAGTATATACGATGTGATCAACAACTGACGAAGTACAGTACACCATATGAAAGATGTTTTCACACCCAAAGAAATTAAGGCTAATTTTTAGCTATTTTCTCATCGGAATTAACCGAAATGACATCTTTTTGGGTTATATGTGCTGTCAGGTTTATTTAGGACATCAGGTTATAAAGTGAAAGCATGGACAAGATCCCAGTTAAAGTTCACTCAAACAATATAAAAATTCTTGGCAAGTCTGACAGAACAGCAATTTGTCTTGATGGACCACCACTAATTAAGAATTAATCATTTCATATTAGAGAAGGCAAAAGAGTAGTATTCAAGTAAGGGTCGTACACATATTTTGTAGAGACTAAGTTTACCCTCTGTTATGAAAAATGTTTTCATTACAAAACCAATTAGCCGTCTAGATTTAGAAATAATAGAGGAGGCATGTTCTTCAAAGTTCAGGCTTCCTGTGTAATTAATTCCTAAATCGCGTACTGATTCCAGTGTTTGGACTCTACATTCATTTAAGTGAAGTTGCGGTTTATAGGGATGTTTTCCAAAATGCATGGTCCCGCACTTCTTGAGGTTAAATGGTAATTGCCATTTTTCACTCCAGATAGTTAATTTATTGAGGTCCTTTTGAATCTGAGATACACTTTCGCTTAGTGTCTCAGGCTTATAGCTGTATACTATTTTGAGATCATCAACATATAAGTATGGTTTCCCAAAGTCTATGGTGTCACATATATCGTTTATATACATAAGAAACAAAAGTGGACCTAATACGCTTCCCTGGATGACTCCACTGGTGATTGGTCTAGGGGAAGAGAAACAATCATTGTACTTTACCATCTGTTTACGTTCTGTTAAGAACGAAGCAAACCATGAGTACAGTGGGTTGTGTATTTCGAAGGACTTTAGTTTGATGAGTAGCCTTTTGTATGGGACCTTATCAAAGACTTTCTTGAAGTCTAGGAATAGGATTGATACAAGGAGTCCGCTGTCTCGTTTTAGAGTTATATCATTCAGGTAGTCTACTAGGCATGTATCGCATGATCTGGACCTAAGAAATCCATGCTGGGAGGTCGAGATGAGATTACTAGTTAGTAGATGTTGGACTACAGCCGCCTTAACTACTTTTTCCATCACTCTGGATACCACTGAAGTTATGTTTATAGGCCGGTAATTTTCAACGTTTGCTTCAGGTCCTGTTTTAATTTTGGGAATGATATGTGTAGTTTTCCAGGCAGTAGAGTAACACGCTGAAGAGAGTGATATCGCGAATAGTTTGAGAAGCAAAACACACATATCATCACCTCCACGTTTTAGCATGCTAGATGGAATACCATCTGGTCCATCAGTGTAGGAGTGTTTCAATGTACTGATTGCATTGGAGATATTTTGTACATTGAATTCTACATTAGTGATTTCACAGGGAGTTACAGGGGTTGGTTTTGAATCATTAAATGGTTTTTCGTTAGTTAGTGAGAAACAAAAATGTTCACTAAATAATTCTGTGACAAGTTTGGGATCTTCGTATACTTGTTTGCCTTTAATGAATATACTCCCTCTCGATTTAGAGCGTTTAAGTTTATTTTGGAGTAGTATGGTGAGTGCAAAGGAGTTATTGTTAAGTTCAACTGCACGTTTTTCCTGTGCGATTGTTTTTTGTTTACTTATTGTCCCTGTTCGGACAAGTATTTCTGTCATCGTTATTAAGGAGGAAAAGTCATTTAAGTTGTCGAATCGAGTACAATATCTTTGAAGACGTCTTCTTGTACTGATCGGTATATAGAGATCTTTAAAGAACGTAGGTTTACAGTATTCTAAAGGTGCGATGTTGTCGATGATACTTTTGATGTTGTGATAAAAAATATATTGGTTAATGTGTCGGTATTGTTTGAGGTAAAGAAGGTTTTCCAATCAGTGCTTCGTAGGTAATTGTGTAAGTTATTCCAATCAACCTTGCGATAGTTTCTACGAAGTGTTACGGTTTTACTTCTATCGGTTGTGGTTTTTACATTAAGGTGGCATATGACAATGTTATGATCACTACCTGGGAACGTTTTTCCAATATACAAAGTATTGGGGATGAGGCCACTGGTAAAGACTAAGTCTAAGATGTTTTGATGTCTGGTAGGGCTATCGACATATTGAGTCTATTGTCCAAGCTCTAGACATTCAATAGATGATTCATAACGTCTCGGTGCTTTGACTGGCAGCCAAGAAATTTTGGGCATATTGAAGTTACCACAAATGAGCTTGCCTGTGAATGAGAGGGATAAAGCTAGTGTGAATACCTCCGATAAAACTGCTATTTCATCTATTGATGCTTTAGGTTGACGATAAACACAGCCGAGCAGTAAGGTAACGGAATTCGATGGCTTTAATACAATTCACACTGAATCCTTCAGTTTGTTTAGTTCAGGCATATCACATAGTAGTGAGTTTAGGCTAGAGTGAGCGTAAATAAGGCATCCTCCGCCTCGTCCATTCAATCTGTTGCTTCTATATAAGAAGTAGTTATCAAGAGATATACTGCGGGCGGAAATAGGCTTCAAGGGGTGACTTGGGTGGCCAGTTCTCTGGTAGTTTTCGTTGGTCTGCGTGTAAGAAGGCTTGCTACGCTGAAGCCCACCACCCATTTTGCAACTTAGAGGTGTTGAAGGCAAGTTATACGATAGCAGCGGGGAGAACCTGTTCACTGTTCTTGGGATACCCAAAGAGCAGTTGGGTTCAATCTTACGTGTTTCCCTCTTCGGTATCGTGAGTTTTGTCTTCCCACCCTTTATTTTCAGAACTGGAGTCTTTCGTTGTCTCTGTGAGATGAACTTAGGTTCATTCAAGTCTACTTGTGGAATATCTTTAGGAGAACAAATTTTCAAGTGTATAAGTTTAGTTGGATGTGTACTGTTACACGACTCTCATTTTAGTACATTACTGAACGAACAGCTGGGATTAGTCATGTCGTTATGGTTTTTGGTGTCAGTTGGGGTCCGTATCTTATCCAAAGGTTTCTGATCTGTAGACTCATCTAAATCAACAGAGTGATCAGCCGTATGTGGAGTGGTGTTATGCTTATTGTTCGTGTGTTTTAAACATCCATAATATTGTACCCCTAAGTAAAATCAACCGTGCAGTCTAGTCTTCGATTTCTATATACTATTCAATGACGAAGATGTGTCAGCCAAAGTCGGGAGTCAACAAAGAGTACGGGTGAACTGAAATTTGTCTAGCTGTGAAGCTGTGCTTAGTGGAGTGCACCAAAGCACAATTTGAAAGACAGTGTTGTCCCACTTATATCTAAATGACGTTCCTCCTCTCTTATTGTCATCGGTCTTGTTATACACTAATTCGGAAAGTGACACTACGCGTCATTGTTAGACAAGACTTGAAAACTATTGAACACTGCTATGAGGCAGCAGCCTAAACCTGTTACCGTGATAAGTTAGCATCTGATATGCCCTCATTTATCTTGTCTTTCAGAACAGAAAATTCACGAGGACACTTCAAAAATGTTCAAAAGCGCTAGACATCACCATCTTACAAAACGCTGAAAAACAAGTGATTATCCTCTCAGGTTTAATGCAATATTTAATATACTTTTTATGACAATTTACTAGTTCGAATAGTTCGAGTGGCTGTTGACAGAAAAGCGAAGGCCTTTGATTTTCTAACTTTCGTATCTAGTAACATTGGTTAACTGATGAAATTAAACACTCAGAAACATAAGAATTATTTAGCCATTCGGCAAAACAAATTAGGGAAGAAACTATTTTCATAAGAATGAATATAAAATAACTCATAGCCATAATTTATTTTACACTAGCAATATACTGTTTACCGATGTTTAATCACCTATATTTGGCTCCTACAACTTCATTGGAGACTTCATCCAGAGGAGTATCCATTATAATCCCTGTAAACATATTCTCAAGTTCTTTTAATTTTTGTGTTTTGTATAATAGATCTTCAATTTTCCAGTAATTTTTCCACCTTTAAGAGCCACTTTCTTTGCTCCGCAACAGTTCTAGGCTTTCAAAATGAATTCATTGGTACATTTAGAATTTTGTGTGTGTATACGCTTTACAAATTATTTACAGTATATACGATGTGATCAACAACTGACGAAGTACAGTACACCATATGAAAGATGTTTTCACACCCAAAGAAATTAAGGCTAATTTTTAGCTATTTTCTCATCGGAATTAACCGAAATGACATCTTTTTGGGTTATATGTGCTGTCAGGTTTATTTAGGACATCAGGTTATAAAGTGAAAGCATGGACAAGATCCCAGTTAAAGTTCACTCAAACAATATAAAAATTCTTGGCAAGTCTGACAGAACAGCAATTTGTCTTGATGGACCACCACTAATTAAGAATTAATCATTTCATATTAGAGAAGGCAAAAGAGTAGTATTCAAGTAAGGGTCGTACACATATTTTGTAGAGACTAAGTTTACCCTCTGTTATGAAAAATGTTTTCATTACAAAACCAACTAGCCGTCTAGATTTAGAAATAATAGAGGAGGCATGTTCTTCAAAGTTCAGGCTTCCTGTGTAATTAATTCCTAAATCGCGTACTGATTCCAGTGTTTGGACTCTACATTCATTTAAGTGAAGTTGCGGTTTATAGGGATGTTTTCCAAAATGCATGGTCCCGCACTTCTTGAGGTTAAATGGTAATTGCCATTTTTCACTCCAGATAGTTAATTTATTGAGGTCCTTTTGAATCTGAGATACACTTTCGCTTAGTGTCTCAGGCTTATAGCTGTATACTATTTTGAGATCATCAACATATAAGTATGGTTTCCCAAAGTCTATGGTGTCACATATATCGTTTATATACATAAGAAACAAAAGTGGACCTAATACGCTTCCCTGGATGACTCCACTGGTGATTGGTCTAGGGGAAGAGAAACAATCATTGTACTTTACCATCTGTTTACGTTCTGTTAAGAACGAAGCAAACCATGAGTACAGTGGGTTGTGTATTTCGAAGGACTTTAGTTTGATGAGTAGCCTTTTGTATGGGACCTTATCAAAGACTTTCTTGAAGTCTAGGAATAGGATTGATACAAGGAGTCCGCTGTCTCGTTTTAGAGTTATATCATTCAGGTAGTCTACTAGGCATGTATCGCATGATCTGGACCTAAGAAATCCATGCTGGGAGGTCGAGATGAGATTACTAGTTAGTAGATGTTGGACTACAGCCGCCTTAACTACTTTTTCCATCACTCTGGATACCACTGAAGTTATGTTTATAGGCCGGTAATTTTCAACGTTTGCTTCAGGTCCTGTTTTAATTTTGGGAATGATATGTGTAGTTTTCCAGGCAGTAGAGTAACACGCTGAAGAGAGTGATATCGCGAATAGTTTGAGAAGCAAAACACACATATCATCACCTCCACGTTTTAGCATGCTAGATGGAATACCATCTGGTCCATCAGTGTAGGAGTGTTTCAATGTACTGATTGCATTGGAGATATTTTGTACATTGAATTCTACATTAGTGATTTCACAGGGAGTTACAGGGGTTGGTTTTGAATCATTAAATGGTTTTTCGTTAGTTAGTGAGAAACAAAAATGTTCACTAAATAATTCTGTGACAAGTTTGGGATCTTCGTATACTTGTTTGCCTTTAATGAATATACTCCCTCTCGATTTAGAGCGTTTAAGTTTATTTTGGAGTAGTATGGTGAGTGCAAAGGAGTTATTGTTAAGTTCAACTGCACGTTTTTCCTGTGCGATTGTTTTTTGTTTACTTATTGTCCCTGTTCGGACAAGTATTTCTGTCATCGTTATTAAGGAGGAAAAGTCATTTAAGTTGTCGAATCGAGTACAATATCTTTGAAGACGTCTTCTTGTACTGATCGGTATATAGAGATCTTTAAAGAACGTAGGTTTACAGTATTCTAAAGGTGCGATGTTGTCGATGATACTTTTGATGTTGTGATAAAAAATATATTGGTTAATGTGTCGGTATTGTTTGAGGTAAAGAAGGTTTTCCAATCAGTGCTTCGTAGGTAATTGTGTAAGTTATTCCAATCAACCTTGCGATAGTTTCTACGAAGTGTTACGGTTTTACTTCTATCGGTTGTGGTTTTTACATTAAGGTGGCATATGACAATGTTATGATCACTACCTGGGAACGTTTTTCCAATATACAAAGTATTGGGGATGAGGCCACTGGTAAAGACTAAGTCTAAGATGTTTTGATGTCTGGTAGGGCTATCGACATATTGAGTCTATTGTCCAAGCTCTAGACATTCAATAGATGATTCATAACGTCTCGGTGCTTTGACTGGCAGCCAAGAAATTTTGGGCATATTGAAGTTACCACAAATGAGCTTGCCTGTGAATGAGAGGGATAAAGCTAGTGTGAATACCTCCGATAAAACTGCTATTTCATCTATTGATGCTTTAGGTTGACGATAAACACAGCCGAGCAGTAAGGTAACGGAATTCGATGGCTTTAATACAATTCACACTGAATCCTTCAGTTTGTTTAGTTCAGGCATATCACATAGTAGTGAGTTTAGGCTAGAGTGAGCGTAAATAAGGCATCCTCCGCCTCGTCCATTCAATCTGTTGCTTCTATATAAGAAGTAGTTATCAAGAGATATACTGCGGGCGGAAATAGGCTTCAAGGGGTGACTTGGGTGGCCAGTTCTCTGGTAGTTTTCGTTGGTCTGCGTGTAAGAAGGCTTGCTACGCTGAAGCCCACCACCCATTTTGTAACTTAGAGGTGTTGAAGGCAAGTTATACGATAGCAGCGGGGAGAACCTGTTCACTGTTCTTGGGATACCCAAAGAGCAGTTGGGTTCAATCTTACGTGTTTCCCTCTTCGGTATCGTGAGTTTTGTCTTCCCACCCTTTATTTTCAGAGCTGGAGTCTTTCGTTGTCTCTGTGAGATGAACTTAGGTTCATTCAAGTCTACTTGTGGAATATCTTTAGGAGAACAAATTTTCAAGTGTATAAGTTTAGTTGGATGTGTACTGTTACACGACTCACATTTTAGTACATTACTGAACGAACAGCTGGGATTAGTCATGTCGTTATGGTTTTTGGTGTCAGTTGGGGTCCGTATCTTATCCAAAGGTTTCTGATCTGTAGACTCATCTAAATCAACAGAGTGATCAGCCGTATGTGGAGTGGTGTTATGCTTATTGTTCGTGTGTTTTAAACATCCATAATATTGTACCCCTAAGTAAAATCAACCGTGCAGTCTAGTCTTCGATTTCTATATACTATTCAATGACGAAGATGTGTCAGCCAAAGTCGGGAGTCAACAAAGAGTACGGGTGAACTGAAATTTGTCTAGCTGTGAAGCTGTGCTTAGTGGAGTGCACCAAAGCACAATTTGAAAGACAGTGTTGTCCCACTTATATCTAAATGACGTTCCTCCTCTCTTATTGTCATCGGTCTTGTTATACACTAATTCGGAAAGTGACACTACGCGTCATTGTTAGACAAGACTTGAAAACTATTGAACACTGCTATGAGGCAGCAGCCTAAACCTGTTACCGTGATAAGTTAGCATCTGATATGCCCTCATTTATCTTGTCTTTCAGAACAGAAAATTCACGAGGACACTTCAAAAATGTTCAAAAGCGCTAGACATCACCATCTTACAAAACGCTGAAAAACAAGTGATTATCCTCTCAGGTTTAATGCAATATTTAATATACTTTTTATGACAATTTACTAGTTCGAATAGTTCGAGTGGCTGTTGACAGAAAAGCGAAGGCCTTTGATTTTCTAACTTTCGTATCTAGTAACATTGGTTAACTGATGAAATTAAACACTCAGAAACATAAGAATTATTTAGCCATTCGGCAAAACAAATTAGGGAAGAAACTATTTTCATAAGAATGAATATAAAATAACTCATAGCCATAATTTATTTTACACTAGCAATATACTGTTTACCGATGTTTAATCACCTATATTTGGCTCCTACAACTTCATTGGAGACTTCATCCAGAGGAGTATCCATTATAATCCCTGTAAACATATTCTCAAGTTCTTTTAATTTTTGTGTTTTGTATAATAGATCTTCAATTTTCCAGTAATTTTTCCACCTTTAAGAGCCACTTTCTTTGCTCCGCAACAGTTCTAGGCTTTCAAAATGAATTCATTGGTACATTTAGAATTTTGTGTGTGTATACGCTTTACAAATTATTTACAGTATATACGATGTGATCAACAACTGACGAAGTACAGTACACCATATGAAAGATGTTTTCACACCCAAAGAAATTAAGGCTAATTTTTAGCTATTTTCTCATCGGAATTAACCGAAATGACATCTTTTTGGGTTATATGTGCTGTCAGGTTTATTTAGGACATCAGGTTATAAAGTGAAAGCATGGACAAGATCCCAGTTAAAGTTCACTCAAACAATATAAAAATTCTTGGCAAGTCTGACAGAACAGCAATTTGTCTTGATGGACCACCACTAATTAAGAATTAATCATTTCATATTAGAGAAGGCAAAAGAGTAGTATTCAAGTAAGGGTCGTACACATATTTTGTAGAGACTAAGTTTACCCTCTGTTATGAAAAATGTTTTCATTACAAAACCAATTAGCCGTCTAGATTTAGAAATAATAGAGGAGGCATGTTCTTCAAAGTTCAGGCTTCCTGTGTAATTAATTCCTAAATCGCGTACTGATTCCAGTGTTTGGACTCTACATTCATTTAAGTGAAGTTGCGGTTTATAGGGATGTTTTCCAAAATGCATGGTCCCGCACTTCTTGAGGTTAAATGGTAATTGCCATTTTTCACTCCAGATAGTTAATTTATTGAGGTCCTTTTGAATCTGAGATACACTTTCGCTTAGTGTCTCAGGCTTATAGCTGTATACTATTTTGAGATCATCAACATATAAGTATGGTTTCCCAAAGTCTATGGTGTCACATATATCGTTTATATACATAAGAAACAAAAGTGGACCTAATACGCTTCCCTGGATGACTCCACTGGTGATTGGTCTAGGGGAAGAGAAACAATCATTGTACTTTACCATCTGTTTACGTTCTGTTAAGAACGAAGCAAACCATGAGTACAGTGGGTTGTGTATTTCGAAGGACTTTAGTTTGATGAGTAGCCTTTTGTATGGGACCTTATCAAAGACTTTCTTGAAGTCTAGGAATAGGATTGATACAAGGAGTCCGCTGTCTCGTTTTAGAGTTATATCATTCAGGTAGTCTACTAGGCATGTATCGCATGATCTGGACCTAAGAAATCCATGCTGGGAGGTCGAGATGAGATTACTAGTTAGTAGATGTTGGACTACAGCCGCCTTAACTACGTTTTCCATCACTCTGGATACCACTGAAGTTATGTTTATAGGCCGGTAATTTTCAACGTTTGCTTCAGGTCCTGTTTTAATTTTGGGAATGATATGTGTAGTTTTCCAGGCAGTAGAGTAACACGCTGAAGAGAGTGATATCGCGAATAGTTTGAGAAGCAAAAAAACACACATATCATCACCTCCACGTTTTAGCATGCTAGATGGAATACCATCTGGTCCATCAGTGTAGGAGTGTTTCAATGTACTGATTGCATTGGAGATATTTTGTACATTGAATTCTACATTAGTGATTTCACAGGGAGTTACAGGGGTTGGTTCTGAATCATTAAATGGTTTTTCGTTAGTTAGTGAGAAACAAAAATGTTCACTAAATAATTCTGTGACAAGTTTGGGATCTTCGTATACTTGTTTGCCTTTAATGAATATACTCCCTCTCGATTTAGAGCGTTTAAGTTTATTTTGGAGTAGTATGGTGAGTGCAAAGGAGTTATTGTTAAGTTCAACTGCACGTTTTTCCTGTGCGATTGTTTTTTGTTTACTTATTGTCCCTGTTCGGACAAGTATTTCTGTCATCGTTATTAAGGAGGAAAAGTCATTTAAGTTGTCGAATCCAGTACAATATCTTTGAAGACGTCTTCTTGTACTGATCGGTATATAGAGATCTTTAAAGAACGTAGGTTTACAGTATTCTAAAGGTGCGATGTTGTTGATGATACTTTTGATGTTGTGATAAAAAATATATTGGTTAATGTGTCGGTATTGTTTGAGGTAAAGAAGGTTTTCCAATCAGTGCTTCGTAGGTAATTGTGTAAGTTATTCCAATCAACCTTGCGATAGTTTCTACGAAGTGTTACGGTTTTACTTCTATCGGTTGTGGTTTTTACATTAAGGTGGCATATGACAATGTTATGATCACTACCTGGGAACGTTTTTCCAATATACAAAGTATTGGGGATGAGGCCACTGGTAAAGACTAAGTCTAAGATGTTTTGATGTCTGGTAGGGCTATCGACATATTGAGTCTATTGTCCAAGCTCTAGACATTCAATAGATGATTCATAACGTCTCGGTGCTTTGACTGGCAGCCAAGAAATTTTGGGCATATTGAAGTTACCACAAATGAGCTTGCCTGTGAATGAGAGGGATAAAGCTAGTGTGAATACCTCCGATAAAACTGCTATTTCATCTATTGATGCTTTAGGTTGACGATAAACACAGCCGAGCAGTAAGGTAACGGAATTCGATGGCTTTAATACAATTCACACTGAATCCTTCAGTTTGTTTAGTTCAGGCATATCACATAGTAGTGAGTTTAGGCTAGAGTGAGCGTAAATAAGGCATCCTCCGCCTCGTCCATTCAATCTGTTGCTTCTATATAAGAAGTAGTTATCAAGAGATATACTGCGGGCGGAAATAGGCTTCAAGGGGTGACTTGGGTGGCCAGTTCTCTGGTAGTTTTCGTTGGTCTGCGTGTAAGAAGGCTTGCTACGCTGAAGCCCACCACCCATTTTGCAACTTAGAGGTGTTGAAGGCAAGTTATACGATAGCAGCGGGGAGAACCTGTTCACTGTTCTTGGGATACCTATAGAGCAGTTGGGTTCAATCTTACGTGTTTCCCTATTCGGTATCATGAGTTTTGTCTTCCCAGCCTTTATTTTCAGAACTGGAGTCTTTCGTTGTCTCTGTGAGATGAACTTAGGTTCATTCAAGTCTACTTGTGGAATATATTCAGGAGGACAAATTTTCAAGTGTATAGGTTTAGTTGGATGTGTACTGTTACACGGCTCACATTTAAGTACATTACTGAACGAACGGCTGGGATTAGTCATGTCGTTATGGCTTTTGGTGTCAGTTGGGGTCCGTATCTTATCCAAAGGTTTCTGATCTGTAGACTCATCTAAATCAACAGAGTGATCAGCCGTATGTGGAGTGGTGTTATGCTTATTGTTCGTGTGTTTTAAACATCCATAATATTGTACCCCTAAGTAAAATCAACCGTGCAGTCTAGTCTTCGATTTCTATATACTATTCAATGACGAAGATGTGTCAGCCAAAGTCGGGAGTCAACAAAGAGTACGGGTGAACTGAAATTTGTCTAGCTGTGAAGCTGTGCTTAGTGGAGTGCACCAAAGCACAATTTGAAAGACAGTGTTGTCCCACTTATATCTAAATGACGTTCCTCCTCTCTTATTGTCATCGGTCTTGTTATACACTAATTCGGAAAGTGACACTACGCGTCATTGTTAGACAACACTTGAAAACTATTGAACACTGCTATGAGGCAGCAGCCTAAACCTGTTACCGTGATAAGTTAGCATCTGATATGCCCTCATTTATCTTGTCTTTCAGAACAGAAAATTCACGAGGACACTTCAAAAATGTTCAAAAGCGCTAGACATCACCATCTTACAAAACGCTGAAAAACAAGTGATTATCCTCTCAGGTTTAATGCAATATTTGGCTGCAATTAAACGCAACGCAATTTCGTAAATGTGCCCTTCAGCCTAGCAACCAATCAGAATGAGGCGGGAATTATTATATCCGCCATCTTTGTAGGCAATGGCGGCCGGCCTTCTTCATTCTGTGCTTCTTCCAGCTATTTCTTTTGTGTGGTTATGTGATTTAATGTTTCAGCGTGCTTAAATGCAGAAGTTAATGTGATTTTCTAAATGTTGGAACGAAATTTTCTTCTGATTTAGCTTTGTTTTCTGGGTTTTTGCTGCTGCTAATCAAGTCAATGTATTTCTTCAGCCAAGCTGGCTAGTCTTATGTTTTATAATGGTAATCGGTTTTGTTTTGACTTGTTTTTTTAGATATCCAAAGCCGGATTTCGTTTCTCTAGCTAAAATAATTGTTGCCGCTGCCTGTGACTCTAACTGTTCGAATGTTCGTTCCTAACAGTCCTTTATGATGTTATCGGCAAAATGAAAGAAAATAATCAACGGTTTTTAATTCTCTTCAGTATTATGGACAACACTATCCCCTCAACGAGTCAAACTAATACTGAGTGCTTAGCAGTAGTTGATATCAGCACTGTTTTCGGAAGGACCCAGACTTCCGACAACCATAAACGAAATCACAGATACTACCAATCTATTGAAGAGGGTTTGTTATTAAAAATATGTCATATAGCAGTAATAGAGGGGTTGTACTCATTACGTAGTGCGTTAAAGCAAGCCTAACATTGAAAAGCCGGAAATCTGCTATCAGTGTGTAGTGCATGTTTGCTGTTTTGGTCATAAAAGGAAGCCAAAGGGTCATGATCAGGGAGTAAAAAGGTAATTAACTGTTATTAAGCTTACATTTTTATAGATCATATTTCACCACACGCAAATCTGTGTTTTTTTTACGTATGACATCAACCTGTATCTAATATTTTCACCCTTACGATGAAAAGTACCTGGAAATTCTCACCTTCATATTCGAATTATTTTTGGACAACTGCCTTCCAGTTTGATTGCTTCGTACGCCCTGGGAGACTAGATTCATACATTATTCGTAGTTCCAGTATAACTTTCTCACACAGTAAGTTCAAATTAGACACTAGTCTTTCTAAATAAGCCTGTAAAGCTAATATCCTCATTCTCTATTTCAGTTAATCGATGAAAACATGTACCACGTGCATCTGCTGTATATTGCCATTTCACTCGAATTCTAACTGTTATATCTTTTAAAAAATAAAATTAATGTATGCAGTAAATATAGACTTATTTGTTTTGATGGAGATAGGGGGGTTCATGGGATTTTTAGCATGACTGTAGTAATATTCTCACTAAAGGGCTAAGCGAGTGCGTAGACTAATGTAAGTTACCACACAGGGTGCCTTTGAGTTACTCGTGTTCCATTAGTGTGGGTAGAAGCATTACTTATCATATGACATTTGAGTGAGAAGCTATGATATTAGACACGGGGACGGTTAGGATGTGTAACGCGTGTCCATCCATCAGCTGCCCTGGCAAATCATGGTGCCTAGAATAAGTTGTAAGAGGACCCTAGTCTGTAGGTTTCCCAAGAAAATGACGAAAATATGCACCAAATCACCTTATGAAGAGCGTCTCCAATCACTTGACCTCTACCCATTAGAGTATAAGCGTCTTAGAGGTGACCTGATGGTTTACAGTATCCTTAACACTTCTGGACATTCTCTTAAGCACTTACTAATGCTTAGTCTCAACACTAACCTAAGGTGTAACACCCAGAAACAAAAAACGCAACATAGCGGAATGGACTGTAGACGCAACTTCTATTCCTTAGGAGTTGTCAAGTGCTGGAATTCGATGCCCGCCGAGGTAGTCCAAGCGACTTCCCGTGAGTTTTTTAAGAGGCAACTGGATGTATTCTTGAGGATAGTATCATACTATGATTTACCAATTTCTTTTCCTTCTTTTATTGTTAACATACCTAGGTTCCTGCCTGGAGGTTTTGGTGATCCCCTTCTACTAGACACGGAAGCCTATTAAGCGAAAGCTTCTATTCAGTCCACATCCATTCGAAGACATGAACTAGGTTCTGAGGCTTGCTTATCACAAGTTTCTTGCAACGATTAAGTAGATAAAACAAAGTAGCATTAGATTCAAAAATTTATTCAAGAACTTTCATTAAGAATCGAATATCAAACAAAGGTTTAAACCAAGTTCCCGTTTAAAGGTTGTATTGGTAATGTTAAACTGCAGTTTATTTTCCAAACGGAAGACTAAAAGAAGTCAAAAAATACTAGAAGTTGTTTGTGAGACTAAAATAGACGTCCAGCATCCTTTTTATAATCTGCTGTTAGTTGGGTCTTCCGTAAACAGTTTCATAGTTCTAAGGGTGAAACAGTTTTTTAGAATCTGTGAAGACTCACTCCTGTTGCATTCTAAATGAGAAAATAGTAATGAATTTAGTCAGAAATGTGAAATAGACAAATAAATAAATTACATGGCTTTTAGCAAAGAATTTATGCAGTTGTGATTTACCTTGAGTTCATGAATATTAGATAAGGTCACTTACTATTACTTGTGCAAAGCATAACATGGGCTTAGTACCGTATTGCAATGCTTTTATTATTTTGCTCCCATTTAAGTATTCCCATGCACCTGCGTCTAGTTTAACAGGAAGACATACAAGCAGAGTAAATGTCTGATAAAATAAAAATCCCAGTTGTCAAAGAGATTCTAAACATTTGTTCATAGCCAGCTGCATTTAATTGAGAAACAGAACACTCATCTTCTAAGACTGTATACTGCTGTTTTGCGGGCAACTGAAAGCTCAGACGCTTAGCTATCTTGCTACCGATGTTATTGCTGGGGAAATTGTTTAATGACAGTGATCATGAAATATGGTCAGTGATAAATGTACAGTCTAGAAATAAACACCAAACATACTTATCGCTATCTTATAATATATGACAGCAACAGCATCAAAGGCACGTTTTTTCCTATTTTTAATCAGACTGATCTGAATCAGTATACTCATTAAAAGCAGGCAACTCTACTTACTAAACTGATCTGTTTCGTTACAGGCTTCAAGCCCTATACTTAAGAATAACATAATTCTTTCAACTAAACTGAATTATACGACAACCAAGAATACTAAACTAAGCAAGTGCCATAATTATTGTTTCATTTGCACAGACATGTTGCTCAAAGTAGTTAAATGGACATAATTAGGCCAATAAAACCAAAGCACGAAATATAGGCCATATGAACCTACCTTACAGAAGATAAAGAATACATATATTGCTTTCCGACTGAAGACAGCAGTCAGTTAATCAAAGAAACATAGTTTACAGTACAACAAAACTTTCTTCAGTAAAATCATGCACTAACAGTCTATCTGGAAACAATCAACTATGTGAATTAACTCACTATGACTTGGGATAGCATCTCAGCATGCAGTAAACGTATAGTGTAACGCAGTCGAACATGCAGAATAAAAATTAAAAAAAGAGCAAAATTAGCTACATAATCTAGTCATTTAATTAAAAATACATTATGAAATAACAAAATCTGTGGTTACTTGAACGCACAAATGACCGTTATTACGTTGGACGATACATTAAGTTTACATGGTTGCGTTGCGGATAAGATCACCCGCAATATTTAATATACTTTTTATGACAATTTACTAGTTCGAATAGTTCGAGTGGCTGTTGACAGAAAAGCGAAGGCCTTTGATTTTCTAACTTTCGTATCTAGTAACATTGGTTAACTGATGAAATTAAACACTCAGAAACATAAGAATTATTTAGCCATTCGGCAAAACAAATTAGGGAAGAAACTATTTTCATAAGAATGAATATAAAATAACTCATAGCCATAATTTATTTTACACTAGCAATATACTGTTTACCGATGTTTAATCACCTATATTTGGCTCCTACAACTTCATTGGAGACTTCATCCAGAGGAGTATCCATTATAATCCCTGTAAACATATTCTCAAGTTCTTTTAATTTTTGTGTTTTGTATAATAGATCTTCAATTTTCCAGTAATTTTTCCACCTTTAAGAGCCACTTTCTTTGCTCCGCAACAGTTCTAGGCTTTCAAAATGAATTCATTGGTACATTTAGAATTTTGTGTGTGTATACGCTTTACAAATTATTTACAGTATATACGATGTGATCAACAACTGACGAAGTACAGTACACCATATGAAAAATGTTTTCACACCCAAAGAAATTAAGGCTAATTTTTAGCTATTTTCTCATCGGAATTAACCGAAATGACATCTTTTTGGGTTATATGTGCTGTCAGGTTTATTTAGGACATCAGGTTATAAAGTGAAAGCATGGACAAGATCCCAGTTAAAGTTCACTCAAACAATATAAAAATTCTTGGCAAGTCTGACAGAACAGCAATTTGTCTTGATGGACCACCACTAATTAAGAATTAATCATTTCATATTAGAGAAGGCAAAAGAGTAGTATTCAAGTAAGGGTCGTACACATATTTTGTAGAGACTAAGTTTACCCTCTGTTATGAAAAATGTTTTCATTACAAAACCAACTAGCCGTCTAGATTTAGAAATAATAGAGGAGGCATGTTCTTCAAAGTTCAGGCTTCCTGTGTAATTAATTCCTAAATCGCGTACTGATTCCAGTGTTTGGACTCTACATTCATTTAAGTGAAGTTGCGGTTTATAGGGATGTTTTCCAAAATGCATGGTCCCGCACTTCTTGAGGTTAAATGGTAATTGCCATTTTTCACTCCAGATAGTTAATTTATTGAGGTCCTTTTGAATCTGAGATACACTTTCGCTTAGTGTCTCAGGCTTATAGCTGTATACTATTTTGAGATCATCAACATATAAGTATGGTTTCCCAAAGTCTATGGTGTCACATATATCGTTTATATACATAAGAAACAAAAGTGGACCTAATACGCTTCCCTGGATGACTCCACTGGTGATTGGTCTAGGGGAAGAGAAACAATCATTGTACTTTACCATCTGTTTACGTTCTGTTAAGAACGAAGCAAACCATGAGTACAGTGGGTTGTGTATTTCGAAGGACTTTAGTTTGATGAGTAGCCTTTTGTATGGGACCTTATCAAAGACTTTCTTGAAGTCTAGGAATAGGATTGATACAAGGAGTCCGCTGTCTCGTTTTAGAGTTATATCATTCAGGTAGTCTACTAGGCATGTATCGCATGATCTGGACCTAAGAAATCCATGCTGGGAGGTCAAGATGAGATTACTAGTTAGTAGATGTTGGACTACAGCCGCCTTAACTACGTTTTCCATCACTCTGGATACCACTGAAGTTATGTTTATAGGCCGGTAATTTTCAACGTTTGCTTCAGGTCCTGTTTTAATTTTGGGAATGATATGTGTAGTTTTCCAGGCAGTAGAGTAACACGCTGAAGAGAGTGATATCGCGAATAGTTTGAGAAGCAAAACACACATATCATCACCTCCACGTTTTAGCATGCTAGATGGAATACCATCTGGTCCATCAGTGTAGGAGTGTTTCAATGTACTGATTGCATTGGAGATATTTTGTACATTGAATTCTACATTAGTGATTTCACAGGGAGTTACAGGGGTTGGTTCTGAATCATTAAATGGTTTTTCGTTAGTTAGTGAGAAACAAAAATGTTCACTAAATAATTCTGTGACAAGTTTGGGATCTTCGTATACTTGTTTGCCTTTAATGAATATACTCCCTCTCGATTTAGAGCGTTTAAGTTTATTTTGGAGTAGTATGGTGAGTGCAAAGGAGTTATTGTTAAGTTCAACTGCACGTTTTTCCTGTGCGATTGTTTTTTGTTTACTTATTGTCCCTGTTCGGACAAGTATTTCTGTCATCGTTATTAAGGAGGAAAAGTCATTTAAGTTGTCGAATCCAGTACAATATCTTTGAAGACGTCTTCTTGTACTGATCGGTATATAGAGATCTTTAAAGAACGTAGGTTTACAGTATTCTAAAGGTGCGATGTTGTTGATGATACTTTTGATGTTGTGATAAAAAATATATTGGTTAATGTGTCGGTATTGTTTGAGGTAAAGAAGGTTTTCCAATCAGTGCTTCGTAGGTAATTGTGTAAGTTATTCCAATCAACCTTGCGATAGTTTCTACGAAGTGTTACGGTTTTACTTCTATCGGTTGTGGTTTTTACATTAAGGCGGCATATGACAATGTTATGATCACTACCTGGGAACGTTTTTCCAATATACAAAGTATTGGGGATGAGGCCACTGGTAAAGACTAAGTCTAAGATGTTTTGATGTCTGGTAGGGCTATCGACATATTGAGTCTATTGTCCAAGCTCTAGACATTCAATAGATGATTCATAACGTCTCGGTGCTTTGACTGGCAGCCAAGAAATTTTGGGCATATTGAAGTTACCACAAATGAGCTTGCCTGTGAATGAGAGGGATAAAGCTAGTGTGAATACCTCCGATAAAACTGCTATTTCATCTATTGATGCTTTAGGTTGACGATAAACACAGCCGAGCAGTAAGGTAACGGAATTCGATGGCTTTAATACAATTCACACTGAATCCTTCAGTTTGTTTAGTTCAGGCATATCACATAGTAGTGAGTTTAGGCTAGAGTGAGCGTAAATAAGGCATCCTCCGCCTCGTCCATTCAATCTGTTGCTTCTATATAAGAAGTAGTTATCAAGAGATATACTGCGGGCGGAAATAGGCTTCAAGGGGTGACTTGGGTGGCCAGTTCTCTGGTAGTTTTCGTTGGTCTGCGTGTAAGAAGGCTTGCTACGCTGAAGCCCACCACCCATTTTGCAACTTAGAGGTGTTGAAGGCAAGTTATACGATAGCAGCGGGGAGAACCTGTTCACTGTTCTTGGGATACCCAAAGAGCAGTTGGGTTCAATCTTACGTGTTTCCCTCTTCGGTATCGTGAGTTTTGTCTTCCCAGCCTTTATTTTCAGAACTGGAGTCTTTCGTTGTCTCTGTGAGATGAACTTAGGTTCATTCAAGTCTACTTGTGGAATATATTCAGGAGAACAAATTTTCAAGTGTATAGGTTTAATTGGATGTGTGTTATTACACGACTCATATTTTAGTACATTACTGAACGAACAGCTGGGATTAGTCATGTCGTTATGGTTTTTGGTGTCAGTTGGGGTCCGTATCTTATCCAAAGGTTTCTGATCTGTAGACTCATCTAAATCAACAGAGTGATCAGCCGTATGTGGAGTGGTGTTATGCTTATTGTTCGTGTGTTTTAAACATCCATAATATTGTACCCCTAAGTAAAATCAACCGTGCAGTCTAGTCTTCGATTTCTATATACTATTCAATGACGAAGATGTGTCAGCCAAAGTCGGGAGTCAACAAAGAGTACGGGTGAACTGAAATTTGTCTAGCTGTGAAGCTGTGCTTAGTGGAGTGCACCAAAGCACAATTTGAAAGACAGTGTTGTCCCACTTATATCTAAATGACGTTCCTCCTCTCTTATTGTCATCGGTCTTGTTATACACTAATTCGGAAAGTGACACTACGCGTCATTGTTAGACAAGACTTGAAAACTATTGAACACTGCTATGAGGCAGCAGCCTAAACCTGTTACCGTGATAAGTTAGCATCTGATATGCCCTCATTTATCTTGTCTTTCAGAACAGAAAATTCACGAGGACACTTCAAAAATGTTCAAAAGCGCTAGACATCACCATCTTACAAAACGCTGAAAAACAAGTGATTATCCTCTCAGGTTTAATGCAATATTTAATATACTTTTTATGACAATTTACTAGTTCGAATAGTTCGAGTGGCTGTTGACAGAAAAGCGAAGGCCTTTGATTTTCTAACTTTCGTATCTAGTAACATTGGTTAACTGATGAAATTAAACACTCAGAAACATAAGAATTATTTAGCCATTCGGCAAAACAAATTAGGGAAGAAACTATTTTCATAAGAATGAATATAAAATAACTCATAGCCATAATTTATTTTACACTAGCAATATACTGTTTACCGATGTTTAATCACCTATATTTGGCTCCTACAACTTCATTGGAGACTTCATCCAGAGGAGTATCCATTATAATCCCTGTAAACATATTCTCAAGTTCTTTTAATTTTTGTGTTTTGTATAATAGATCTTCAATTTTCCAGTAATTTTTCCACCTTTAAGAGCCACTTTCTTTGCTCCGCAACAGTTCTAGGCTTTCAAAATGAATTCATTGGTACATTTAGAATTTTGTGTGTGTATACGCTTTACAAATTATTTACAGTATATACGATGTGATCAACAACTGACGAAGTACAGTACACCATATGAAAGATGTTTTCACACCCAAAGAAATTAAGGCTAATTTTTAGCTATTTTCTCATCGGAATTAACCGAAATGACATCTTTTTGGGTTATATGTGCTGTCAGGTTTATTTAGGACATCAGGTTATAAAGTGAAAGCATGGACAAGATCCCAGTTAAAGTTCACTCAAACAATATAAAAATTCTTGGCAAGTCTGACAGAACAGCAATTTGTCTTGATGGACCACCACTAATTAAGAATTAATCATTTCATATTAGAGAAGGCAAAAGAGTAGTATTCAAGTAAGGGTCGTACACATATTTTGTAGAGACTAAGTTTACCCTCTGTTGTGAAAAATGTTTTCATTACAAAACCAACTAGCCGTCTAGATTTAGAAATAATAGAGGAGGCATGTTCTTCAAAGTTCAGGCTTCCTGTGTAATTAATTCCTAAATCGCGTACTGATTCCAGTGTTTGGACTCTACATTCATTTAAGTGAAGTTGCGGTTTATAGGGATGTTTTCCAAAATGCATGGTCCCGCACTTCTTGAGGTTAAATGGTAATTGCCATTTTTCACTCCAGATAGTTAATTTATTGAGGTCCTTTTGAATCTGAGATACACTTTCGCTTAGTGTCTCAGGCTTATAGCTGTATACTATTTTGAGATCATCAACATATAAGTATGGTTTCCCAAAGTCTATGGTGTCACATATATCGTTTATATACATAAGAAACAAAAGTGGACCTAATACGCTTCCCTGGATGACTCCACTGGTGATTGGTCTAGGGGAAGAGAAACAATCATTGTACTTTACCATCTGTTTACGTTCTGTTAAGAACGAAGCAAACCATGAGTACAGTGGGTTGTGTATTTCGAAGGACTTTAGTTTGATGAGTAGCCTTTTGTATGGGACCTTATCAAAGACTTTCTTGAAGTCTAGGAATAGGATTGATACAAGGAGTCCGCTGTCTCGTTTTAGAGTTATATCATTCAGGTAGTCTACTAGGCATGTATCGCATGATCTGGACCTAAGAAATCCATGCTGGGAGGTCGAGATGAGATTACTAGTTAGTAGATGTTGGACTACAGCCGCCTTAACTACTCTTTCCATCACTCTGGATACCACTGAAGTTATGTTTATAGGCCGGTAATTTTCAACGTTTGCTTCAGGTCCTGTTTTAATTTTGGGAATGATATGTGTAGTTTTCCAGGCAGTAGAGTAACACGCTGAAGAGAGTGATATCGCGAATAGTTTGAGAAGCAAAAAAACACACATATCATCACCTCCACGTTTTAGCATGCTAGATGGAATACCATCTGGTCCATCAGTGTAGGAGTGTTTCAATGTACTGATTGCATTGGAGATATTTTGTACATTGAATTCTACATTAGTGATTTCACAGGGAGTTACAGGGGTTGGTTTTGAATCATTAAATGGTTTTTCGTTAGTTAGTGAGAAACAAAAATGTTCACTAAATAATTCTGTGACAAGTTTGGGTTCTTCGTATACTTGTTTGCCTTTAATGAATATACTCCCTCTCGATTTAGAGCGTTTAAGTTTATTTTGGAGTAGTATGGTGAGTGCAAAGGAGTTATTGTTAAGTTCAACTGCACGTTTTTCCTGTGCGATTGTTTTTTGTTTACTTATTGTCCCTGTTCGGACAAGTATTTCTGTCATCGTTATTAAGGAGGAAAAGTCATTTAAGTTGTCGAATCCAGTACAATATCTTTGAAGACGTCTTCTTGTACTGATCGGTATATAGAGATCTTTAAAGAACGTAGGTTTACAGTATTCTAAAGGTGCGATGTTGTTGATGATACTTTTGATGTTGTGATAAAAAATATATTGGTTAATGTGTCGGTATTGTTTGAGGTAAAGAAGGTTTTCCAATCAGGGCTTCGTAGGTAATTGTGTAAGTTATTCCAATCAACCTTGCGATAGTTTCTACGAAGTGTTACGGTTTTACTTCTATCGGTTGTGGTTTTTACATTAAGGCGGCATATGACAATGTTATGATCACTACCTGGGAACGTTTTTCCAATATACAAAGTATTGGGGATGAGGCCACTGGTAAAGACTAAGTCTAAGATGTTTTGATGTCTGGTAGGGCTATCGACATATTGAGTCTATTGTCCAAGCTCTAGACATTCAATAGATGATTCATAACGTCTCGGTGCTTTGACTGGCAGCCAAGAAATTTTGGGCATATTGAAGTTACCACAAATGAGCTTGCCTGTGAATGAGAGGGATAAAGCTAGTGTGAATACCTCCGATAAAACTGCTATTTCATCTATTGATGCTTTAGGTTGACGATAAACACAGCCGAGCAGTAAGGTAACGGAATTCGATGGCTTTAATACAATTCACACTGAATCCTTCAGTTTGTTTAGTTCAGGCATATCACATAGTAGTGAGTTTAGGCTAGAGTGAGCGTAAATAAGGCATCCTCCGCCTCGTCCATTCAATCTGTTGCTTCTATATAAGAAGTAGTTATCAAGAGATATACTGCGGGCGGAAATAGGCTTCAAGGGGTGACTTGGGTGGCCAGTTCTCTGGTAGTTTCCGTTAGTCTGCGTGTAAGATGGCTTGTTACGCTGAAGACCACCACCCATTTTGCAACTTAGAGGTGTTGAAGGCAAGTTATACGATAGCAGCGGGGAGAACCTGTTCACTGTTCTTGGGATACCTATAGTGCAGTTGGGTTCAATCTTACGTGTTTCCCTATTCGGTATCATGAGTTTTGTCTTCCCAGCCTTTATTTTCAGAACTGGAGTCTTTCGTTGTCTCTGTGAGATGAACTTAGGTTCATTCAAGTCTACTTGTGGAATATCTTTAGGAGAACAAATTTTCAAGTGTATAAGTTTAGTTGGATGTGTACTGTTACACGACTCACATTTTAGTACATTACTGAACGAACAACTGGGATTAGTCATGTCATTATGGTTTTCGGTGTCAGTTGGGGTCCGTATCTTATCCAAAGGATTCTGATCTGCAGACTCATCTAGATCAACAGAGTGATCAGCCGTATGTGGAGTGGTGTTATGCTTATTGTTCGTGTGTTTTAAACATCCATAATATTGTACCCCTAAGTAAAATCAACCGTGCAGTCTAGTCTTCGATTTCTATATACTATTCAATGACGAAGATGTGTCAGCCAAAGTCGGGAGTCAACAAAGAGTACGGGTGAACTGAAATTTGTCTAGCTGTGAAGCTGTGCTTAGTGGAGTGCACCAAAGCACAATTTGAAAGACAGTGTTGTCCCACTTATATCTAAATGACGTTCCTCCTCTCTTATTGTCATCGGTCTTGTTATACACTAATTCGGAAAGTGACACTACGCGTCGTTGTTAGACAAGACTTGAAAACTATTGAACACTGCTATGAGGCAGCAGCCTAAACCTGTTACCGTGATAAGTTAGCATCTGATATGCCCTCATTTATCTTGTCTTTCAGAACAGAAAATTCACGAGGACACTTCAAAAATGTTCAAAAGCGCTAGACATCACCATCTTACAAAACGCTGAAAAACAAGTGATTATCCTCTCAGGTTTAATGCAATATTTAATATACTTTTTATGACAATTTACTAGTTCGAATAGTTCGAGTGGCTGTTGACAGAAAAGCGAAGGCCTTTGATTTTCTAACTTTCGTATCTAGTAACATTGGTTAACTGATGAAATTAAACACTCAGAAACATAAGAATTATTTAGCCATTCGGCAAAACAAATTAGGGAAGAAACTATTTTCATAAGAATGAATATAAAATAACTCATAGCCATAATTTATTTTACACTAGCAATATACTGTTTACCGATGTTTAATCACCTATATTTGGCTCCTACAACTTCATTGGAGACTTCATCCAGAGGAGTATCCATTATAATCCCTGTAAACATATTCTCAAGTTCTTTTAATTTTTGTGTTTTGTATAATAGATCTTCAATTTTCCAGTAATTTTTCCACCTTTAAGAGCCACTTTCTTTGCTCCGCAACAGTTCTAGGCTTTCAAAATGAATTCATTGGTACATTTAGAATTTTGTGTGTGTATACGCTTTACAAATTATTTACAGTATATACGATGTGATCAACAACTGACGAAGTACAGTACACCATATGAAAGATGTTTTCACACCCAAAGAAATTAAGGCTAATTTTTAGCTATTTTCTCATCGGAATTAACCGAAATGACATCTTTTTGGGTTATATGTGCTGTCAGGTTTATTTAGGACATCAGGTTATAAAGTGAAAGCATGGACAAGATCCCAGTTAAAGTTCACTCAAACAATATAAAAATTCTTGGCAAGTCTGACAGAACAGCAATTTGTCTTGATGGACCACCACTAATTAAGAATTAATCATTTCATATTAGAGAAGGCAAAAGAGTAGTATTCAAGTAAGGGTCGTACACATATTTTGTAGAGACTAAGTTTACCCTCTGTTGTGAAAAATGTTTTCATTACAAAACCAACTAGCCGTCTAGATTTAGAAATAATAGAGGAGGCATGTTCTTCAAAGTTCAGGCTTCCTGTGTAATTAATTCCTAAATCGCGTACTGATTCCAGTGTTTGGACTCTACATTCATTTAAGTGAAGTTGCGGTTTATAGGGATGTTTTCCAAAATGCATGGTCCCGCACTTCTTGAGGTTAAATGGTAATTGCCATTTTTCACTCCAGATAGTTAATTTATTGAGGTCCTTTTGAATCTGAGATACACTTTCGCTTAGTGTCTCAGGCTTATAGCTGTATACTATTTTGAGATCATCAACATATAAGTATGGTTTCCCAAAGTCTATGGTGTCACATATATCGTTTATATACATAAGAAACAAAAGTGGACCTAATACG
This sequence comes from Schistosoma margrebowiei, assembly GCA_944470205.2. Taxonomy (NCBI): domain Eukaryota; kingdom Metazoa; phylum Platyhelminthes; class Trematoda; order Strigeidida; family Schistosomatidae; genus Schistosoma; species Schistosoma margrebowiei. Next base: position 49,181,358 of record OX104024.1, read on the forward strand.
CTTCCCTGGATGACTCCACTGGTGATTGGTCTAGGGGAAGAGAAACAATCATTGTACTTTACCATCTGTTTACGTTCTGTTAAGAACGAAGCAAACCATGAGTACAGTGGGTTGTGTATTTCGAAGGACTTTAGTTTGATGAGTAGCCTTTTGTATGGGACCTTATCAAAGACTTTCTTGAAGTCTAGGAATAGGATTGATACAAGGAGTCCGCTGTCTCGTTTTAGAGTTATATCATTCAGGTAGTCTACTAGGCATGTATCGCATGATCTGGACCTAAGAAATCCATGCTGGGAGGTCGAGATGAGATTACTAGTTAGTAGATGTTGGACTACAGCCGCCTTAACTACTCTTTCCATCACTCTGGATACCACTGAAGTTATGTTTATAGGCCGGTAATTTTCAACGTTTGCTTCAGGTCCTGTTTTAATTTTGGGAATGATATGTGTAGTTTTCCAGGCAGTAGAGTAACACGCTGAAGAGAGTGATATCGCGAATAGTTTGAGAAGCAAAAAAACACACATATCATCACCTCCACGTTTTAGCATGCTAGATGGAATACCATCTGGTCCATCAGTGTAGGAGTGTTTCAATGTACTGATTGCATTGGAGATATTTTGTACATTGAATTCTACATTAGTGATTTCACAGGGAGTTACAGGGGTTGGTTTTGAATCATTAAATGGTTTTTCGTTAGTTAGTGAGAAACAAAAATGTTCACTAAATAATTCTGTGACAAGTTTGGGATCTTCGTATACTTGTTTGCCTTTAATGAATATACTCCCTCTCGATTTAGAGCGTTTAAGTTTATTTTGGAGTAGTATGGTGAGTGCAAAGGAGTTATTGTTAAGTTCAACTGCACGTTTTTCCTGTGCGATTGTTTTTTGTTTACTTATTGTCCCTGTTCGGACAAGTATTTCTGTCATCGTTATTAAGGAGGAAAAGTCATTTAAGTTGTCGAATCGAGTACAATATCTTTGAAGACGTCTTCTTGTACTGATCGGTATATAGAGATCTTTAAAGAACGTAGGTTTACAGTATTCTAAAGGTGCGATGTTGTTGATGATACTTTTGATGTTGTGATAAAAAATATATTGGTTAATGTGTCGGTATTGTTTGAGGTAAAGAAGGTTTTCCAATCAGGGCTTCGTAGGTAATTGTGTAAGTTATTCCAATCAACCTTGCGATAGTTTCTACGAAGTGTTACGGTTTTACTTCTATCGGTTGTGGTTTTTACATTAAGGCGGCATATGACAATGTTATGATCACTACCTGGGAACGTTTTTCCAATATACAAAGTATTGGGGATGAGGCCACTGGTAAAGACTAAGTCTAAGATGTTTTGATGTCTGGTAGGGCTATCGACATACTGAGTCTATTGTCCAAGCTCTAGACATTCAATAGATGATTCATAACGTCTCGGTGCTTTGACTGGCAGCCAAGAAATTTTGGGCATATTGAAGTTACCACAAATGAGCTTGCCTGTGAATGAGAGGGATAAAGCTAGTGTGAATACCTCCGATAAAACTGCTATTTCATCTATTGATGCTTTAGGTTGACGATAAACACAGCCGAGCAGTAAGGTAACGGAATTCGACGGCTTTAATACAATTCACACTGAATCCTTCAGTTTGTTTAGTTCAGGCATATCACATAGTAGTGAGTTTAGGCTAGAGTGAGCGTAAATAAGGCATCCTCCGCCTCGTCCATTCAATCTGTCGCTTCTATATAAGAAGTAGTTATCAAGAGATATACTGCGGGCGGAAATAGGCTTCAGGTGGTGATTTGGGTGGCCAGTTCTCTGGTAGTTTCCGTTAGTCTGCGTGTAAGATGGCTTGTTACGCTGAAGACCACCACCCATTTTGCAACTTAGAGGTGTTGAAGGCAAGTTATACGATAGCAGCGGGGAGAACCTGTTCACTGTTCTTGGGATACCTATAGTGCAGTTGGGTTCAATCTTACGTGTTTCCCTATTCGGTATCATGAGTTTTGTCTTCCCAGCCTTTATTTTCAGAACTGGAGTCTTTCGTTGTCTCTGTGAGATGAACTTAGGTTCATTCAAGTCTACTTGTGGAATATATTCAGGAGAACAAATTTTCAAGTGTATAGGTTTAATTGGATGTGTGTTATTACACGACTCATATTTTAGTACATTACTGAACGAACAACTGGGATTAGTCATGTCATTATGGTTTTCGGTGTCAGTTGGGGTCCGTATCTTATCCAAAGGATTCTGATCTGCAGACTCATCTAGATCAACAGAGTGATCAGCCGTATGTGGAGTGTTACGGTTATGTTCGTGTGTTTTTAAACATCCATAATATTGTACCCTAAGTAAAATCAACCGTGCAGTCTAGTCTTCGATTTCTATATACTATTCAATGACGAAGAAGTGTCAGCCAAAGTCGGGAGTCAACAAAGTTACGGGTGAACTGAAATTTGTCTAGCTGTGAAGCTGTGCTTAGTGGAGTGCACCAAAGCACAATTTGAAAGACAGTGTTGTCCCACTTATATCTAAATGACGTTCCTCCTCTTATTGTCATCGGTCTTGTTATACACTAATTCGGAAAGTGACACTACGCGTCATTGTTAGACAACACTTGAAAACTATTGAACACTGCTATGAGGCAGCAGCCTAAACCTGTTACCGTGATAAGTTATCATCTGATATGCCCTCATTTATCTTGTCTTTCAGAACAGAAAATTCACGAGGACACTTCAAAAATGTTCAAAAGCGCTAGACATCACCATCTTACAAACGCTGAAAAACAAGTGATTATCCTCTCAGGTTTAATGCAATATTTGGCTGCAATTAATCGCAACGCAAATTAGTAAATGTGCCCTTCAGCCTAGCAACCAATCAGAATGAGGCGGGAATTATTATATCCGCCATCTTTGTAGGCAATGGCGGCCGGCCTTCTTCATTCTGTGCTTCTTCCAGCTATTTCTTTTGTGTGGTTATGTGATTTAATGTTTCAGCGTGCTTAAATGCAGAAGTTAATGTGATTTTCTAAATGTTGGAACGAAATTTTCTTCTGATTTAGCTTTGTTTTCTGGGTTTTTGCTGCTGCTAATCAAGTCAATGTATTTCTTCAGCCAAGCTGGCTAGTCTTATGTTTTATAATGGTAATCGGTTTTGTTTTGACTTGTTTTTTTAGATATCCAAAGCCGGATTTCGTTTCTCTAGCTAAAATAATTGTTGCCGCTGCCTGTGACTCTAACTGTTCGAATGTTCGTTCCTAACAGTCCTTTATGATGTTATCGGCAAAATGAAAGAAAATAATCAACGGTTTTTAATTCTCTTCAGTATTATGGACAACACTATCCCCTCAACGAGTCAAACTAATACTGAGTGCTTAGCAGTAGTTGATATCAGCACTGTTTTCGGAAGGACCCAGACTTCCGACAACCATAAACGAAATCACAGATACTACCAATCTATTGAAGAGGGTTTGTTATTAAAAATATGTCATATAGCAGTAATAGAGGGGTTGTACTCATTACGTAGTGCGTTAAAGCAAGCCTAACATTGAAAAGCCGGAAATCTGCTATCAGTGTGTAGTGCATGTTTGCTGTTTTGGTCATAAAAGGAAGCCAAAGGGTCATGATCAGGGAGTAAAAAGGTAATTAACTGTTATTAAGCTTACATTTTTATAGATCATATTTCACCACACGCAAATCTGTGTTTTTTTTTACGTATGACATCAACCTGTATCTAATATTTTCACCCTTACGATGAAAAGTACCTGGAAATTCTCACCTTCATATTCGAATTATTTTTGGACAACTGCCTTCCAGTTTGATTGCTTCGTACGCCCTGGGAGACTAGATTCATACATTATTCGTAGTTCCAGTATAACTTTCTCACACAGTAAGTTCAAATTAGACACTAGTCTTTCTAAATAAGCCTGTAAAGCTAATATCCGCATTCTCTATTTCAGTTAATCGATGAAAACATGTACCACGTGCATCTGCTGTATATTGCCATTTCACTCGAATTCTAACTGTTATATCTTTTAAAAAATAAAATTAATGTATGCAGTAAATATAGACTTATTTGTTTTGATGGAGATAGGGGGGTTCATGGGATTTTTAGCATGACTGTAGTAATATTCTCACTAAAGGGCTAAGCGAGTGCGTAGACTAATGTAAGTTACCACACAGGGTGCCTTTGAGTTACTCGTGTTCCATTAGTGTGGGTAGAAGCATTACTTATCATATGACATTTGAGTGAGAAGCTATGATATTAGACACGGGGACGGTTAGGATGTGTAACGCGTGTCCATCCATCAGCTGCCCTGGCAAATCATGGTGCCTAGAATAAGTTGTAAGAGGACCCTAGTCTGTAGGTTTCCCAAGAAAATGACGAAAATATGCACCAAATCACCTTATGAAGAGCGTCTCCAATCACTTGACCTCTACCCATTAGAGTATAAGCGTCTTAGAGGTGACCTGATGGTTTACAGTATCCTTAACACTTCTGGACATTCTCTTAAGCACTTACTAATGCTTAGTCTCAACACTAACCTAAGGTGTAACACCCATAAACAAGAAACGCAACATAGCGGAATGGACTGTAGACGCAACTTCTATTCCTTAGGAGTTGTCAAGTGCTGGAATTCGATGCCCGCCGAGGTAGTCCAAGCGACTTCCCGTGAGTTTTTTAAGAGGCAACTGGATGTATTCTTGAGGATAGTATCATACTATGATTTACCAATTTCTTTTCCTTCTTTTATTGTTAACATACCTAGGTTCCTGCCTGGAGGTTTTGGTGATCCCCTTCTACTAGACACGGAAGCCTATTAAGCGAAAGCTTCTATTCAGTCCACATCCATTCGAAGACATGAACTAGGTTCTGAGGCTTGCTTATCACAAGTTTCTTGCAACGATTAAGTAGATAAAACAAAGTAGCATTAGATTCAAAAATTTATTCAAGAACTTTCATTAAGAATCGAATATCAAACAAAGGTTTAAACCAAGTTCCCGTTTAAAGGTTGTATTGGTAATGTTAAACTGCAGTTTATTTTCCAAACGGAAGACTAAAAGAAGTCAAAAAATACTAGAAGTTGTTTGTGAGACTAAAATAGACGTCCAGCATCCTTTTTATAATCTGCTGTTAGTTGGGTCTTCCGTAAACAGTTCCATAGGGCTAAGGGTGAAACAGTTTTTTAGAATCTGTGAAGACTCACTCCTGTTGCATTCTAAATGAGAAAATAGTAATGAATTTAGTCAGAAATGTGAAATAGACAAATAAACAAATCACATGCTTTTTAGCAAAGAATTTATGCAGTTGTGATTTACCTTGAGTTCATGAATATTAGATAAGGTCAGCTACTATTACTTGTGCAAAGCATAACATGGGCTTAGTACCGTATTGCAATGCTTTTATTATTTTGCTCCCATTTAAGTATTCCCATGCACCTGCGTCTAGTTTAACAGGAAGACATACAAGCAGAGTAAGTGTCTGATAAAATAAAAATCCCAGTTGTCAAAGAGATTCTAAACATTTGTTCATAGCCAGCTGCATTTAATTGAGACATAGAACACTCATCTTCTAAGACTGTATACTGCTGTTTTGCGGGCAACTAAAATCTTAGACGCTTAGCTATCTTGCTACCGATGTTATTGCTGGGGAAATTGTTAAATGGCAGTGATCATGAAATACGGTCAGTGATAAATGTACAGTCTAGAAATAAACACCAAACATACTTATCGCTATCTTATAATGTATGACAGCATCAAAGGCACTTTTTTCGATATTTTTAATCAGACTGATCTGAATCAGTATACTAATTAGAAAAATGCAACTCTATTTACTAAACTGATCTGTTTCGTTACAGGCTTCAAGCACTATACTTAAGAATAACATAATTGTTTCAACTAAACTGAATTATACGACAACCAAGAATACTAAACTCAGCAAGTGTCATAGTTATTTTTCCATTTGCACAGACATGTTGCTCAAAGTAGTTAAATGGACATAATTAGGCCAATAAAACCAAAGCACGAAATATAGGCCATATGAACCTACCTTACAGAAGATAAAGAATACATATATTGCTTTCCGACTGAAGACAGCAGTCAGTTAATCAAAGAAACATAGTTTACAGTACAACAAAACTTTCTTCAGTAAAATCATGCACTAACAGTCTATCTGGAAACAATCAACTATGTGAATTAACTCACTATGACTTGGGATAGCATCTCAGCATGCAGTAAACGTATAGTGTAACGCAGTCGAACATGCAGAATAAAAATTAAAAAAAGAGCAAAATTAGCTACATAATCTAGTCATTTAATTAAAAATACATTATGAAATAACAAAATCTGTGGTTACTTGAACGCACAAATGACCGTTATTACGTTGGACGATACATTAAGTTTACATGGTTGCGTTGCGGATAAGATCACCCGCAATATTTAATATACTTTTTATGACAATTTACTAGTTCGAATAGTTCGAGTGGCTGTTGACAGAAAAGCGAAGGCCTTTGATTTTCTAACTTTCGTATCTAGTAACATTGGTTAACTGATGAAATTAAACACTCAGAAACATAAGAATTATTTAGCCATTCGGCAAAACAAATTAGGGAAGAAACTATTTTCATAAGAATGAATATAAAATAACTCATAGCCATAATTTATTTTACACTAGCAATATACTGTTTACCGATGTTTAATCACCTATATTTGGCTCCTACAACTTCATTGGAGACTTCATCCAGAGGAGTATCCATTATAATCCCTGTAAACATATTCTCAAGTTCTTTTAATTTTTGTGTTTTGTATAATAGATCTTCAATTTTCCAGTAATTTTTCCACCTTTAAGAGCCACTTTCTTTGCTCCGCAACAGTTCTAGGCTTTCAAAATGAATTCATTGGTACATTTAGAATTTTGTGTGTGTATACGCTTTACAAATTATTTACAGTATATACGATGTGATCAACAACTGACGAAGTACAGTACACCATATGAAAGATGTTTTCACACCCAAAGAAATTAAGGCTAATTTTTAGCTATTTTCTCATCGGAATTAACCGAAATGACATCTTTTTGGGTTATATGTGCTGTCAGGTTTATTTAGGACATCAGGTTATAAAGTGAAAGCATGGACAAGATCCCAGTTAAAGTTCACTCAAACAATATAAAAATTCTTGGCAAGTCTGACAGAACAGCAATTTGTCTTGATGGACCACCACTAATTAAGAATTAATCATTTCATATTAGAGAAGGCAAAAGAGTAGTATTCAAGTAAGGGTCGTACACATATTTTGTAGAGACTAAGTTTACCCTCTGTTGTGAAAAATGTTTTCATTACAAAACCAACTAGCCGTCTAGATTTAGAAATAATAGAGGAGGCATGTTCTTCAAAGTTCAGGCTTCCTGTGTAATTAATTCCTAAATCGCGTACTGATTCCAGTGTTTGGACTCTACATTCATTTAAGTGAAGTTGCGGTTTATAGGGATGTTTTCCAAAATGCATGGTCCCGCACTTCTTGAGGTTAAATGGTAATTGCCATTTTTCACTCCAGATAGTTAATTTATTGAGGTCCTTTTGAATCTGAGATACACTTTCGCTTAGTGTCTCAGGCTTATAGCTGTATACTATTTTGAGATCATCAACATATAAGTATGGTTTCCCAAAGTCTATGGTGTCACATATATCGTTTATATACATAAGAAACAAAAGTGGACCTAATACGCTTCCCTGGATGACTCCACTGGTGATTGGTCTAGGGGAAGAGAAACAATCATTGTACTTTACCATCTGTTTACGTTCTGTTAAGAACGAAGCAAACCATGAGTACAGTGGGTTGTGTATTTCGAAGGACTTTAGTTTGATGAGTAGCCTTTTGTATGGGACCTTATCAAAGACTTTCTTGAAGTCTAGGAATAGGATTGATACAAGGAGTCCGCTGTCTCGTTTTAGAGTTATATCATTCAGGTAGTCTACTAGGCATGTATCGCATGATCTGGACCTAAGAAATCCATGCTGGGAGGTCGAGATGAGATTACTAGTTAGTAGATGTTGGACTACAGCCGCCTTAACTACTCTTTCCATCACTCTGGATACCACTGAAGTTATGTTTATAGGCCGGTAATTTTCAACGTTTGCTTCAGGTCCTGTTTTAATTTTGGGAATGATATGTGTAGTTTTCCAGGCAGTAGAGTAACACGCTGAAGAGAGTGATATCGCGAATAGTTTGAGAAGCAAAAAAACACACATATCATCACCTCCACGTTTTAGCATGCTAGATGGAATACCATCTGGTCCATCAGTGTAGGAGTGTTTCAATGTACTGATTGCATTGGAGATATTTTGTACATTGAATTCTACATTAGTGATTTCACAGGGAGTTACAGGGGTTGGTTTTGAATCATTAAATGGTTTTTCGTTAGTTAGTGAGAAACAAAAATGTTCACTAAATAATTCTGTGACAAGTTTGGGTTCTTCGTATACTTGTTTGCCTTTAATGAATATACTCCCTCTCGATTTAGAGCGTTTAAGTTTATTTTGGAGTAGTATGGTGAGTGCAAAGGAGTTATTGTTAAGTTCAACTGCACGTTTTTCCTGTGCGATTGTTTTTTGTTTACTTATTGTCCCTGTTCGGACAAGTATTTCTGTCATCGTTATTAAGGAGGAAAAGTCATTTAAGTTGTCGAATCCAGTACAATATCTTTGAAGACGTCTTCTTGTACTGATCGGTATATAGAGATCTTTAAAGAACGTAGGTTTACAGTATTCTAAAGGTGCGATGTTGTTGATGATACTTTTGATGTTGTGATAAAAAATATATTGGTTAATGTGTCGGTATTGTTTGAGGTAAAGAAGGTTTTCCAATCAGGGCTTCGTAGGTAATTGTGTAAGTTATTCCAATCAACCTTGCGATAGTTTCTACGAAGTGTTACGGTTTTACTTCTATCGGTTGTGGTTTTTACATTAAGGCGGCATATGACAATGTTATGATCACTACCTGGGAACGTTTTTCCAATATACAAAGTATTGGGGATGAGGCCACTGGTAAAGACTAAGTCTAAGATGTTTTGATGTCTGGTAGGGCTATCGACATATTGAGTCTATTGTCCAAGCTCTAGACATTCAATAGATGATTCATAACGTCTCGGTGCTTTGACTGGCAGCCAAGAAATTTTGGGCATATTGAAGTTACCACAAATGAGCTTGCCTGTGAATGAGAGGGATAAAGCTAGTGTGAATACCTCCGATAAAACTGCTATTTCATCTATTGATGCTTTAGGTTGACGATAAACACAGCCGAGCAGTAAGGTAACGGAATTCGATGGCTTTAATACAATTCACACTGAATCCTTCAGTTTGTTTAGTTCAGGCATATCACATAGTAGTGAGTTTAGGCTAGAGTGAGCGTAAATAAGGCATCCTCCGCCTCGTCCATTCAATCTGTTGCTTCTATATAAGAAGTAGTTATCAAGAGATATACTGCGGGCGGAAATAGGCTTCAAGGGGTGACTTGGGTGGCCAGTTCTCTGGTAGTTTTCGTTGGTCTGCGTGTAAGAAGGCTTGCTACGCTGAAGACCACCACCCATTTTGCAACTTAGAGGTGTTGAAGGCAAGTTATACGATAGCAGCGGGGAGAACCTGTTCACTGTTCTTGGGATACCTATAGTGCAGTTGGGTTCAATCTTACGTGTTTCCCTATTCGGTATCATGAGTTTTGTCTTCCCAGCCTTTATTTTCAGAACTGGAGTCTTTCGTTGTCTCTGTGAGATGAACTTAGGTTCATTCAAGTCTACTTGTGGAATATATTCAGGAGAACAAATTTTCAAGTGTATAGGTTTAGTTGGATGTGTACTGTTACACGACTCACATTTGAGTACATTACTGAACGAACAGCTGGGATTAGTCATGTCGTTATGGTTTTTGGTGTCAGTTGGGGTCCGTATCTTATCCAAAGGATTCTGATCTGTAGACTCATCTAAATCAACAGAGTGATCAGCCGTATGTGGAGTGGTGTTATGCTTATTGTTCGTGTGTTTTAAACATCCATAATATTGTACCCCTAAGTAAAATCAACCGTGCAGTCTAGTCTTCGATTTCTATATACTATTCAATGACGAAGATGTGTCAGCCAAAGTCGGGAGTCAACAAAGAGTACGGGTGAACTGAAATTTGTCTAGCTGTGAAGCTGTGCTTAGTGGAGTGCACCAAAGCACAATTTGAAAGACAGTGTTGTCCCACTTATATCTAAATGACGTTCCTCCTCTCTTATTGTCATCGGTCTTGTTATACACTAATTCGGAAAGTGACACTACGCGTCGTTGTTAGACAAGACTTGAAAACTATTGAACACTGCTATGAGGCAGCAGCCTAAACCTGTTACCGTGATAAGTTAGCATCTGATATGCCCTCATTTATCTTGTCTTTCAGAACAGAAAATTCACGAGGACACTTCAAAAATGTTCAAAAGCGCTAGACATCACCATCTTACAAAACGCTGAAAAACAAGTGATTATCCTCTCAGGTTTAATGCAATATTTAATATACTTTTTATGACAATTTACTAGTTCGAATAGTTCGAGTGGCTGTTGACAGAAAAGCGAAGGCCTTTGATTTTCTAACTTTCGTATCTAGTAACATTGGTTAACTGATGAAATTAAACACTCAGAAACATAAGAATTATTTAGCCATTCGGCAAAACAAATTAGGGAAGAAACTATTTTCATAAGAATGAATATAAAATAACTCATAGCCATAATTTATTTTACACTAGCAATATACTGTTTACCGATGTTTAATCACCTATATTTGGCTCCTACAACTTCATTGGAGACTTCATCCAGAGGAGTATCCATTATAATCCCTGTAAACATATTCTCAAGTTCTTTTAATTTTTGTGTTTTGTATAATAGATCTTCAATTTTCCAGTAATTTTTCCACCTTTAAGAGCCACTTTCTTTGCTCCGCAACAGTTCTAGGCTTTCAAAATGAATTCATTGGTACATTTAGAATTTTGTGTGTGTATACGCTTTACAAATTATTTACAGTATATACGATGTGATCAACAACTGACGAAGTACAGTACACCATATGAAAGATGTTTTCACACCCAAAGAAATTAAGGCTAATTTTTAGCTATTTTCTCATCGGAATTAACCGAAATGACATCTTTTTGGGTTATATGTGCTGTCAGGTTTATTTAGGACATCAGGTTATAAAGTGAAAGCATGGACAAGATCCCAGTTAAAGTTCACTCAAACAATATAAAAATTCTTGGCAAGTCTGACAGAACAGCAATTTGTCTTGATGGACCACCACTAATTAAGAATTAATCATTTCATATTAGAGAAGGCAAAAGAGTAGTATTCAAGAAAGGGTCGTACACATATTTTGTAGAGACTAAGTTTACCCTCTGTTGTGAAAAATGTTTTCATTATAAAACCAATTAGCCGTCTAGATTTAGAAATAATAGAGGAGGCATGTTCTTCAAAGTTCAGGCTTCCTGTGTAATTAATTCCTAAATCGCGTACTGATTCCAGTGTTTGGACTCTACATTCATTTAAGTGAAGTTGCGGTTTATAGGGATGTTTTCCAAAATGCATGGTCCCGCACTTCTTGAGGTTAAATGGTAATTGCCATTTTTCACTCCAGATAGTTAATTTATTGAGGTCCTTTTGAATCTGAGATACACTTTCGCTTAGTGTCTCAGGCTTATAGCTGTATACTATTTTGAGATCATCAACATATAAGTATGGTTTCCCAAAGTCTATGGTGTCACATATATCGTTTATATACATAAGAAACAAAAGTGGACCTAATACGCTTCCCTGGATGACTCCACTGGTGATTGGTCTAGGGGAAGAGAAACAATCATTGTACTTTACCATCTGTTTACGTTCTGTTAAGAACGAAGCAAACCATGAGTACAGTGGGTTGTGTATTTCGAAGGACTTTAGTTTGATGAGTAGCCTTTTGTATGGGACCTTATCAAAGACTTTCTTGAAGTCTAGGAATAGGATTGATACAAGGAGTCCGCTGTCTCGTTTTAGAGTTATATCATTCAGGTAGTCTACTAGGCATGTATCGCATGATCTGGACCTAAGAAATCCATGCTGGGAGGTCGAGATGAGATTACTAGTTAGTAGATGTTGGACTACAGCCGCCTTAACTACTCTTTCCATCACTCTGGATACCACTGAAGTTATGTTTATAGGCCGGTAATTTTCAACGTTTGCTTCAGGTCCTGTTTTAATTTTGGGAATGATATGTGTAGTTTTCCAGGCAGTAGAGTAACACGCTGAAGAGAGTGATATCGCGAATAGTTTGAGAAGCAAAAAAACACACATATCATCACCTCCACGTTTTAGCATGCTAGATGGAATACCATCTGGTCCATCAGTGTAGGAGTGTTTCAATGTACTGATTGCATTGGAGATATTTTGTACATTGAATTCTACATTAGTGATTTCACAGGGAGTTACAGGGGTTGGTTTTGAATCATTAAATGGTTTTTCGTTAGTTAGTGAGAAACAAAAATGTTCACTAAATAATTCTGTGACAAGTTTGGGATCTTCGTATACTTGTTTGCCTTTAATGAATATACTCCCTCTCGATTTAGAGCGTTTAAGTTTATTTTGGAGTAGTATGGTGAGTGCAAAGGAGTTATTGTTAAGTTCAACTGCACGTTTTTCCTGTGCGATTGTTTTTTGTTTACTTATTGTCCCTGTTCGGACAAGTATTTCTGTCATCGTTATTAAGGAGGAAAAGTCATTTAAGTTGTCGAATCGAGTACAATATCTTTGAAGACGTCTTCTTGTACTGATCGGTATATAGAGATCTTTAAAGAACGTAGGTTTACAGTATTCTAAAGGTGCGATGTTGTTGATGATACTTTTGATGTTGTGATAAAAAATATATTGGTTAATGTGTCGGTATTGTTTGAGGTAAAGAAGGTTTTCCAATCAGGGCTTCGTAGGTAATTGTGTAAGTTATTCCAATCAACCTTGCGATAGTTTCTACGAAGTGTTACGGTTTTACTTCTATCGGTTGTGGTTTTTACATTAAGGCGGCATATGACAATGTTATGATCACTACCTGGGAACGTTTTTCCAATATACAAAGTATTGGGGATGAGGCCACTGGTAAAGACTAAGTCTAAGATGTTTTGATGTCTGGTAGGGCTATCGACATATTGAGTCTATTGTCCAAGCTCTAGACATTCAATAGATGATTCATAACGTCTCGGTGCTTTGACTGGCAGCCAAGAAATTTTGGGCATATTGAAGTTACCACAAATGAGCTTGCCTGTGAATGAGAGGGATAAAGCTAGTGTGAATACCTCCGATAAAACTGCTATTTCATCTATTGATGCTTTAGGTTGACGATAAACACAGCCGAGCAGTAAGGTAACGGAATTCGATGGCTTTAATACAATTCACACTGAATCCTTCAGTTTGTTTAGTTCAGGCATATCACATAGTAGTGAGTTTAGGCTAGAGTGAGCGTAAATAAGGCATCCTCCGCCTCGTCCATTCAATCTGTTGCTTCTATATAAGAAGTAGTTATCAAGAGATATACTGCGGGCGGAAATAGGCTTCAGGTGGTGATTTGGGTGGCCAGTTCTCTGGTAGTTTCCGTTAGTCTGCGTGTAAGATGGCTTGTTACGCTGAAGACCACCACCCATTTTGCAACTTAGAGGTGTTGAAGGCAAGTTATACGATAGCAGCGGGGAGAACCTGTTCACTGTTCTTGGGATACCCAAAGAGCAGTTGGGTTCAATCTTACGTGTTTCCCTCTTCGGTATCGTGAGTTTTGTCTTCCCACCCTTTATTTTCAGAGCTGGAGTCTTTCGTTGTCTCTGTGAGATGAACTTAGGTTCATTCAAGTCTACTTGTGGAATATCTTTAGGAGAACAAATTTTCAAGTGTATAAGTTTAGTTGGATGTGTACTGTTACACGACTCACATTTGAGTACATTACTGAACGAACAGCTGGGATTAGTCATGTCGTTATGGTTTTTGGTGTCAGTTGGGGTCCGTATCTTATCCAAAGGATTCTGATCTGTAGACTCATCTAAATCAACAGAGTGATCAGCCGTATGTGGAGTGGTGTTATGCTTATTGTTAGTTTGTTTTAAACTATTTGATGTGTTGCAAACTGTCTCTGGCTGTTTATTAACTGTAACACTCCCATTCAATTCTATCGCTTCACTTATTCCTACACGACGTTGGCAGGGCGTAAGGTCTGGTGTGACTTTATATATTCTTGTATTAGTGAGCTAATATTTTTGCTCAAATTATTAAACTGCTTAGTATCGTTACAACAGCTAAACATAAACAAAATGGGGCATGTTGATTTGTCTGACTTTTTTCTAAGGTGGATGACTTTGCAGATAACGTTCGGCATACCGCATGCTCTAAGGCAAATATCTCTTAACTTAGATGGGTGTGTGCCGTTGGGGAGGTTATACACAACTGCATTGAAGGAGGACATCACTCTCTTCGTCACTTCTTCAGCCACGAACTCCAAAATACACTCAGCTTTAGTGAGTTGCTCAAGATTTCTGTCTGTGTCAAGGCCCCATATATGAGTGAGGGGTGCTAATTGCTCAAGTTTGCCGTTAATTTCGGATAGAGAGTTTTGCAGCTGTCGGATGTCATTATTATATCTATCAGTATTTTGGTGTGTATGAGGTGGAACATTGGACTCTTTAGTTTTTGAAATTTTAGATTTAGGCCTTGGTAGCACATACTGTCTAGTAGACTCTGCTGACTTTTCGATGCACATAGGTATAGTGTCTTGTATATCAACCAGTCTTACCGTTGACATACTGCACGTAGAGATAGAGGGACTGCGACATGGAGAATCTGGTGATGATAGAGACATTTGTGTACAATACACATATTTTTCAGTAGTTAAAGGCTCGACATTGTCAATCACTGAGTCGTCAGTTGCAGGGATTACAGATTTGGACCTTTTATTTGGCTTAGAAGTTGGTGAAATTTCTCTTTTACTGGAGTTATTTGACATGATATGAAAATAAACTAGCACAGTGCTCTTTAAATTAAATATAATATCTGAGTATTAGATGTTATTAAGTATTAACCTGGTTAATACTAGGTTTATAGACAATGAGCATATAATAAATTGCAGATCTATTTACGACTTAAGTCCGCGATAGGTACAATACGAACTTGAAATTGTTCGTCAGATTTAGCGCTTTGAAATCGGCAACAATAACGATTGTTCCGCTGAAGGATTAATAAAGTTTCATTGGTTGAGGAGACATATTGATGCTTTACCTGTGAACCAGATCATTGTGGTCCAGGCTGCGAAATCGATGGATTATAAATCACTGGTGGGATGTGGCTTCAATAGCTGAACTAGCTCTCTTAACTTAAAACTGTCTTGAAGCATGGAAGTAAGTGGTATGTTCATCCTCACTACATTGTTACGGACATTTGCGGTCTGCGAAGTATTACTCAATTAAACTCGCATGTAGCCCACACCAGTAGCACATACTTTTACACACATGCATCCCTTGATGTACACATAGGTATGCTTAGCCTATAAGTAAACGCACATTACATGAATTCCGGTAACACACATGCACACACATACATTTACGCACTTGAGAGGGCAAATAGTCACCTCTCACTTTGGATGTATTTGCTGCAACTGACTGTCTCTTGCGCATTGCATGCATACCGCTGGTCAGACTTGCATCCGTGTATTTTATGACACACATAACCTCAAGCACTCAGGAATTGTTGGTGGTCACCTCTCTCTAGTATTCGCTAACATCATTTTTATTGTCTCTTCGACCTGAAGGGTTAGGATACTGATGTAACTAGATATAGGTCGGATATTTTTCAGCATACCTTCTGAAAACTAACCTACGCACTTAATTAAGACTGATTCTGCGTTCAAAGTCTTCCAAAGAAACTTATATTGCATCTTCTTCGCATTTCCGGGGCAAAAGCCATACATCTGAGAAAACCAGAATTGTGTGTGCAAAAGTGATAGATACAAATCTCTTCTACCACGGTCTTATTGTCTTTCTTTTATTTATTTATTTTCTTTCTTCATACTCTTCTTCCCTTAACATCCATCTGTTCCGCCTCAAATCTTTTCCCCCCATCGATTTATTTTTGTTTCTAAGATCCTCTTGATTACATTTATTCTCAATTTCAATATTTTATCTTATCACACCGAGACATCTTTCCCCAGTGATAAGTTCCCTATCTATCTTTTGCTGGATACTCAAGCCATTACCAATTAAATGATTATTAAGTTGTACTTGTTAAAAATATTGTTTACTACCTTCGTGATATTGGGACTTGTGATGTCAGTGGCTCTGAGCTCACTATTAGACTTTCTACATTTATACTCGGTGCCGTCTATTATGGCCCAATCTGCTTAGCTAATTACTATTTTAGGGCACATTCAGCTATGAAGCGCGAATAACAGATGCTTGATCTTAGGACACTTTAATACACCTGATATTAGTTGGACCGAGATGGCCACCGTAGGATCTGTATATTCTTTCGGTAGGAGGCCCCTGATGACGGTAGTACAGCACCCTTTAGTAAAGCATGTATCCAAACCCGTACGTTTTGTTTCTAACCAGGGATCTTCTTTCTTAGACTTAGTAATCACTCATGTGACTGGAGATATCACCAATCTAGATACTTGTAGTGATTGAATGAACTAATGATTCCTCTACATCAACTTCATTGACTACGAAAAGGCATTTGATAGCGTGGACAGAACAACACTATGGAAACTTCTTCGACACTACGGCGTGCCTCAGAAGATATTCAATATCATACAGAGTTCATATGATGGATTACACTGCAAAATCTTGCATGGAGGACAGTTGACAAAGTCGTTCGAAGTGAAGACCGGTGTTAGGCAAGGTTGCTTACTCTCACCCTTTCTCTTTCTCCTGGTGATCGACTGGATCATGAAGACGTCAACATCTGAAGGGAAGCACGGGATACAATGGACATCTAGGATGCAGTTGGACGATCTGGACTTCGCAGATGACTCGCCTTTCTCTCCCAAACGCAACAACAAATGCAGGAGAAGACGACCAGTGTAGCAACAGCCTCAGCAGCAGTAGGTCTCAATATACACAAAGGGAAGAGCAAGGTTCTCCGATACAACACAGCATGAACCAATCCAATCACAATTGACGGAGAAGATTTGGAAGATTTAAAAACATTTACGTATTTGGGCAGCATCATTGATGAACATAGTGGATCTGATGCAGATGTGAAGGCGCGGATCGGCAAAGCAAGAGCAGCATATTTACAACCGAGGAACATCTGTAACTCAAAGCAACTGTCAACCAACACCAAGGTCAGGATTTTCAATACAAATGTCAAGATAGTTCTACTGTATGGGGCAGAAACCTGGAGAACTACGAAAGCCATCATCCAGAAGATACAGGTGTTTATTAACAGTTGTCTACGCAAAATACTTCAGATCCGTTGGCCGGACAATATTAGCAACAACGTACTGTGGGAGAGAACAAACCAGATCCCAGCGGAGGAGGAAATCAGGAAGAAGCGCTGGAAGTGGATAGGACACACATTGAGGAAAGCACACAACTGCGTCACAAGACAAGCCCTCACATGGAGTCCTCAAGGTCAAAGGAAAAGAGGAAGACCAAAGAGCACATTACGCCGAGAAATGGAAATAGATATGAAAAAGATGAACAAGAATTGGATGGAATTAGAAAAGAAGGCTCAGGACAGAGTGGGTTGGAGAATGCTGATCGGCGGCCTATGCTCCATTGGGAGTAACAGGCGTAAGTAAGTAATTCTTATTCTATTAAGCTGAGTTTTTATATTGATCATTTATCAACGATTTCAAAAGACATTGTAGAGTCATATAACAGTTCAGAAATAAGTGAAACTCAAAATCCTTGTGAGACACCCGTTTCTAATCAATCAACTTATCAGAATTATCGTGCTATCGTACCAGATATGGTTTTTCCTAATGATTAACATATTTCTGATGAAATGTCCTACAAATTTGAAGAACATATGTTGAGTGAACCTAATCATGATTGACAACCTGATGTAGTTTTGATGGATGCTGATTTTTCTTATTATCCTTTGCTCTGCAATGACATTCTTAATAAATGCGAGGAAACTATTTCAGAAGGGTCAAATCTTGATGTCATATCAAATATTATTTGTGCACATAATGCATCTGCTTCTTGTGGGAAACTTGTACAATGCGAAGCAGAATTACTATATGAACTCGATTTTGATTACAATCCCGATGATTTCATACCAACTGCTGTTTGTCCTTATCGAAAAGTCACTTTTAATGTTTACTCCAACCAATATGAGAAATATGTTTTAAATGAAGCCACATTATTCATAACTTGGGGACATAAAGATCCAACATAATTTCGTGGGGGAGGGTAGTCTAAAAGTCTATGGTTCAAATTCTAGGTAGCAATAGTTTCAGTACGCAACCGAAATGCTGATTACACAATCCCAGGAAGCAGGTGAGTGTGTTCTGACATCGGCTGTTAATTCTAATGCTATTGAGTGCATTACTAGATAATACAGAGTTTTTATCCAATACACTGTCGGATAGACACAGGATCAACTTAAGAAGACGTACAATCAATTGCAGACACTTAGACTCCAATTTAAGCTGTGGCGGATGTAGTGTTTGAATGAACTGGTGATTCCTTTGTACGTGTTGAATACTTGGTTTCGAATTCCAAATACAGCACATTCGTTCGTGCTTATCTTATACTTCTTGATCCAATTGCGTTATTTCTGGGATTCCTAGTTTATAGTATAATGCAAATACTCCTAATTATCACAATATTCTTCCACCGTTAGCGAGCAGCGATATCGCTGTTTTGTTATTCACGTTTACAGCTTGAGTCAGTATATAATCAGGCTAAATCTCCCTCGAGTGTATGGAGAGCAAACATATCACCATTTAATAGTAAGCTGAAACAACAGACTGGCAAATAAATACTAACTTATTAGTTGAAGGAGCATGGTTTATATTTAAAGGGAAGCCCAGTTCAGTTACGTTCTCATTTATACCATGCCTAATCTTACGTAAACCGAATAAATATTCGCCACGAATAACTAAGCAGATTAAGAAACTTCTTAGACTTAGGATAAAGCATTGGAATATGTTCATCTCTACTGGCTTAGAACAGTACAGATCCAGTTATTGTAAGACTAGGAATGCTTGTTAAGCGTCGATAAGTAAAAATTGACAGTCATGTGAGAAAAATTTAATTAGAGATTACAAAAATAGTCCGAGACGGCTATTCTTGTATATGAAAAGGCAAACTCAGAGAAATGGTGGAACCCGATCACTTGTGGTACAATAAGATCTGTTAATAATGGCGTGGGATGATGTCGAAAAAGCTGAAGCTTTTCTAGTAGAAATGAGTAACAACCAGCGGTTAATTGTGAATATGGTGGCTTGTTGATGGACCCTGCAGTTATTGAGAAAGGTGTTGTCTTATGACTGCTTCAGTATCTAAAATCTGATAAGTCCAATTGTCCTGAAAATATTTATCATAGGAATATGTTAGCCATGTCAGTTATAATTGCTGCACCCATAACCGTTCTGTTTGTCATGTCACTGTAGCAGTCCAGACTGCCGATAAACTGGGAAGACACAATAATCAATACGGTGTATTAGATGAGAAGTAGTATCTTAGTTAGTAACTGTCGACCCGTTAGTCTAACTAGTTCAGTTGTAAAACTGACGGGAAGGATTATTCAGACGGCTATTATAAAGGATGTGGAAGGGAATAATCTTTCATCCAGGCGACGACAAGGTTTTCGAAAAGGCTCGTCATACTTGACATTGCTAGAGTGAATTGGATTATAGCAAAAGATCAAAATAAACTTGAGGACGAAATTTTCAAGGATTTAAGTAAGGCCTTCGACAAAGCCACCCATATAAGGTTTAAATTAAAACTGGAAAGTTTTGGAATATATTATAAGGTCCTAGACTAGATGACTTACTTTCTTAGTGGCATGAGACAGGGGGTAATGGTAAATAGAGCTCTATCAGAGTGTGAAATTGTTAAAACTGGCGTCCTCCAGGATATAATTCTTGGTCCTCTTCTCCTTTTACTTTATGTAGATGAATTACCAGCTGTAGCAAGACCATCCGTTCTATTCTTCGTCGGTGATATAAAAACGCGTAGACTCACACACTGTTTGTCAGACAGAATATTATAACAAGATCATCTTAATTAATTAGTGGCATGGATGAAAGTATGGTCACTAGAAGTTAATTTTAATATGAGTGTGATGATGCAATTAAATATTATGACTCGTATCAGTACTCATTATGTAGAGTTGTGTTACCTAAAACAATGAACTGTAAAGATTAAGGAGTCATAATAAGCAGCAGCCTCAAAATACGAGCAACTGTAAGGCTGCTGCCGCCAAAGGCTTTAGGGTATTGTGGGCTATTCGCAGTTCTTTACAGTACATGGATGAATAAATGTTTAGAATATCGAATTTAAGCGGAAAGTCATCGTCTCAAGTATGAGACATATATACTGTAACGAGTCCAACAATAAGGGACTAAAATGATAAAATGTCTCTTTGACCTATCTTATGAAGGCAGTCTGAGACACCTCAACTTATTTTCGTTATCTCACCGTAGATTACGTGGTGATCTGATACTGGCTTATCGTACACTAAACGATGACCTTGGTAGTAATATGTCATATCTTTTCCTTATGTCTAGGACTGATTATTTGAGAGGAAACACGTAGAAAGTTCAAAAACCGAGATCAAATCGTCTACGTCCGGAGTTTCGCTTCTCGCACTGAATAGTTAGTTGCTGGAATTCTCTACCAGAATACGTTATGCCAGCACTTTCTGTTGACATATTCGAAACGAGGTTGGACCTATGAAGTGCTACAAACTGTAGGGATTAATATAGTTCGATAGACTTACAATAATTATTGAAAATTAAAACAAATATCATTGGAACCACTTGGGTCGAGAGTTTAGTAAAGATTCTCATCGAACGCAGCCTTAAAACAGAAAACTGTCTGTTCACATTAGAATGCGGAGCCTGATAAATCATTTAGCGTATTGCGGCTTGTCACTAAGCTCTTGAATATTGAAAGTTTCACTTGTGCATCGGATTAACATAATGCTTGTTTTACGCGGATTAGTTGAAATCTTGTGTTATGATGACAGTGTCTATACATTTCAGTAGCTATGTGGTCCACATTTTTCGTGTTTATTAGTAAGTATGCGTTCATTTGATTAAGAGTAACATAGTATTCCTGTGATGTTCGAGACAGTGACATATAAGTCGTAAGAGAACTTTCAACTTCATTACTTTGTTCTTTAATTATGAATGGTTACTAGTATAAATTAACATGTCAGCTTTAGTTTTTAGCAATATGATACAAAATTCTCAAGGATTCCATCGCTAGCATTCTCCTAAGCGACATAGCTACAGCCCAGGTTTTGTTGCGACTACTGCCCACTTCGGTTCAGCACAGTATATGGTTCATTCACGATGTATTATTTTTAGCACAATTCGAAGGAGGCTCAGCGCGATGCACCTTAAGCTGCTCAACATCAACTTTAATGTTTTCTCATTTTTTAATCGTCGGTGCAGTGTCTCACGAGTTATCAGTGTTTTACCTTCCTGCTCTATGTGTATTGCTTATTGTAAGTTTCGTCAGCGGGTCTCTGCTGATCCAATATTAAGTCTAAAAAATGTAATGGTCTTGCTGAATCCGTTAACTTTCGGAATTGTACGGCTATTTCTCTTATGCTAAAGTTATTAAAGATACAGTCAAAGTAAGTGATGAACCAGATGTTCGGTTATTTTATGTTTCGGCTACTTATGGATTCGTCCCCATAAACTTAACGGAGATATTGGTACCACAGAGAAAGATATTGGTTGCCATAGATCACATGGTTGGTATTCTTTAGTTCATCCTATTCTCTGTTTCATCCAAACTAGTATATGTAACCAGTGAGTGTCACTGTCCCTTACAAGGTATGTCTGACAGCTGCTTTTACACATTTATTTCATAAACTGTTGATTTGATGCTGTAACTCGTATATTATTCAACTACAGGTTATTTCTTAAGTTACCTCTCCTCATTCAATAATCAGCTGTGTATTTAATAGCTTGTGAATATCGCTATATATTTCCAAACTACGTGCGGAATCTGTTGTAGATTTCCGTCGAGAGCATCAAATCATAGTAAATTGTGCAATCTCAGTTAATCTAAGTTTGGGTGGTTTATGGTCTCTTGCCGTCGGATAATGTGCTTTAGTGTTCTTAAGGATTTGCACTTTGCTTTCTGGGGAAAAGCAAACAACATTCATTAAATTATGGATATTGCTCAGGTCTCCTCCGGTTTATATTGTTAGTCTGTTAACTAATGTATTTAATATTCGAAATCTCGAGGTCGCAAAATTTTTTACCGAATTAGCATACAGTTATTTATGTTAAAACCTTACAGAATTATGGTTGATAGAGTAGGCTAATGTTGACTAATGCTCTTAGACAAGAAAAGTCATACATGTATCTAAAATGTACCTAATTTGTACATGGACAGCCGTCTCTGGAAGTCCTTAGTGTTATTCGGGAAATTCATGCGACTATATAAAGAAAATTAAGAATCTTGAAACTTTAGCCTTACCTAAAAGGAATTTATTTAATTTCGTCTATGAAAACTCTACTTATTGTATAAATGCAACTTCCTTCTTGTTTGTGATATTTTGTTTTGGTTGATGACTCACCACAAACGTATCTTAATTACAAATATAATGGTTGATGATGGACACAAGTTATTTTTTATCGTACAAAAGGTAACCAAATCCACAATTGGTAAACTGATGTTTATCGTAAAGCCTTAGTTTTTACATACTGATTTCTTGAAACCTTAAAAAACTATTATATGTTCTGGATGACTTCAATCAAAGTATTGCAAAAGCAAAATCAACAATTTGCATTTTCTGTGGTAAGAATGCCAAATTATTTGAATTGTTTTGGGAATTATTCCTATTACTGTATATTCATCAGAGGGTATTCAATAAAACTAGGTCTTTCTTTTATAATTCAGCTTACTGATACAAATATACCATAATTACTCCAAGAGAGTAAATTAACGATAGATCTTAAAATCTAAACTATTTGGTTTTAGTGTCGTTTTGTATATTTCCAGATACGGTGTCGTAAGACCAACTAACCAAATTTCCTTTTCAGGTATTATTTATTTATTTATTTCAACACATAGATAATGGTACAAAGAGGCACCAAATACATATGCGCCACACAAATCTCATTCGATATGTGTGAGGGCTATGATACTGCCCGGGTGCACAAACCGAAGCAGGTGGTTTTCTTAGGGGGCCACACCCCGAGCCTTCGACCTGAAGGTCTGATCCACAAGGCAGTGGAGCATCGTAAGGAGATGCAGTCCCATGGAAGCCGGTGACCAACAATTGGTTCATTCGCCATTTGTTCCCGCAGGATACTAGAGCCCATGTGCACCATTGGTTTGGAATCCGGTTAAAGCGCCGGATATTCGCTTTTCGTTCTCTCATTTTCGTAAACATCACCCCCGCCACGAGAAGGCAGTGAGTAGGACTTCCCTGGCAGAGGCTATATACGCGTGGCCGTGTGAGAGTATTTCGAGAGGGAGAGCGGACTCTCCCCACTCTCGGCCGTACCAGGGCATTTGGGGGCTTTTAGGTACCTCTTGAAGAAATATTCTTCCACGGTGTGGGCAACCAGGAAGTCATGACCGCCTTCATATATCTAACAGCACTTAAGATCACTGTATTGATGATTACTTTCTCTCTTCGATTACTATTATTCCCCCTACCTCGACTGTCAACTCTAAACGTCCTCCCCAAGTGTCACCATAGCCAACGTTTCTAGTGCGCGAAATATTGTCTCAGGTCTACTGCAACCTCGCTCCAAACTACACATTGAAACCTTCAACGAACGTACCCTATATCAAGTCGGCCAGCAGATCTCCTTGGCTAAGACCCTAGAATCTCGTACCATTGATGTATTGTGTCTCCAGAGCATGCATACAGGATCCTAGTGTGGTCATTTACTTGACCTCACCTAGCCAAAACAAGTAGCCAACGAGATATACCCTCCATTTTTCTGCCGACCTGATAGCTAGTTTTTGTAGACTGGTGGGTGTATGCATAGCACTTAGTACAAGGGCAGAACAAGTACTATTACATTGGATCCCCTTTAACAGTCAAATATGTGCTGTTCGGTTAAACAGCTTCGTAAGAACTCGTAAGGATAGTGACACACGTCGTTGCCATTTCGTCGTTTCTGCATACGCCCGGATGAAGTAAAAGATGACTTTTACAGAAAGCTTTCTGAACTTCTTCAGACGCTCAGACATTGTAATCGTTGCAGGTAACTTTCATAACTAAGTAGGTAGCTTTAAACGAAGTAAGAAAAACGTTTAGTTGCGTATCTTGGTATTCTGGCCCAGCGAACAGACAATGGTGACGGTTTGCTGCATCTGTGCTCAGATATTCGTTTGTTTCTAGCAATCACTAATTTTAAGCATACGACATCGTCTCAAATGGTGACCCCCTACACCAAACCAACGATGGACTTAAATAGACCGTATTGCCATCAGTCATCGGTAGGAGACCGCCGCTCGTTCTGGGGCATGCATTCGCTTGTACCTCTCTGGATACAGAAAAGCCACATTAAAAAGACCCATCAGAGTTGAACTCAGCGATGAGAAAACCAAAGTTAAATTCCAGGAACAACTGGAGTTACATTTAGGCAATCTAGAAAATGAGGCTGACCCATATGTTGCTTGGAAAGATATACGAAAAGCTGTGGAAACCAGCAACATCTACTGGTGATTTGAATCAAAGGGTTGTGAAAAACCAGTAGATTTCTGCCACATCTGTTGCACTGATAGTCTCGTAAACTTTCCCATCAGGCTCTGAACACGATGATGAGCGAAGACAAATCAAATGTAGGCCAACCAAAAGTTTACGGAACAGTCGTAAGCAATGGTGGGCGATGAAAGCAAGGGATGGAAAAGGCAGTGGCTGTAGGTAACACAAGACAGCTTTTCAGACTAATAACAGAAACCGAAATTAAGAAGCCAAGTGTGAGACGATCGTCGAAAAATGACACATCTGCTCTCAGTCCAGACGTTTAGAACGATGAGTGGAGCATTCTATAGAACAGTTCAGCTAGCCTTCAGCTACTCTACAACTACCCTCCATTCCCAGACAGTGTGAATGGAACATTGAAGTAGGTCCCCCAACTCTAGCTGTAGTTAGTCTGAAACGAGGAAGGGCAGCTGGTCCAGATGGACTAACTCCCGAGGTCTTTAAGGATGGTGGTCCGATTTTAGGTTGACTAATATTTTAGCTAAAGTCTGGGAGTTAGACTTTATCCCATCTAACTGGTCGCAATCACTTATCGTCCCAATATATAAAAGAGGGTGAAAATCATCTTGTGACAACCATAGAGGAACTAGTTTAACTAATATAGTATCTAAAATACTAGCCTCGACATTTATCAGTCGCCATGTTAGACGATGTCTCTCCTTACGTTTAAGATTTGTGTTTGCTAAAAATAAACGATTGTCTGAGCACAGTTGCGGCAGACGATCACCATTATCTGTTCGTTGTGCCGGAATACTAAAATACCTACCTAAATGCCTTTTTATTTGGTTTAAACTACCTATCTGGGCATTAAAGTCACCTGCTACGAGTACTATGTCTGAACGTTTAGCTTTCTGACGAAGTTCAGATAGCTTTCTGTAAAATTCATCTTTCAATTCATCTGAGCTGCAGTCAGTGGGAGCGTAGGCAGAAACGACAAAAAGGCAACGACGTGTGTCCCTATCGTTCCGAGTTTTTACGGATCCTTTTAACCGAACAGCACATAAACGACTGCCAACGGGGATCCACTCTAACAGTGCTTGTTCCGCCTTCATGCTTAGTGCTATGCCCACACCTGACAGTCCACGAGAACTAGCCAACGGGTCACCAGATACACGGAGAGTGTATCTCATTGGCTCTCTGTTTTGTCGAGGTGAGGTCAAGTAAATGACCGCACTGGGACCCTGTATGCGTTTTTCAGAGACACCATACATCAATGTTACGAGATTCTAGGGTCCTAGCCAAGGAAGCCTGCCGACTGATTTGACATAGGGTTCGTACGTTGAAGGTTTCAATGTGTAGTTTGGAGCGAAGTTTCGGTAGACCTGGGACAGTGTTTTGCGCACTAGAATCGTTGGCTATGGGGACACTTGAGGGGGAAGCCAAAAGAGGAAGTTTAGCGTTGAAAGTCGATGTAGGAGGAATAATAGGAATTGAAGAGGGAGTTTGATTATGAATACAGTGGTCTTGAGTGATGTTAGAGGTATGAGGGCGGTTATCGCTTCCCGGTTGCCCACACCGTGGAAGGGTTCTTCTGGAGGTACCTGAAAATGAAGTTGGATTAGAGGTGGTCTTAGTGACCTGGGAGCGTGACCGCAGTGCCAAAGGTCGATCACACATGACCTTTTTATGGGTAATTTTTGTGTTAGCTCCGTACTTGTTGAGACCTTACCTCCGAAGACGGATATCTGTGGGATAAGGCGAGGTGTGCATTTTTAGGGTAGACCTTTTCTAACCCCACCCCTCCTTGTGGGAAGGCAGCATCGCTGTCATGCTGGTTGTCCGAAGGAAACACCTCACTGCTGTCACACCCCTCTACAGTCAACAGTACGACTTCGCATTCGGACCTTGGGTCTGTTGCTTTTAGTCTTACTGCTCTTCAACCAACCTGTCTGACCTGGTAGGACCTTAAGAAACGGTTGTTCCAGCCAGTATAGCTCGGTTGCTTCATCACGATAGGCGAACCCGACCACCACGTCAAAGTAGCAACAACGGTCAGGGGTATAATACCGGGAAAGTGTTCTTTCTGATAGCTTACAACAGACATTTTCCACTTTTATTTGTAGGATTGTGGATTATCTTTGGAGGATAAAAATCACTGTCGTTTAACACGATTAACGCTAAGTTGTAAGGAGTAAGCCTTAGGTGATTAATTAACGCCTTTTAAGTAGTCCGTAGCTTTGTTAATATCTGTTGGTGATTCTTGGATGTTATTTGAAACTAAAGCATCCGAATACCTATAATTATCAATCCATTAAATGCTTTTTGTACTTCGTCGTTTTGATCTATATATTTCATTGCTGTGCAAAGTATATAAATTTCGAAGAATATCATGGAGTTCGTTTTAATTTATAAGTAGTATTCGTCACAAATTGACCTCAATTGGAGTACCACTAAAAAACAGGGAACTCTGAATACCTGTCTCGTTCTGGTATGGGGCCCAGAAGTACACAACCATGACCCTCAAAAATCTATCCCAGGACCTTCGTGTTATGTCTTGCGACCGCTGATGAAAATCACATACCGAATCGTGGTCCTAATTCGGTCTATTATTTACACTGTAACTCAGTGTCTGTGACTTGGTCAATTACACGTCCGACCAGCAGTATCGGCCTTGGGCTGACAGCTAGGCTCCTGTTACTCCACTATTCTCCAACTTCTCTCTGTCTCCAGCCTTGAGCTCAGTAGTCAGCAACCAGAGTCTACTTTATTTATATCTCAAACTGACGAGTTTTACATACAGACAAACCAGACCGTATCACACCAGAAAATGAAAAATAACAATTACAAATGAACAAGCTATAAGTGGCTGTGAATAGAGAAGACTGGGAACAAATTAAGAGTAGTAAGTTGTATAACAGTAGTTAATGGCTCAACCGAAACCTTACGATATGTAGAATATATATACATAGTAATCTAGTTGCTTAGTAATTATACAAAAAAGTTATGATTAATAATCCGATGAGTTAGTTCTAACTTTCACAATATTCGTTTCATCATGACAATTCAGGCTCCATCTCAAGCGCCTAATCATCATATTAGTAGGTTTGGACAAAATTATATTTATCAGAATGTGTTTTGTGGAGATTTTATAAATTTTCACAGATTGAAATCATGAGTCAGTTGAAGCTTGACTAGTCTAGCTTCAACTGACTCATGATTTCAATCTGTGAAAATTATATTTATTTCCAACATACACAAGTTTATAATCCTCATATGACATAGGCAACGATTGTCTCGCTCTTGATATGTCCAAACTTCACGAGTCACGACTTTCCATTAAAACTTCAAGTACTCACCTCAAAGTAGTTTACTGAAATGGTCAAGTTACACTTTTTGGCTTTCATTCTCATGGTTCATTTTGTTCAAAATTAATGATTCACAAAAGAGTGATTTTTCCAACTTCTGAATTTGTTTAGTTCTTCGGTTTTTCGCATACCCCCAAAACACAACATCATGTAATTAAGTCGAAGTTAATTGTCAACTACCTTCAACTTTATGTTGCTTTCGCTTACTCTTTTTTTCAGTGTTCGTATATTTCTGTTCGCTTTCATATACTGAAACATCAAAACCAAAATACCAATTGATATCGGCACCTGTAGGTGACCGTGTTGTTTTGTCATGTGGAATCGAGGACAGTGAATACCGTGTTTATGAGTGGCTCGACAATAAAAAACCAATGGAATTTGCTACACATAATGTTACTATGCACTCTAATGGAAGTATAGACTTTCGACTTCGAATGGAAAATGCAGATAGAATATTTAGCTGTCGTTCGTACAATTCTTATCCGAACGGCACGAATGACTCATCTCTTATTTTTGTGTACAACTTCGTACCAATAGGTATGTAATATTTGTGTATGTTTAAGATCATCTGATAAGTAGCCTGTTACCATTAAATAATTATTTTTTTCTGTAAAATATTTCCATGTATGGTAGCCATTTATGATCTCTATAGTAAACCTTGATCCTTAATAAGAACTCACTTCTTGAATCATATTTAATCATAAACTGGGAGATTTGAATGAATTTAATTCCATTTATTCTGTTGAGATGTCAGTGGTTATTTAGGATTGGGGCGAAATGGAAGACAAGAATTATTTGGTAGTGAGATGGTGGAGAAGATTTGTAGCTCAGGTGGATGATTTTGGTGGAGTTTTGTTCTCTGAGCACAAACTTCAATTTGAAGTTTGTGCTGATGATGTCGTTCAGAAGAACGATGAAAGCTCCACGACCAAACCATCCAGCTCAGAGAACAAAACTCCCAAAATTATTTGGTAGTAGTGTTTCAATGGACATTCTGGCTCGGAGCGTTTATTTACAAGAAAATGATTAAAATAGTTGAATTTCAGTTCTTGGAGTATTTTTTCTACTTCATTTATTACCTTTTTAATATTCGAATTTATTTTTCAACTACTTCATCACCTTTAGAACAGTCACTTTTGGCACTAAATGGAATTTCCGCGTATTTTAATTTTGAAAAATGATGAATCTGTGTACCACTCGGGTAGTAAAAGGTGCATATAATCTAGGTTACAGGTCCCATTATTTCAATTATCAGCTGAAAAAGGTTTCATGACTAGTATCATCCGTTTTTGTTAATTAATTTAACAGCAGTAATTTATCATGAATAAACTGTGTAACTTAATGTTTATCCCATCTTTTCGTCGAAATTCCCACTTATTTTCTTTTTGATTTATAGAGTTCGTTAAATGATTGTATGGTACTGTAAGGGCATTGAAATATCCCAACTGGCTTCAATATGATTATTAATTTCTGTGTTTATGCCCGCACGTCGATCTTAGTTATTTGTTTATCCAAATATCCAAGTACTGGGAAACAATTAGCTAATCCCTCAGTTTTGAGATTAGTCTCAGTCCAAGTAAAATGAGTAATCTAACAATTGTAATACACAATATTTGTTGATTTAGTCATGGTTTTAGCATGTCCGACAGTTATGCATCTTGAAATTTGTCTGTGATCCGTCTAGTTAATTGTAAGTTTTATTCCAGTGATTGTCAGTTCAGACAGTGTCTTCGTGCTCTCAGAGTTTATACTCGTCAAAAATGATTATTTTATAAAAGTTACAAAGAGTGATCATTTTTGTCAGTTCCGGATGCTTAAATTTCAGAAGTAATGTAACAAGGCCTTTTCCATACACTCAAGCACCTGACTGTTAGGTCATCAACGATATGTATTTTAAGTACTGCTAAGGAAAACTACTGTCTTAGGTTCATTACTTTCCTCAACAGTCTAAGTTAATATGCATTATCATACTAGAAAATGCGAATCAGTAAGTTTGATGTCTGCTTACAGAAGTTGGTTGTTAAAGTTGTCATTAGAGACTGATTGATCTCTGGTTACTCACTTGAGATCTCATTTGTTTAATTATATATCATAATCATTTGTAGTTTTTTAGGTTTACTTGTACTTCGACTTGTTTATTTTTTTTTAACAGTTAAAGCATTTCTTGCAGAGACAGTGCGTAATGCTACTGTAGACTGGGGGTCTATCTACAGATTCCCATGCATTTTTGGAGGGACTGATCCGAGAGAGAATACAATGATACTCAATAATCAGGTAAATCACAATGTTGAATTCAGATAATCTTTCTACTTTTATCTTGTGTACATACATCTTATCAAATATTTTATTAAAATCATGAACTGATTTGAATTGTACCACCATTGAAAATCTTGAAGTACTGGATGACCGTATCGTTTTTGTACGGAACTCCTTGACACTACATTAACGACTGCATCTTGTGGTTGGATCCAGGACCCTCAACTTCGCACGTAAACACTTTACGTATAGACCACTAAGACGGGATGCAACATCAATCAATCCAAGACATTGCGCGACCATCTTCGATTTTCTTTGATGGGTAAAGTTAGCGGGACATTGACTGGATTAAAGCGTACTCAATGCACGATCGTTTTGGTGCACGCTGATTGGCTAATTCTTATCCAATCAGCACTAGTCGATAGTTGGAGAATACTCTAGAATCTTCTCGTGTAAAAACTATAAATATACTGACGTTTTTCCCTATTGTGCTTCTTACTGGCATCTTACTTCCATCTAACCTTGTTATTTGGAATATAATCTCTTTCCTGTTCAACCGTGTTCTGATTTGGGGACTTGTCGAGTGAGTCGGTGTCCGAGAATACTAAGCAATAGGAATAGCTGGGTCATAACCGTAAGAAGAGATTATAACAGGTAACTGCCTCACACCCGACACTGATTAGCTCCACTAGTCATGGCTCCTCACTAGAACTCCGGAACTTTCCTCTCAAAGCTCGTCACTAGTCAGGACATGATAAGTTTCCAGTATGAGGTTGTGGAGTTTGTTGAATTTCATTGAAATTATGTGCCCACCTAAGTCACACGACTACAGAGGTTAAGCGTTCTTGCACAAAACTGTAGGTCTTTGATTTGGTCTCGAGCCGCAAGGTCGTGGATGCGCACTGCCGAGGAGTCCCGCACTAGGATGAGAAAGCTACCCAGTACTCCTAGATTTTCGATAGTGATTTAGATCAGTTTATGATTTCAGTGAAATTCATCAATCTCTACAACTCCATTCTGAAAATATCAAATATTGTGTCTGTTCAATGTTAATAAACGCCTAAACTATTTGTTTACAATTTCCAGGAAGTTAATTTTCATCCGTTTTTAAATTATATTTTCATTTACTGATTAAACATCCCATTTATTTAGTACGAGAATCTTTGCTACAATGCGATGGCAAGAACTGTATCAGAGTACGATATTGTATAGTCATTTGTTTTTTTTAATCAGAATTCATCCTCACTTGAAAACGAATTGTTTTCATAGTCTTATCTGTTACTCTCAAACATATTTGTAGTTTCAAAAGATGCACTACTTTTCGAACCAGTGTATAAATATGTATATGAGTGAACATTTGCTTTGCAGTAAATTCATTTCCGGCTAAATGCTTTTTTTTATTGGGGTGTCTTTCGAGTCGTATTCTCAGGAAAAGTGTAATATGATTTTCTCATTGACCTAAAATACACAAACCCGACATCCCGATAAGACCAATATTATCTATGACAAGTGTTTCGTTGCAGTGTAATGTCTTGACTTTATCATATTGCGTAGATGATCTAAAAATTTAAAAACGCCCTTTTTGTATTGAATTTTAGTTTCTCAAGTTTTTAAATATAATAATGACAAACGGTGCAGATGAAGATCTACATCAGGTGTTAATGTGTTCTAATTTATTGGGATGGTGAAAAGCATATTCAAAACTTAATCTAATGCACTGTTTAATTATTAGATATTGTGTATTTTCTCTATTTAATCGAATTATTATACATATACCTAAATATTATATAATTATCTTGTCCAAAAAGTATTCACCCACTAAAATATCCTGAAAACTCTTTTTTATGACCAAGATTGTTGTTGAAATGGAACATAACATTACCGAAGATTCAATTGTGGAGTGTAAAGTTCAGAATTCCTTGGGTATGGTGCATGATTTGGCCTACATTACAGTTCGTCCTGGTCAGTTTACTAATGTATTTTTCCAAAAAAAAATTTATATTCAAATTAAATCTCGTGATTAATCGCTTTAAACTTTTCTTCTCAGTCTCATTCTTAGTTTTTTCTTATTTTTTTTTAAAAGTAAATGCTGTAAAATTATTTGAGTTGCTTCAGTTAGAGAAAAAAAGGAAATGTACATACAAATTAAGAGATTTTACCATTTATTTTTTAAAATTTTAGATTCTAAAGCTTGGGGAATTAAACACGGAGTTTCAGATCGGTCAGTCTTAATTTCTTTTTTATTATCATAAATAATAATATGTATTAATTGGATTTTTGGAGTTCAAAGAAAACTAGATTATCATTCTACAACTTTTTTGTAATTTAAATAAATACATAAACTTTGTGGAGATTAGTACTAAAAGAATATTCAATATCACAAACATATGAGTCTCATAAAATGTTCGTATCTAGATTAACGTATTCACATGTTGAGTTACCTAGATGTTCATCATCGATGTAGCGCTATAAGAAAGTTACTGTAAGATGGTGATGGTCGGAGGTCATCGACAGAAAACCGTGTCAACTACCTTAAACCATTATCCTACATTTCAGAATAGTGCAAGTTAGACTAGTGAACACATTACAACTTGATTGACAGAATTCGATGAACACTAAGAAGGTTTTGAGAAACACGACATCGATCCCTACTCATTGATCAATCAGTTGTAAATGAAGGTTACTCTTTATCTCCAATGTATAACCGATGTTACATTCGAAAGCTGAAATTTCGACTTCAGTTGTTTTATTTCAAATGTTTGATTATTTAAGTATTCATTTACTTACTTCATTTAAAGATAAAAAGTAAATTTACGTCTAAATAAAACTATTTTTGTATCATTTAATCTCAATATCACACAAACATTAACGAGATGTTCAATATCTAAGTATATTTTGTTTTGATTAGTGGGCTCGTATGGTGGAAAGAGTCACTAAATCTTCATGGAATTAATCTACTTTGAAATATACGTACAGTAAATAAACTATTATTTTTGTATCTTTATTAATTTTTAAGTATGTGATGATTTCATTGAAAGGAAAATTTTCGCTGAATCTTTTTCAATAACACAAAGAAATATGTTAAATGTATTCATAGTTAAAATCATGAACTCATCGTATTCGGATCACCATTAGAGGTATAGAAACAGTACATTGCCTTTTCGTTCTTATATGAAAATTCTGAGCACTGCGTATCCAAGACACCGCATCTTGTAATCTAGCCCAGGAATTTTATTTTGGCGTGCGAACGCTAAGGTGGCATCCAATGATGTTGATATCTAACTTCAATCTACGATATGAACTAGCAATGAAGGACATCAAAAAGTGATGGTGTTTTCTTTGATGACTCTTAACCGTCTTCACACCTACTCTTATTAGCCAGCATGGCACATTTGTGTTGGCGGTTGTTTATCGAGTGAGTTTGAAATACCCTTCCACGGTGTGGGCAGCCGGGAAGTGACACCAGCCCTCATACCCGTAACAGCACACGAGACCAAGTTGGTCACATTCAAATCCTTCCTACTCCTTCTAATACCTCTCTTATCTCCATGACTAACCCTCCTCATGTCTCTTTATCACCTCGCACCGCTAGGGCAAACGATTCGAGTACGTGGAACTCTATTCCTGGTCTCCTGAAACCACGACCTAAACTACACGTAGGAGCTTTTAACGTCCGAACACTATGCCAAATAGGACAGCAGGCTTCCTTAGCTAGGACTTTAGAATCTCGTGCCATCGATGTGTGCTGCGTCTCCAAAACGCGCATACAAGATCCGAGTAGCGTCATTCATTTGACTTCATCATGCCAAAATAAAGAACCGACTCGATTTACGCTTCGTGTATCTGGAAGCCTTGATTCTGCTTCCCGTGAACTCGCCGGCGTAGGTATAGCATTGAGTCCCAGAGCAGAACTAGCTCTCTTAGAGTGGATCCCTGTAGACAGCCGTTTGTGCGCTGTCCGACTGAACGGAACAGTAAGAATCCGGAAAGATAGGGACACCCGTCGTTGCCTCTTCGTCGTTTCTGCCTATTCTCCCACTGACTGCAGCCCAGATGATGTAAAAGATGAGTTTTACAGAAAGCTTTCCGACCTTCTCCGAAAAGCTAGGCGCTCGGATGTAGTAATAGTGGCCGGTGACTTTAATGCTCAAGTAGGTAAACTAAGCGATAGGGAAAGACACCTAGGTGGATCTTATGGTGTCGTGGCTCAAAGAACAGATAATGGCGACCGTCTGTTGCAGCTATGCTCAGATAATCGCCTGTTCCTTGCAAATACTAACTTTAAGCATAAGGAAAAACATCTTTTAACACGGCGACCCCCTAATTCGTCCCAACGTTGGACTCAAATAGATCACATCGCCATCAGCTACCGATGGAGGGGCTCGATAGAAGACTGTCGCTTATTCTGGAGCACATGCTTAGATTCAGATCATGCTCTAGTGCGAGCGCGTATTTGCTTGCGTCTTACTGGACGTAGGAAAGACGCTGCAAGGAAACCTCTTAGGGGCCTACTTAGTGATAGTCAAGCTAAGAGTATATTTCAGGAACAACTAGGAAAACAGTTAGGCAGCCATGTATGTGCTGCCCACCCCGATGCAGCATGGAATGATATCCGGAAAGCTGTGGAAACAGCAATGATATCTGCTAGTAAGGTAAACCAGAAGGTTAGAGAGCAACACTGGATCTCAGCAGCATCTATCGCACTGATAGATGCTCGGAAACTCATTCCACCTGGCTCTGAACATAGTGGAGAGCGGAGTCAGCTTAAGCGCAAGCTGATAAGAAGTCTACGCAACGATCGCGAACAGTGGTGGGTAGCGAAAGCAAGAGAGATGGAGAAGGCAGTGGCAATAGGTAATAGCAGACAATTGTTCAGAC
Organism: Schistosoma margrebowiei; assembly: GCA_944470205.2. Taxonomy (NCBI): domain Eukaryota; kingdom Metazoa; phylum Platyhelminthes; class Trematoda; order Strigeidida; family Schistosomatidae; genus Schistosoma; species Schistosoma margrebowiei. Next base: position 49,216,713 of record OX104024.1, read on the forward strand.
TCGTTAAGGAAACCGGAATTAGGAACCCGACCGTTAGCGAAACAATCTCAGAGAAAGATGGACATATTATTCATTCCCAATCCAGGAGATTGGATCGATGGGCAGAACACTTTAGGGATCAGTTCAACTGGCCTTCAGCCACACTTCGGTTTCCCACGATCCCCAGTCAACCTGAATGGCAAGTTAATGTAGGTCCTCCGTCTCTTAACGAAGTTGAAAAAGCCATAGGAAATCTGAAACGAGGAAGAGCAGCAGGCCCTGACAGGTTTACTCCTGAGATTTTTAAGGATGGTGGTCCAGTATTAGCAATGAGATTAACTGAGGTCTTAGGTAGAATTTGGGAACTGGACGTAATCCCATCTGACTGGTCTCAATCACTGATTGTGCCAGTTTTTAAGAAAGGACAAAAGTCCTCTTGTGACAGTCACAGAGGAATCAGTTTGACTAATATAGTGTCTAAAATATTAGCTTCAATAATACTTCGACGCCTAACCAAAGCTCGTGAAGAACAGACTAGAGAAAATCAGGCTGGTTTTCGACCTGGACGTGGTTGTATAGACCAAATATTCACACTACGTCAGGTTCTAGAACACAGACACACGTTTAGACGCCCGACAATGGTAGTATTTCTCGACCTTAAGGCGGCATTCGACTCTGTTGATCGTAGGGTTCAATGGCAGTGTTTGTCACTGAAAGGAGTACCAAAGAAGTACATTAACCTTGTAAAGGCTCTCTACTCGAACACAACTGGTAGAGTGAGAGCTTATGGCGAACTGTCATCAGAATTGATTACCTCAAGTGGTGTTCGTCAGGGCTGTCCACTCTCTCCATTCTTGTTCAACTTTGTGGTCGACGTACTTTTAGAGATGACACTCTCCTCATCTAAATTTCCAGGGGTTGAACTTCTACCGGGAGGTTCACTTGTTGACTTAGAATATGCAGATGACATAGTTTTATTTGGCGAAGACGCTGACGAAATGCAGAGTCTTCTGACCACTCTAAACAACAATGCAAGCATGTTCGGGATGCGATTCTCTCTCTCGAAATGCAAAATGTTGCTTCAGGATTGGATTGCATCGACACCCGAACTAATGATAGGGTGTGAAGTAATTGAGCGTGTCGATCGCTTCACTTATCTTGGAAGTCTCATCAGCCCTTGTGGTCTGGTGTGTGACGAAATCTCAGCACGGATACAGAAGGCTCGACTAGCTTTTGCGAACTTGCGTCATTTATGGCGTAGGCGAGATATCCGTCTATCAACCAAAGGACGGGTTTACTGTGCAGCAGTACGTCCCGTCCTACTTTACGGAAGTGAAACATGGCCGGTAAGAGTAGAGGATATTCGTAGGTTACTAGTATTCGATCATAGGTGTCTTCGAAACATTGCTCGTATATCATGGGACCATCGAGTAAGTAACACAGTTGTTAGGAAACGGGTACTAGGTAAGGATGGCAAATCAATTGATGAAGTAGTGAAACTTCATCAGTTGAGATGGCTGGGACACGTGTTACGTATGCCCAACGACCGACTGCCTCGACGTGCGATGTTCAGTGGTATAGGAGTAGATTGGAAGAAAGCTAGGGGCGGCCAGACCAAAACATGGCACAAGTCCATGAAGTCACTGACAAGTGGTCTGAGTCATGTTGATAGGTATAGACTACCTGGTTGGGGACCGCGAGATGATAGCAACCGATGGTTAGAGACCCTGAATGACATGGCTCAAAATCGTTTACAATGGCGCAGGTGCATCCACTCTTTGTGTTCTCCCAAATTCTAATCTTCTGAATTCTTCACGTCCCTTTTCTTTCTCTTTCCAAATTTATTTCACTGAATTATACTCTTTAAATAACATCTCCAAACCCTAATCTTCCCGATCACTGCTTACACTCTTGCTACCTCTACCACTACGGGATTTGAATCGACAACTGCATCTCTGTGTTAAGGTGGTGTGGCAACTCGAACTGATGTACGTACGTACGAAGTTCTACGTTGTTACTGACTGATTGACTGACTGAGTTTGACGTGTCCTATCCACCCCAGTCGATGGAAATTCAAACAATATCAGCCGATTTGTTATTTTACTTATTACTCTAAGCTTAATTTTGACTGACTCGATGATTCTACCATTTGCTGGCAGTTTCTTGGAGATATGTGACCAAATACTAACAAGTGTATCCCCTACTTTCAAAAATTCTGTTTCACATTCGTTAGGTAATGAAGATCAAAGTTCTACACAACGCCTTCACTTTTTAATTGACAAACAGACAACTCATCTCGGTCTATACAAATGTTTTGTGTTGGTACAGAAATATTTAGGCCGTCAATCCATCAGAGTAAATAAGGCTCAAGTTAATTGGTTGATACTCTGAATTACTTCACTCCCTATGATCAACGAGAATTTTCACGCTAACTAGTCCCGGCGCAACCTTTTACATTAGCAAAATATCTCTAACATTTTCTCAAGGTTGTTTAAAGGACTATGTTTTGTCAGTGCATTTACTTAACAAAACTTCGTATAAATACTTTATATTCTTTGAGACTTCTCAGTTCATCTTTCTTGTTTAAAACTTCAGAACGCTGTCATAACGTTAACCTCTCAATTGAAGTGTGTCTCTGTGTGTGAGAAGTTCTGTTTATGGAGTTTAAAAATAATAAGAGATTACTGTAGCCATAGATGATATGAAAATACCTACACAGTATAGGCCCGGCCGTAGTTGTTATCTTGACGTGGTGGTCGGGCTTGCCTATCGTGATAACTCAACCGGGCTAAATTGGCTGAAACTCATGTTCGTTTGAGTCTCACCATACCACGTAGGTTGGTTGGAGAACGGTAAGACTAAAAGCAGCAACTTAAGGTCCGGGGACGAAGTCGTACTACTGAATATGGGGGGGGTGCGATAGCAGTGTTTCCCTCGGACAACCAGCATCTGCAACAATGCCTTCTTATAACCAAAGGAAAGGCGTTAGAAAAGGTGTACGCTAAAAATGTCACACCTTATCGTACTCCACGGATTTCCGTCCGGCACTAAGGCCTTTTGAAGTGCGGAGCTAACACATCAGAAACGTCCCACAAAAAGGCTGTGCGCGACCGGCCTTAAGTAATTGTCTCTTGAGCTCTGAGATCACTCTCCCAGGTCGCTACGACCACCACTGACTCAGCTTATTTTTCAGGTTCCTCAAAAGAAATATCCTTCCACGATATGGACAACCGGGAAGTGACACTCGCACTCATACTTCTGTCCGCACCAGAGATGCTTTCTTCACCTCTTAATAACTCTTCCATCTCCATAACTAAGCTTTCTCGTTCATTTTCATCAGCACGCCTCACCAATGCTAATGATTCGAGTTCACGAAATGTTATCCGTGGTCTCCTGAGACTACGCTCTAAGCTGTATGTTGGAGCTTTTAATATTCGAACCTTGTGTCAGATAGGACGACAAACTTCTTTAACTAGAATTCCAATATCCTGCGCCATCCATGTATGTTATGTCTCCGAAATGTGGATACAGAATCAAAGTACAGTCATTCATTTGATCTTACGTTGTCAATATGAAGGACCGTCACAATTTACCCTTCGAGTATCTGGAGACCCCGGCGGTTCTTCCTGCGGGCTCGCTAATGTAGGTGTAGCATTAAGTCCTAAAGGAAAACAGGCACTGCTAGACTGGATTCCAATAAACTGTCACTTGTGCACCGTTCTACCAAACAGGACACTAAAAACTTGAAAAGATAGTTTTACACACCGTTGTCTCTGCCTATGCTCCCACTGGTTACAGCTTGGACGAATTTTCAGTGGCGTCTACCGAACCGATAGATGCTCGTAAATTCGTGATGTCTACGTCAAAACTCGTTATGGAGCGGAGGCAGCTTAAACATAAATTTAAAATAAGCTTACATAGTAATGGTAAGCAGTGGTGGGTAGCGAAAGCATAAGAGATGAAAAAGGCAACAGCGATAGGTAACAGTAAACAACTGTTTAGACGTATCAAGTAAACAAGTATTAAAACTCCGTCTTTTAGTGAAACTATCTCGCAAAAAGATGGATTTATTATTGACTTTCAATCCAGGATATTGAACCGATGAGCAGAATACTTTATCGACATAGTCCAACTGGACTTCAGATACCCACCAACTCCAAGCAACCAGAATGACAGATTGATTTAAGTCCTTCAACCTTTAGTGAGATTGAAAAGGCTATACGCAATCTGAAGTGAGGGAGAGCATCAGGGTCTTATGGATCAACCACTGAAATTTTTACGGATGGTGGTCCAGTTTTAGTAGTTAGATTAATTGAAATCTCAACTTAAATCTAGGAAATTGATGTAATCCTATCAGACTGCTCTCGAACGCTGATCGTCGCAGTTTATACGAAAGGACGAAAGTCCTCTTGTGACAATCACAGATGAAGCAATTTAACTAATTTAGTGTCTAAAATATTAGCCACAATAATACTTCGAAATCTAACTAGATCTTGTGAAGAGCGAACTCGGGAAAACTAGGTTGGTTTTAGACCTGGACACCGGCTTTCAACTCCGTTGATCGTGAGGTTTTGTGGTAGTGTCTGACATTGAAGGATGTAACGAAGAAGTACACTAACCTGGTACAGGCTCTCTACCCACACACTTCAGGTCGAGTGAACTATCGTTTGAATTGATTGCTTCAAATGGTGTTTGTCGGGGTTGTCCGCTTTCCACATTTTTGTCTAACTTTGTCGCAGACACGCTTATATAAATAACTTTTATCGTCTAACTTTTCAAGGATTGATCTCCAACCAGGAGATTCACATGATGGATTAGAACATTCAGATGACATAGTCCTGTTTGATGAAGACGCTAGCAAAATGCAGTCTTCTGACCACCTTAAACAACATTCCAAGCATGTCCGGGATGCGGTCCTCTCCCTCCAAGTGTAGGATATTACTTCAAGATTGACTTGGGTCATTGCTTGTATTAGTGGTAGGGAGTGAAGTGTATGAACGTATCGATCGCTTCACTTATTTTGAGAGTCTCATCAGTATCAATGGTCTGATGTCTGGCGAAATGACGGAATGAGAAAGCGTGATTGGCTTCTGCTTGCTTATATCAGTTGTAGTGTAGGCAAGATATCGGTCTTTCAATCAAAGGGCGAGTTTACTGCACGGTGGTTTGCTCTGTTCTACGTTATGGATATGAAACGTATCCATTAAAAATAAAGGATATTTTTAGGTTACTAGTATTTGATCATGGGCATTTTCGAGGTATTACTCATGCATTTTAAGACCAGTAAGTAACCAAAGCCTGGGTTAGGAATAGGGTACTAGGTGAAGATAGTGAATTGATTAATGAAGTAATGAATCTTCATCAACTGAGGTTTTTGGGATGTGTTACGTATGCCAAACCACCGCTAGGAGTGACTAAACCAAAACATAGCATTATTCCATGAAGTCACTGACATTTGAACTTGACTATGTTGATAGGTATAGAGCACCTGGTTGGGGTCCGTGTGATTATCGTACCCAATGATTATAGACTTTAAATGACTTGGCTCAAAATCGTCTGCTATGGTGCAGGTGCATCCATTCTTTGTCCTCCTCCAAATTCTAGATTCCTTGTACTGTTTTTTGTTTTGATTTCACTAATTTGCATTTCCTAGAATCATATCTTCGATGCCTAACGTTTCCTATTACCACTCATACTATTACTAACTCTACTTCGTGATTTTGTCTGAACAATTGTATCTCCGTGCTAATGGGGTATGCCAATTTAAAACGATGTTTATTCGTTTACGTTTTACGTTGTGACTGATTTTTTTTCTTTACTTGATAAATAGTTCGTTCTGTTTAATAGAAATATCGTTTCTTACTGACATGTTTCAATGATTTAGTGTTATCAGATATGTTATATTCATTCAAATAAACGAAATGTCTTTTTAGTTGCTATTTACTTGTAATAATGATAACACTAAAATTTATATCAGACCAATGTTTTAGTACTTTTAAAGGTCAAATTATATTAAACATAATTTTTAATTCGATCACACTAAGAAGTCATGGGTTTGTTTAGAATTTTTTGTAAACCATTAATATAATCTAAAGTCAATTTGAGTAGGGTTCACTTAAACTATACACAAAAAAATGTGACTCAAAACTGTTCATAAACCTAAACTCGATAGACAAATGTCTATGTCCTCTGTTAAAAACTTACCTTTAATTTAATCTAATAGTTGAAAGCAGACAGTAGGTCAGTGTATAATGTGAATTACAAAACAATGATGAACATGTAAAAAAATTAATAAAAGTCAATTTTTAACAAATAATATTAACAGAAGGGGTTTGTGGAGATTTTAGAAATTTTCACAGATTGAAATCATGAGTCAGACCACCATGGAAAACCTGGAAGCACTGGCTCAGTGGTCTAATGGTTAAGTGCTCGCGCGCGAAGGCAGTAGGTCCTGGGTTCGAATCCCACGGGGTGCGGGATCGTGGATGCGCACTGCTGAGGAGTCCCATACTATGACGAAACGGCCGTCCAGTGCTTCCAGGTTTTCCATGGTGGTCTAGCTTCAACTGACTCATGATTTCAATCTGTGGAAATAATATTAAACTTATTTTATCTGTTAACTCAAAATATTTAATAGATGTCACCATCGAAATTTACTAAATTATAATTAATTGTTTGACTTTTATTAGATTTAATCTAAAACATATCTGCATAAAACAATTTATATATATATATATATATATATATATATATATATATATATATATATATATATATATATATATATATATATATATATATATAAAGGGGACATAGCGGATGATATTCTAACACGTCGACTCAAAAGATCTGTCGAAAAGACGTTTTATACCGCCAAGTTACACATAATTTTCTCGACTAAACCAGTACTCACACAACTAATCAAGGATAGGTTACCGAAGATGGGCTCCTCCATGTGTGTACACCGATTCAACTGCTCCTGTGGAGCTAGTTACATAGGCCGTACTCAGAGGGTTTTATCCTTGCGTGTTCGTGAACATGTACCAGCTTGGTTAGGAAAACGAGTTACCAAATCGATTAACAGCACCATTCTTTATCACTTGGTAGATAGTGGACATCATATCAAAATAGAGGAAGCTTTTTCTGTTTTATATCAATTTCCACAATATCTACCTCAAGGAGCTAGATTACGACTGCTTTACCTAGCCGAAACCATCTGAATCAACTCCAGAAGACCTAATTTATATATCCGGAAAAAATATATCCAGCCTCTATGTTTACCTTGGCCTACGACTGGATCACCGAATACCTAGACTGAATATTATAAACCTCTTACCCCCTTCCTTTATTTTATTTATTTTCCTTATTATCACTATTTTTGATTATCTCTATCTTAATCTTCACATCCATCATTCCCAATTCGTTGATCGTAATTACCTTGATAACACCCTCCTTATTACTTATTATATTCACACAACAATATTATTATTATCTCAATTGACAAGTTTAAATTCTCCTACTATGCATTTTATTCACACAACAATTTTTTTGCATTTTCAACTTTGCTATGATACTATGATACGTGTTGTGACTGAACACTTTACTCCAAATCATCCTGACCTATATTGAATGACCTTTCTAATTTGCAAATATTACAATTTTGAAGTATATATGTATGTATCGTAACAGATGCAAACGTTCACCATTTTTAACACATAACATTGTTAAATTCATTAATACATGCCTTAATTTTGGCCTTTGTAAAATATCATAATTATGAAATGTAGAGCCTGCTCAAATATTCTTAATTTTTGGATATTCTATGGGGATTTTTAAACTGCTTATATATATATATATATATATATATATATATATATATATATATATATATATATATATATATATATATATATATATATATATATACTTTGCTAATGATATGTACATATCTGTGTTGTTTAATCATATTCCAGTTTTGCGTCAAGGTTTAAATATCGTAAACTGAGAGTTTATAATACTGAATTACATAAATGGTGGAACATCGATTATAGTGATCAATAATTCCAAGAAAAATAGTATATGGTTGAAATGAACTGGGTCTGTTTTTTAATTAAATAGGCTCGTAGTATATTTTAATACAATTCAATAATTTGTCAAATATGGTGATATTTTAAATATTCAGAGTTGAAATTCTACTTTCTAAAATTTGATTGAATCCAAAATAATCAATAGTTTCCATCACTTCCAAATCAACATTGAGTAACCTATTGGTGACCGCAATCTTGATATTTTGTCATGATATCGCAATTGATTTATAACTTTTGAAAAGAGCAAGAACAAACATTCTAGCAGAATAGCATGAATTCATTTTTATTTCGTTGGTTGTCGTCAGTCACTTACAACCTGTGATATTTAAAATCACAATTACATATTGGGTTTAAATTACATAAGAGGGTTTAGTTGGAAGTTATATTGAAGACATTAGTATAGTTTAGCAAGGGTGTAAATAAGTTTAATAGACTGAATATTGTAAATATATACCTTATGTAAAAGAACAATCTACAACATTGATTGTGACAACAGTTCAAACGACTAGAAACAAATAAACATTGATAGGAATAAAATGAGTAGAGTTCAGTTGATAAAATATGGTTAATCATTTGGAAGATAGTTGGGATAAAACCCAATGATGTGATAAATGCGAGAAAGAGTTTAAGTAAGTAAGTAATTTAAACCCATCATATAATCATGATTTTAAATATCACAGGTTGTAAGTGGCTGACGACAACCAACGAAATAAAAATGAATTCATGCTATTCTGCTAGAATGTTTGTTCCTGCTCTTTTCAAAATGAAAAAGGGAACTATGTTTATGAAGATTTATAACTTATTGAGATGATTAAGGTAGCTGAATTGATAATCGGAACCAATTGATGACTTGTCAGGATGCATACCCATAGCCAGGCTTTACTGAATATATCAAGGAACTAATAGTTATTCGTATGCAAAATTATTCATTCAAGATATCATGATTTACAACAAATAATCAGTCAAAGATGAAAAGGAAAACTACAAAGCAACTGATGATACTTCGTTTCTCCATTTTATCATATTCCAAAACTCATATTACCCAATGTTTCACATAATAAATCATTTCAGTGAACATATACTTAAGAACTCTTCAAAACAAGACCAGTAACTCGATTACTTCCTAAGTTGTGCAAGCTATTACTTTATTATTTTCTACTATGTTCCAATAGGATCTGTTAATGATTTGAAAGGGTTAATAATAGATCATCATAAATTTGTCAAGATCTGTTTTTGTTTCATTGTTTTCTATTATTGATCAAATGGAAATTAACTGTAGTATTGAACAATGTCAGAGATTTTTCACTTGTTTATTCTATACCGCAAATATTAATTTCATGTAGTTGAGATAAATATATTTCTCAATGAAATTGATTCAAATATTTGTTTACATTTTTTAAATTCTACTTTCAGACATTCTTATTGTCAGTCGTATTCCACAATTTTACCGAAATCCTCGGTATGTTATCCATTTATAGAAAATATTGCTAATGAATACAAAGAACCTTATTTAATTTCACGATCTCGTTTATATTCCAATGAAATCAGTAATCAAGCTGTTAAAAATCTGTTTACCAGCTGGGATGATTTACTATCATCTTCAATGCATTTATCTCAATCTAATAATTATCTCAGTGATTCTTTTAAAAGTTCAAATACATCTTTTATAAAATCAAATCATGTTGTAGATACGATAAGTTTATCTAATAGTAGTAGCACTGCATGGAGATGTATTAATTTGGCTAAGCATTTAACTTGTGCTACATCTTATCCTCGATGTGAAATTACTAACACTGATAGAAAATCAACATCTGTATTTGCCAATTCATATATTGAATATCCTGTTTGTTTGTAAGTTATTTATGAGTAGCGTATTGTTTAGTTAAATCTTTGTAGAAGTCTATTTTTTGTTATTGAGTTGTTAATTATACGCTGGTTTGTTTGCTCTTTGAATAAAAAGTATTATTTGTGAAAAACACAGGTTTGCAACGAAAATAAACTAGTGAACAATACTTTTTCATAGATAATAAATTAACCTTAGTAACTAGCCTCCTCAAATTTACTATGTGTGAAATGAGTTTCAAGCTTTTCACCAACTAGTTTGAAATCGTAAGGATAAATCAAATAGACTACAATCACAATCTAGAAAAGTGAATTATTGTATCGTAAATGTGCTCACATTTAGGCTTAGTCTTTGGAGTTTTTAATTTTCAACCATATGCATATCACTACCTAGTCAGTTGGCAAAGATCGTTAGCCAAACAAAATATTTCGAAGTTTACACAATCCTGGGTTTAACAAACGACTCATATTACAGTCAGACTCGAATTTACTGGGATTGTGTAATATGTAAATTGACCTGGATGCTAATCGTTTGAAAAAGAACTGCTCAGAATTTCTCGGTTGAAGTAAGCGTTTTTTCTCCAGTCTATGGAATACTAGTTGATCAAAACAAATCAAGATTAAAGTATTACCCCATCAATTATCATAAACTTTATAAACTCACATGCATTTTTAAAAATGTGACCTTAAACTAACATTGATAACAATCTCATATCTTCAGGATAAAACCAGTATACCGAGATCAAATATTGTAAATATTTCAATGAGTTTTAGTCAAGAAGATATTGCATTTATTGATGTTGTTTTGTTACAGTCGTAGCTAAATGCCGCTGGTACTTGATTCCCCAAACTTGATTTTACTGTTAACTTTCATAGAATAGACCTAAAATATCAATAATTATGATTATATGTCCATGGAAGTTCTCACTTGTATGGTATAACAGCTAAATAATAATAAACTAATCAAAACACATGTTCCACCAAGTGAATCAGGAACGACAACATTCCTAGAACTAGTAAATTTGGAAAAAATGCCTTTACTTGTTCCTAGAGTAAAATCACTGCTAGACATATCAACAGAAATATTATAAATCTGCCCACGTGAAGTTTACTGAAGTATTAATGATCAATTTTCCAATCCTAACTTTTATCTCAAATCTAAAGTTAGGCTCTATACTTAGTACGGGACAGATGAAGATTAAATTAGTTAAACCAGACAACAACACTGCAGGGTTTAGCAACAAATATAGTGTCGACTTAAAATAGTGTTAGAAAAAGTGTTAATTTGTCCAATCTACGGTTTATATAGAGTCACATTGTTACTGACGAAGTGTTTACTTTTACAATTTATACGTTGTGATCTGTGAGAATTTAAAATTCTGCATACCAATCGTAAATACTTTTAGAGTACTCTAAGTATTTAGCATGAAAGTACTTTAAACTGAAGGAGTTTATTTAACCATGATATGGTAACTTTTTAAGCTGTATGGTGTTAAGTTTGTTTAGTTCTTGCAATAGCTGTACGGTAATTGCGTGTAATAGTTACTTTAAAAAAGTCTGAAACAATTATTTGTGAACGATTGTGACCTTTGATATAGTCTATTTAGATAAAGCTATGACAAAATAAACAGTTTAACCATTCGTGTTTTCATTTCGTTTATTTTCTCTAGACTCTGTTTACCTTGCACATGTTGGTTTTTACTGTTAGTTTCTCCCTTTTTTACTGAACGGAATGTTGTGTTTTTGTAATTTCGCTGTTGAGCTATAGTTAAATAGTTGATACGGTTCAATTTCAATTTATTGGATCTTGTCGGTTTTCATCTCAGATTAAGTTAGTTTCTCTCTTGCTTCTCATCTCGTGTTGATATTATACCTGCTTGGATAGATAAAGCTTCCTAAACACATCCTACGTTGATGACGACCGACTGACTGGAACAGTTTGTATTTTGTTCGTTGTTCTAAAAATAATAGCTATATTTTCAGGTCTGGCATAGAAAACCTTTCTATATTTTACACTGTAAGGGATTTTCAACTGGTTATTTGGTTTTAAAACTTATTAGGGCAAATGAATTTATCGTTAAATTACTTCCCCTCAAATAACTTTTCATTGTTCACCGAAAAGACCTAATTTACTAACATAAAGGAAATTTCTAACGATTTGTCCACCTACTAACAAGTAGTTTGTTACTTGCCCCACCCGCCCATTAGTGAATTCATTAAATGTCTTGTGAAGAATTGATTTTGTCTCATTAAGAGCGTATTACGTTTCAACACACACCGCTAGCTGAGGAACACGTAGTTGTTGGAAGTGACAAGTCCAATATATTTTTTCAACTTGAATTTTCGTTTTAAAGAGCAATCTGTAGATTGTTTATAGTTTCTGTTTTGTGCTGTAATTTAGTAAACATCTATTCTATCGTCTTCGTAAAACAGGAAACATTGTCTCGCTGTTACAGGCCTATTCTGCTTCTCCTCGTTAAAAATCTTGAATAGTTCAGCTTTGGATAGACTTCTCGACATTCATCAGAATGGATCTCTAATGAATTCTGATTTTGTAAAAACGGGTTGGTCAGAACTGATCAATGTGCCAGAAGCCAAAAATCAAAGTCTTCCACTGAGTTTCTCTGATCCATTAGCCAGTGGGACATCAAATCCCTTTTACATTTGTTCATCTACTAAAAGTGATATTATGTCTTTTGAACCGTCTAAAAAGTCTATTTGCACTCGTTTACCTATTGATAACGAAAATCCAACAAATTCCATTGAAGAAAGTAAGACAACTCCTGATGAACAAAATGGTACGTTATTGTCACTTTACTAAATTTTCAACAAGTTTTTGCATGTTTGGTCAATCGCCTTGGAAAGGAACTTTAATATGTTGAATTTTTAGAGTCTACTGAAATAAATAGTATTTCATTCGTTTATTGATAATATTTGTATCTGTTTTATTAACAAGAAGTAAATGTTAATCAGATTATGGTTTTCCTCTTAGATCATTGTTTGACAAGTTGAAATCATGAGTCAGTTGAAGCTAGACCACCATTGAAAACCTGGAAGCACTGGACGGCCGTTTCGTCCTGGTATGGGACTCCTCAGCAGTGCGCATCCACGACCCCGCACCACTCGGGGCTCGAACCCAGGACCTACCGGCTTCGCGCGCGAGCACTTAACCACTAGACCACTGAGCCGGCATCCAACGGTGTTAATGTCTAACTTCAACCAATCCACGAAGTTGCGCTACCGTACACCATTGTCTTCATTGAGCTGATATCTCACAACAGACCTGGTTGAACTCCACTGGTAACGGCTTCTCACTAGAACTTCGGGAGTTTTTCCTGAAGTCAGTCACTAGTGAGCAGTTGATTATAATCAGAATGGGTTTTTGTGGAGAGTTTAAGAAATTTCACAAGTTGAAATCATGAGTCAGTTGAAGCTAGACCACCATTGAAAACCTGGAAGTACTGGATCATTGTTTATTGTGTTCGATTTTCCATTATAATTGTGACGTAGGGAAGTGATTAAGATTTTTTAAGTAACGTATTGATATGAGAAATATATCATTAGTTCATTTGATGTGGAACGATGACTTAATGCTTAAGGCGCTCAACTTTCAACCACTAAACCCGAGGTTCGAACCTCAGTCCACCTACTTCGTTTTTGGCAACCGGATAGTATTATTATTGACTCATATTGCCTTGATTGGTTTAAAATTTTCGTATAAATATTCATGTATATTAGAGTAAAGCCTGATGACGATCTAATTGAAAACAATTGTTCGCTTATATGTGTTGAATTATATTTCCCGTCATCAGTTTTCCATTTTACTGATTTTGATTCTAATACTCTCGATTTCTATATTTGTCGTGTTAACGTGAGGTGTGGCTCTCATATATTTGTAGAATTCATACAAGACATACCAAAGTACAATATCTTTATGAATAATCTACAAGTGAACATCCGATATGCTCTGCCTAATAAAACGATGTAATTTCAATACCAAAACAGTAAAGATACTTTTTACCGTAGGCTTTATTGTTTTGTAGGTTGCGCGCTTGATCTGGATCAGTTATTGTTGTTATGATGCGTTCTATTTTCCAAGGAAAGTGCGAATTTTTTTTCTGAATATATTTAACAACAAGCCTTAATCAGGTTTTAACCCCTTGAGTGTTATTTTTATATTTTAATCACGGAAATGCTTTTGTCATACTTTCTATAAAATTTTCCGCGATCTTTACTTAATAGACCTCATTAATTATCAGGTATTTTCAGTTTTGCTTTTACTGTTTGACTATGAGCTATCTTCATATCTCTGTTCTCTTGTTAATAATTTGATATTTTACTACATAATATAGATTATCGAAGTGTTCATTAACAAGATTGCTTTTCAATCCAACTTCTCTTTCTTTTGTTGTTACCGGTATTGTTGATAAGTGATTGGGAAAAACTATAAATTTTACTAATTGTCTGAAAAAAACAACTAATGCTTTTATTTACCGTTTGTTGACAGATCACTATTTATTTCGATGACTAGTGTGTGATATACACTATTACAACACTGCGTTGTTTTGTCTATAATCACTTTTTACAAATGTATTTTAACTAATATTGTTCTTTCTGATAGATGATTATTGATAATAAACGTTGTGCACTCGTATATAGTTGTTTATTTATTATATACTTGAATATTTAACGGAATTTAACCTTTTAATCGCTTGAGATAATTTCATAGAAATTTATGTAGCTTATTAATACTATGAAGTAGTCACATGAATTCAACATTTTACGTGCATTGACTATAGTTTTTAACGTATACAACTGATTCTTTACTGAAATGAATGACTTGGTTTTTCTTTCTTTTTATCTATCTATCTAAAAATCATTTAATTAATGGCTAAGCTTACTGTATAACTGGAATTGGCATGATTATGTTAAGAACTGTCAAAAGCTTTAGTTCCAATTTTATCTAACGCTAATTAATGTAACACATTGTGTTAGTAAATAACATCAAAGAAAATTTTCTTTTCAATGAAATCATTTCATTTAACTGTATATTCATGCTTATAGTTATTTGATAAATATATGAGTCTATAAAACAATAGAAAGAAATTACATGATGAAAGTGATCCGACATCTGAAATATCAAAATAAAGTTAGGTAACGATCGACAGTTTGGAAAAGAATAAGATGAGGAAAATAATTGACAAATTAGGAATACGTGAGTTAACTGTCCATTTAACAAATATGAAGAAGAAATGAGAAACAGATGTGAAGAACATAATAACAATTGAATAGTAATCAAGAACAATTGTTACTTACTTACTTACGCCTGTTACTCCTCGTGAAAGAGCATAGGTCGCTCACCAGCATTCGCCATCCAACCCTGTCCTGGGCAATCCTTTCCATATCTATGTTTATTTCCCGACGTAATGTGTTCTTTGGCCTTCCTCTTTTCCACCTTCCTTCAGGATTCCAAGTTAGGACTTGTCTCGTGATGCAGTTTGACGATTTACATAGTATATGTCCTATCCATTTCTATCGTCTTTTCCTAATTTCCTCTTCAGCTGGAAGCTGGTTTGTTCTCTCCCACAAAAGGCTGTTGCTAATGGTGTCCGGCCAAAGAACAATTGTTAGCGAATATCAATTATAATAACTGACTACGGTTTAAAAGTACAAAATAAGAATGTAAAGAAAAATAAGACTTGGATATCACTGGAGAGAGGGATTAGGCATATGGAAGGATGAAAAGTCCCTCGTGGAGTTCATGCTTGGGCTTTTAAATTGTCAACACTTTAGTAGTACACAAATGGTTACTGTCATTCTCCCGTTCTTCAGTAACCTCTTGATTACTGTGCAAACTTCTCTAAACATTTCAAATGTAGGATCACTTTTTCATTTAATCTCTTTCTATTCTTCTATAGACTCATATATTTATCAAACAACTATAAGCACAAATATACTACTTACTCAAATTATTCCGTTAAAAAGAAGGTCTCCAGTTTCTCATTTTCAATTCGATTCCTTACTTGTCACCGACAACAGAATCTCAGAATAACAAAAATATGTATGAAAAGTGGCAGTAACTTTGATTAGTTAATACTTTTTCAACAGTAATAGTATAGAGATTCAAATGGTTACTTAGCTATGATCTTTTGGTTCTATTTCTGTTCCGTTATCCGGGTGGATTAGTAAGATATTCTCGTTCATTCTAATGCATTATAATTGATAAGTGCTTTTTTCGTTAAGTTGATTTTCCAGTCTTGTTTTCATAAACTGAAAAAACGCCATCAAATTAGAATGTTATAATTCTAAAGAAAACTTCGATAATGAGAAGACGAAGTTTATCAAAATTATGTGATATATTTGAAAGAAAACGTTAAATAGATCATGTTTTTCACTAATAAGATTTTCAATTTCAATTTGTGTAGGTTGTAAACTATCCTTCGCAGAATAACTACAATATTTTTAACCCGTAGATAGAGCTTGGACCTTATGGACGTGAATATTACTCTTGGAATGATCGTGTACATGTTTTTTTTCGGTCGTTCAGGGAATATTCTCTGACTGGCAGCTGCTTGTAGAGAATTTTCAAGTTTAGTCACATCTTGAGATGTAGATGTGATCACAGTGGAAATGTAATTTTCAATATGAATTAGTAGTTCGGTTAAAAATTCGATCCAGCACATACAATCTATGATTTCCCTTTTTAGTTAATTCTTTCACCTGTGCCTGTGTTATATCTGTGAGGATTAAGATATACTATTTTGGAGTTTAAAGTATTTTATTTTAGTCAATGCACTTAATGAACAGCTTTGGAAATGAACTTGTTGTAAAGAAGTTCTTGAAATAATTGTTATAGTTTCTTAAGTTTATTATTTATTATGACCACAACGTCGTTGAGTTAGGTATTTTGGTATGTATAGTTTTAATGTTATATATCCGTTCTCCTTACATAATGTAAATGAATGTTAACGAAAATTATTGATATCATACTTTGATGACTTTTATTTATATGCTTATTTTTTTGTTTTCGAGCTAGTTAAATATTCAGGTTATTTAGTTTTTCATTTTCATAATAAAAAAGTTATTGTGTAATACATCTTCAAAGCACCTGTATATTATTTGTTTTATTTAGTTGATTGCATCAACGGCAAAGGGGAAAATTACAGAGGTTTAGCTACTATGCCAGAATGTAAACCATGGACTAATTTATTTGTTCTCGATGATAATATTAAGAATCTACAACCTGGCATTTGGCCTGGTTTTTACAGTTTAAACAGTTTCACTTTCCCTAGAAGTTTAGGTCTTGAAGCCAGTTCATCGGCCGTGTGTCGCAATCCGTCTGGTTTGGCATCAAGACCATTCTGTTTAAGTCGAAAAGACAACAAAGAAAATCTTCCAGATGTATCTATGAAATCAAAGCCTTATCATTTGGAAGAATGGTATTTAACTTCTTGTTATCAAATTCCTCAGTGTTCAGAGACCAGTAACTATAGTGATTATCATCATAATCAGACTATTGGTGATGTATCGCTTAGTGGTCTAGAAACAACAGAGGCTCAGTTACAGGTATGTTTTATGGTAGCATTAGAAGTGGGGTTTTTTTTGTTATTAACAGTTAAATACAATGCATATTCATTCATGTGGCTTTGTTAATAAATGATACGACAAATCACAATTTATTACGTTATTTTAGTTTATTAAGAAATTTATTTATCTTTTTTCATCGGATTTCATCATTTGTATGATTATGTTAGAGAACTTTTCCCTAGATAAGGATTGTTTGTTTTCACGTTAATAAAACATGAACTGTCACAATATCATTATAATTGATTTTTTGGAAACATTGTAAGATGAAATTTGCTATATCGTCGAATAAATCTTTCTTAACAAAAATTAAGGTTAATAGGATCTTTTCTATTGGTGCGCATTTCTCTTATTGTGTGTCTTATCATTGGTCAGTGTGGAGTTGCGGAGATTAATTTTTTGATTGAGATCATGAATCGATGAATGTTATGCCACCATTAAGAACCTGGAAGGACTGGACGGCCCTTTCGTTCTAGTATGGGATTCCTAAGCAGTGTGCATCCACGATCCCATACACGGGACTCGAACCCAGGACCTTCGGTCTCGCGCTCAGACGTTTAACCTCTAGACCAATGAGCCGGCATCCGACGGTGTTCATGTCTAACTTCAACCAATCCACTAGCTAATCTGTGTTAGTTAAAGACAGGCATCTACCTCAGACAATGGTAGATGATCGCGAAGTCGCTTTACCCTCATCTGTTTTAATCAGTCTTCTTTTTTCACAAATTGATTAATTTTTTATCAATTTGAACAACGTGAGCATTAAATGTTACTGACAAAATTAGTTTGTTTTTAATTCACTGATTTTGTTATCAAAAAACAGGATAACGAACAACCTTAACTAAATATCAAAGTAAATTTTAAGGTATAACATTTACTTTTCACAAAAAAAAGAATCCACTAAAGTAGAAAACTATTCGAAAAAAAGTGTAGAAACAATGTGTTCTAATCATCCCAAATGCGAATATTATAAGGCAGAGAAAAAAATCTTTTCAGATTAGCATTAAACGGTTAAATTGATAATGAAGCATTTAATTAATTGTACAAAAAGTCTGTTATTAAAAGTTTACCGTTTTGCATCCGATCTCAACATATAAGCTTTCTATTCATTTCGTTATGACTAATAATAACAGATATAGTAAATAATAAATACAGATATTGAAGTTTGTGGTAAGTAAATAATTTTAAGACTATCGCATGGAAGCATGGTATTGAAAGGTTGGTTATTGATAAGACTTTCGGTAACTATTTTTCCACATTATATGAACCACTTGATTGTCTATTGCCGTAGTTACGTTGCCTGTTCCAGTGATATGTAGGTCTCTTCTTTTCCAATGTGTCTTCACCACTTATGATTTAGTCGTATGCTACTGAAACTAGTGAAAAATAAGTATTAACTGAATAATGGAAATTTATGCATTATAGTTTTTTTTTTACAGATCATTTGCGCATCAAAATATCGATTATTTTGTGTTTAAAAACTCAAAGGGGACTCCATGATGCTCCTAAATAATTGGATGGTGAATCTTAATAGTCTTTATGTGTCCAATAATTTATCATTAGTCAGTAAAATCTAATTAATTGGATTTCATTTAGAAAGTCATTTTTAGGTGATAGTTACTGCGAATTGAACCTTCAAAATTTTCCATTTTTGTTATTTACTAAACTTGGCGTGTATTTCTTTACAAAACGAAATTTATTTAAATAACTTATGTTTGTAAATGTGGACTTCCTGGTGGAAGAGCTTGTGTCACAGTGGAAATCAATGTATTTGTTCCTTATCTTTCAACAAATGTGAGGGACTTAGTATCATTACATTTCGGATTCCTCGATATTCTAACTGTAATCTCTATGCTTATTATTAGTATTGATGCATATATATATTTATATATATATGCGAACGTGGATCTAGCCATACTGTTACCGAAAAACTCGTCAAAAGTCATATTACCATTGGTATATCAATTAAAGTACATGTAATGTATTTATTGTTCTCATTCTTAAGATTGTTGTTACCATTCTATATTAATAAGGAAAATTCTGTTCTGAATATTAACCATTTTTATCAATAAATTTACTAGTTAAGCATCAATATATATACGTCAATATATATGTTTTACATTCGTATTCGTCTTAAAATTGTATCGATTATTACATTAAATATCGGAGGTCTTTCTTGTAATTTGTACAGAACAGTTAATTGTCTGACTGACTGTGTGCTACATGTACCTGCATTTATATTCATAGACATATCCATAACTTAGTGCTCTGATGTGTATGTCTTTCGTTCTCTCTATGTACCTTGTTCTCTATTTTTCTGGTAATCTTTACTCTAGAAGTTTACTAATTTATATATATATATATATATGCGTAACACGTTTCGTTGATTATTACCTGTAATTATGTTTTTTAACAGATAGTTTCATGTCATGAATTAAGTTTTTTCAGTAAAAATCTAGTAGTATTCTACTATATTATTATACTACAATGAGATTGTTTTGTAGATTGTAGGTATTATCAAATAAGCCCTACATAGGTTGGCTAAGTGTAATAGAGAAGTAAAATTTAAACACTCTACTTACATATATATCATCAAGTCATTGAAAAATCTAAATATCCACATGAAATATATTCAATTCACTTTTGAATTTCAACTAGCTGAAAGTAAAATCATATCTAGTGGTTCTTACCCCATCACCAAATTAAGTAGATATTTTTGTTTAGTTTGTTGTGGTTGGTATTCCCACCTCCGTACTTCATTGTCATAGTAAAATGACATACATATCTATTATTCTATCAGTAGCTTTCGATCCTCTTATCTACATCAAAGTAACCGAAGCATAGAAGTTCAAAAAATTGATATTAAATTTTTAATCTTGGAAAATCCAACATTTTGTGTGATACATTCATGACTTTTTTTCATATCCCCATTTACGTAGCCATTGTTATTACTTAAAAGTGAATTAATTAAATTTATGAACAAATAACTAAATTTTAACCCAGTAATAGCTAGTGATATTGCGTTTATTTCGTGACGTGTACATGAAGTTACTAAAAAAAATACCAAATCTTATAAAAAAATACTTAAAATGATCACTATTTTGAAAATCATCAAGTATGCTCACTGCCACCTCAGTTTCCACAAATATGTTGACAACAGGAAATGATCTGTAGTTGATTCAAGATGAATTTTAACAATTTGGTGAAGAAAATATAATGAAACATACTTTAGTTGTATATTACACAAAATTTAGTGGGCAAGACCGAAATTTTATATGCCTCTTTAAAATTCTATTACTGTTATAAGAATGTAAAAGCGTTACTAGTGTATTTGATTAACAAATTCCTGTTCTTATATCTGACATTGTCGAATCATGATGTTCTGAAAGTTTATCACAACGAAAATTGTTACTGAAACCATTTTTTTTGTATACTTTTTTGACATTAATAAGTTAATGTTAGTGTGCTTTAATTTTAATTGTAACGTATAAATTTTATTTGAATAACTATTTAGACAGTTATCGCTTGTTCAATTGTTGGACTGGTTATTTGTTTGTTAATCATCGGTTGTATAATTTGGCTCATAAATCGTTGTTCTAGAAAAAATATTGAAAATTCGGATATACACTTTTCTCAATTAGATTTTGACAAGCCTCAAATTACAGGAGATGTAAATAGTGTTAACGAAGAAAGTGATGAAAATCGACAATTTTCTGAGCATCTCTATGATTCTACAGAAATTAACAAAGAAAAATATTTGGAGCGACGTAGAAAATTATTAACTCGTCGACGTAGACTTAGACAACTTAATCCATGTTCCAAATGTATTCTTGGAGCATATTATCGTATTGTTGACTTCACACATTCATCTCGTACAGCTAGTCAATCCCATTCAGTTTTTGCTGTTACACAATATACTGAAGATAAAAACATACCTTCAATGTCTAATCAAAATGTTATGACTAATGTATGCCATAGTCGTTATTTATCATCTTTTTGCCCATGTTTCTGTTTATCTAATTTTCGCAAGAAATCGAAACACGATTCTCTCAAAATGATTCAGTTTGTACATAGTTGCCCTGTAACTAAAAATGAATTGATTGATGAAGAGTTTGAGGCTAATACATTGGGAATGCGAATGGATAAGTCAGTAGTTTATGTAACCAATGTGCCTACAATTATCTTACCTCCTAAAACAATCGATTCTTCACCAAATACTTGTGTGATCTGTGGAGTTGCTAGCAATCTTTTATCAGATACATGTTCATCTTGTCGTTGTTCTCAAAATAAACAAACTGGTGTCCCGTGTGCAGTAACTACAGATCATCCTATCAGTGGTGACTCTTGCTCAGACAATCACATGTTGATTGATGACCATGAGGTTGATTCAGAGTTTTCTCCAACTACTCTTGGCTTGATTGAATCATCCTATCATTCACTATCATCTGGGTCTGCTGAATTAGGTTCTTCTATATTACCGGAAAAGTTATTTAATGTGGCCTCGATGAATCACTTGCTGCATCCAAAGTGAGTGTTGGTTGCTTAACATAATTTATTCGTTTACAGATTGAGAAACCTTTATGTCTACTTAGTTTCTTATTTATATATACTCATAATGTAATATTATATAAAGAATGTGATCACATTCTTTTATGGTTTGTCAACATAGTAATATGATCATGTTGTGGTAGAATAAATACTTCAATTGCATAATAATACATTAGTTCTTGCTCTGTAATTGGATTCTAATTGCTAAAAAGGAGGCTTAACTGTCTGCTACTGAAATCCATCATATCACACCTTTCAAGTAAAATATGCTTACATTTTTCCTCAGTAATCAATATTTAAATTAATAACATAATTCCCAGTTATTTTAAAATCTCTGTTCCAGATTTAAATCACTGTGCTATCCTCGCAATCGTCTGGTTGAAATATGTTGTTTAGCTAAACGTGCATTTGGTTGGATCATCTTAGTGCATGCTCCAAATTTGAATAAACTAGTCCATAGAAGACGTTTGTTAAGTTTAACAACTTCAGAAAGACTGGGTCTTGTCTCTTCTAGTTCACAAGAAAAAGAAAATACTATTGACGGTATAGAATTTTTAAAAAATTCTTTTTAAATTTTTTTGACTTACAACTGCTTTTATGTTAATAGAAAGTATCTCACTAATTATCCGATCGATTTTATTACTACACATTCTACTTGGTTTAGACACGTTTTAGGGAAACTAATAATGGTATAAATTATTGGCTGAATTGTCAATACATTTGACTGATAACTATTAGATCCTCGATATAGTCCACATTTATGTTGTGTTTTAGCCAGCTGTTGTTCATGTAGACCTCTCCTTCACGCACAAACTTTATGCCTCAAACGGAGTACATAAACCTAAACTCATTAAACGAAATGACGTTTGAAATTTATAGTTCCATCATACCGAACCAATTATATAAATTTTAAATCCAACTTTTGGCTAACCAACCTTTATCAGTTATCGAACATGTGATCTTAATGTGAATAATGGACATTTGCTGTTTCATCATAGTTTATTTAAAAATTAATCTCTCTATACTGTAGATTAACAATATTGTTTTCTTTAAAAATGTAATACGAGTTATTTTTTTACCTAACCATAACTAGCCTGTTATCAGAAAACTCTAAAATCATTCCATAGTCTACTTCTCAATTGTAATTGTTAAGTATTCTATAAGTAAATGGAAGCAACTTTTAGTTTCTATAAAATTTGCAAATCATATTCTGTTGTTCAGGCCATAGTTGTTTCGAAATTTTTGTAAGCAAAAGAAATATCTACAGTCCGTTGTTCGTTAGCTTAGGTGGTATATCTTTCGTGAAATTACACTATTATCACGAACGTTCTCAGCAGTGACGTAGTATTAGTGTCAGGAGTTGTACAATTCTCAACTGTTTCATCATTAAAACATATACAACTTACCTTTGGTAGTTCACATTATGACCATCAATACTGTTTTCCATTTAAAACGTGGATTTACAATATTGTTCGTAAGAGATACATCAATACCAATATGTAATAGCAAATTCATATGTGAGAAGGATATGTTCTTCATTAAGTCTCGTGAACTGTCATCATGAATGATTTCTAGCTACAACTCAGATGGTTTATCTAAATTTAGATTATCGTTTGCACTAACTTTCTGGAATGATTTTCAACAGAAGTTTCCTATCAAGTTACCTGTCATGAAGCCTTGGCATAAATAAATCCTATCTAGGACTGGTATCTGTTGGTACATCACGACTCCTCGGCCGGAGTCCTGAAGATGCTGCTACTCAGTGGCTTAAGAAATTTTCATACATGGTTCAGAATTGAAACCACTGGGGATCTTGTCGTAGTTTTCTTTTAAATTCTTCATAAAATTAAGAGCAACTCCCTTATCTAAAAGAAGTCTCTCTTGCTTGTGTTTTTAATCAAAATCTATGTCTTATAAAATACTATTTTTGTTCACTTTATTGTTTTTTGATTGTACTCCTCTTTTCTCTCTTGCTTGTTCACAATAATATCTTTTTATTTTGTGGGAAGCATATTTGTTTTAGTTCCCCTTTTTACATGGATTTACGTATACATTTTATATTAAAACCAACACTTTTCTATCTTATTTCAATAATCATTAAATGATTTTTGCTAGTTTTTTGAATTTCAATCTCATAACATGTGAAGATAGTAAAATTTTGCACTGTTTTCTTGTCTTATTCACTTTGTTTTCTCTACTTAGATGTAAAGTATTGTCTCAATTTAACACCTAATTTCATGTTAGAAAATCAAATAAATTAGCTAGCATACTCTGAAAATAAGATATATATGTATGTAAATGAATTTATGATACTTTCAACATTTTTAGAAAGTTACCTTACTTTCTAGGTGTTCTTTTTTCACAAGTTGATGGTATTTGACCATAGTGATTGATTTTATTATCATATCGTTTATTATCTCTTGTATGAACATGTTCACTGTACATTATAAGTAATATATTACCTACTAGGAATTGGTATATATTAGTCACCTTTATAGTGCTTACAATTATTTTTTCTTAGCCTGTTGAATGAATCCTCACTATAAACAACTGATTTACGTCATATTACAATTATCAATTAAGAGATATAATATTGAAGTAACTCAAACTATTCACTTAAAATGCTTCTTTCCTTCCTTTCTGCTTTCATTTTTATGTTAGAAAAGAGATTATGTTCATAAAAGTCTCGGCGATTAAAACCAAAAATAACTAACATTTCACTTGGGAGTCTTGCCTAAGCGTCTGCAGCGAAATATTCAAGCATTAAAATTATCGGATATAGATAACGTTCACAAGATATCTGTGTACTAAACTTATTCAATCATGTTAAGATATTTAAAAATCTCGGGCTAGACTGCTGAGAGATGCTTTTAATTTCATTTGTTTAAGGTTTTACAAGTAAAATTTCCTTTTTATTATCTCCTGTATATTCGGGACCCGACTATTTTGAAAGTATTCGTTTAAATTTTGACAAAAGTCTTTGCTGACGGTAAATGTTCCTGGATCAATAGATTGATGCCTAAAGCGCTTAATTTTCAGTCATCAGAGTTGAAGATTTGAGATTTTTCAACGTCAAGATTATTATCACATGATGCTCTCACAAACATCGTTAAGTTGAATGTTGGATAAACAAACTTGTACTTGTTAGATGAATTATTATAAAACAGCGTCAATGTTTTCAATTTACACGTTTTATCATTGTAGATATATTTTTGAGCATATAAAGAAAGTCTCGTTTTTTTAGGTAATATGTATTTTCTAAATGTAAACCTAATGTAATTTTATTGTATTTGATGCGTGTATAACCCTAGTCTTGTATACATCATATTTTTTACGAAGTTTAAATGAACTCATTTTCCAAGTACCTGGATATGAGCCACACTCTAAATGCGAAGGCTAACGATAATACGTAGTTACTCAATTTATAGTAGGTGAAGCGGGGTTCGAACCTGTGAATTAATAATTAAATTCAAACACTTTAACCACTAAGCCACTACTCATATACTCTGGGATTTTGATCAAATCAATGTGTTAGAATTTATTTGTTTTCATTGAATGTCAACCTAATGAAATAAAATTATGTAGTTGTTAGACTTCATATTTTATTTAAAAGAAATTTTCAACTCAATGTAAAATGTAGTCTTTTACTCATCTTTGAAGTAAAATATCAATCTTATAACAATGTCTTGTTTGATGTCATTATATCTAACAATAATGAATATTGCATACTCATTAGGTTAATAATACTTGAAATAATTTCCTTCCGTCGATTCGATTATTAAATCTTTGTGATAGTCAGAGTTTTAACGATTACATACTTGTAAACTTTATCTTTTAATATACATATATTCCTTTAAATTTTACTTCTAGTCCAGTCATCTTCCGGAGAATCAAATAATTGTATTGCTGTACTGAAAATGATTCAAGGAGGTGCTAATCTGAAAGCGGAAGCTAACTTCCTTCGTGAAGCTGAAATATTGGTTGAATTACAGCATAGAAATATTATGCAATTGTTAGGTATTGTAAAACTGTTCTATCCAATTCACCTTTATATTTGATAATAGATCTTGTAACTTTTTTCAAGTTTGCATTTAATTATTATTGAACTGTTTCACTTTTTATAATTGCTTGCCTATTTTTTTCAGTTTACTAACTTTCTAGGTTGAACTGAAGAGTTAATTAGGCACAGAATCACAATACATTATTTTGTGAATATATTGCCTCTAAATGCCCTGGTACGGCCGAGGGTGTAGAGAGTTAGCTCTCCCTCTCGAAATGCTCTCACATGGCAACGCGTATACAGCCACTACCAGAGACGTCCTACTCACTGCCTTCTCGCAGCGCGAGTGCTGTTTACGGAATTGAGAGGATTGCATCTCCTGATGTTGCTCCACTGCCTTGTGAACCAGACCTTCATGTCCAATGTCCTGGGAATGGCCGCCTAAGAAAACCACCTGCTTCTGTCTGGGCACCCAGGCAGTATCACAGCCCACACAAAAACCAAGTGACTTGTGTGGCGCATATGTATTCGGTGCCCATCTGTACCAATATTTATGTGTTCAAATAAATAAGACAACTAATGAGTACTTTAATTAATTCATTGTTAATTATCCAGATTCATTTCCTCAGTCAAATCAAATTAATTTGGCACAAATGTATACTCATTTTTATTCTAGATTAATTTTAATAAATGAGTTTTTTTATTTCGTGTGTTTGTGTCAGTTTTAATCCATATTCATTTACTTGTAATTTTGTTTTAGGTGTTTGTATTCCACTGGAACCACTTTCACTCCTTATTGAATATATGCCTTTTGGTGATTTTTATTCATTTTTACGCCGCTACACCGGTGAATCACCAGGATACAGTAAGTATATTTCTTATTTATTTCCCATTGTAGATTCTCTTGTAGGCACAGCCAACGGGGAAATAGTAAATTCATCTAGTCAAACCTTGTTACAGACTACAACGGTTTCTAAAAAGGGTTTCATTAATGAATATCCTACCAATTTGAATGTCAAAATTCTCACTGAAATGGTGATTGATGCTTGTGAAGCTATGGTTTATTTAAGCGAATTGCATTATGTACATAGGTGAGTCTACTCTCATATGATGATAATTAGAATTCAGTTAAGCGTTAGATTACTTGTTAAAAGTTTTTCGACTATAATTTGAAAGTTTCGTTAATTAGACTACGAAACTATTATCACTGAAGATAAAATTTCAGCGTGAGCAATAAAATGTATGATATTTTATCTCGTTGTCATAATAAGCTTCATTGTTGACTCAGGATTGCTAAAACGTTCAATGTAGTAAAATAACTTTTGGTGCTATGCGGTGGAATTTATCTTTACTTAAAAGGTGGTGACATCTTTATTCACCCAATCCATCGTTGATAGATAAACATTCTACTCTATTTTTTGTTAATCAATTATAGTACATGTTATATCGCATTGTTAATATGATATGTTAATATGATTCTCATAGATTTCGTTTAAAAAATGTAATAGAAGGTTCGTTTTTCCTTATCACTACCATGTGTTCCTTTCGATTTTTTTAGTTTATACAAATCTTGTCAAATCAGATAATAACTAGGTTCTGTATATCAAGTTTTGTAGAGTGAATTTTACCTTAGATCAGAGAAAAAAATGGTATTCATTACTCCTCGAATTCCTTTGGGGTTAGTATCATGTATGTGCATATTTTATTTTATAATTTAAGATCTTGACGATGAATACTGGAAAAAACAGTGTTAGTCTATGAAAACCTCGGAAACAGTTAACTTTGTAACTTTTTAAAAGATTGTAGTGTTAGCTATCCGGTGATAGAGTGTTTTTTCTAAATCTTCATTCATATTGTTTTCTCATTGAATTCTAGTTTGTTGTTCTATCTATCACATGTGTGCAATGTGAATGATTTTATTATGAGGTATAATAGTAGTATACAACTGTTTTACTCCTGATATATCTATACTCTGTTATTCACGAATTCGCCACAGTTGTTCTGATGGTTTGGTTATCTCAACCAGACGTTTAAGTCTCAGACTTAACCCTTGGCACGGCCACGGATGCACACTCCTAAAGAACCCCATACTAGGATGAAGCTGTTGTCCAGCACTTCCTGGTTTGTAGTAATTATACAAATGAAATCAGTCTATAACGAATACAATCTACAGACTACAAGTAATTAAGTAAATAATACTTGAAAAATGACCAATTTCACAAAAAGAGATTTGAGTGATAATCAGTGGAAATAGTGTGAACTTTTATAAACTATAAACTGGTCACATTTTTTGCCGAGGTCATTGAGATGAACGTTTGACTAGAATAAAACCATTAATTCGTAAAACATCAACAACAAAAAAGTGAGAAATACAAAAATAATAGGATGAATTGTTACGTAAATGTAGCTGAAGGAATTTGTGTATAACAAAGGTCAAAACCTAGACAGATATTTTAAATGAATAAAATGACTGATTTATCTAATCTATAATTTTAAATAAAAATGTTCCTTTAGATGATTTGTGGACAACTAATTGGTTTAATGGTAAATGCTATTATAATCGAATATAACTAGTTACATATAAATTACAACTCTGGTAATATAGTAACATACAACAATAAATAAGGAAATAATAACAGGTATGAAACAGTATGATATGCAAGAATTAGAAATACTGCTAAATGACTTCATTTATGCTATTTGGTCATAAACAACGTTGAACCTGTAAAGTATACATGCATTAATTCAAGTTACCATACAAAAGCTGCGTAGCAGGATAAAATTATTAATAATAAAGCTAGTAATAGTATCAATGGTAATAGAGAACATTGGACATTGACAATATAACTGGAGAAAGAAGATTGGATTCACGGAAATAAAAAGTGCAAAAATATTTCTTCAAGTTTAAAATCTAAAGGGAGACACAGAGTGGATGAATCTGTGTCGTTAAGATCGGTTATGAGGTATACCGTTCAATATTTCCAACTGCTGCTCTCGAGAACCTCAACAAGCTAGGCAGCACCTATCTGCACGACATAGTTCATGACCTGATACCACTCGTTGGCTTCCTCCGAACGTACACCAGCTAACATTGCGTGTCGCGGTAGGTAGTGGTTCGGCTTGCGTAATTAATTTACCAATAGCCTCAGCTGATCCAAGATTCACTACCTCATCGATTGATTTGTCATTTTTACTCAATCGCAACTTAATAGGACTTATATCGTTGACGTTATCAACGAATAGTTTTGATTTCTTTAAATAACGGACGAGGGTGATGTCTCGATATAGGTAATATTTGATCCCAAACAGCACTTGAACGTTATTCAGTATAAATAATTCAATAAGTACTACAGTTTAGCTGATTAACAAATATTTCCATTCCTTAATAAACATTCGAATAAGTGTTTTTTAGGCGCAATTCTTGTTTTTCTTTGAACGATTGACCAACTGATTGTCTAAAAAACAAATAACTAAAGTTATTAACAAAGATTTTTGTTTAATTGAAGGGGAGTAGCCGTAGGAATTTGTGCGCTCTGCCGTGTAGTCTTACAAGAAACTTCTCGCTTGCAATGTACCGGTATTTCTTTCTTTTTTCCACCTTATCTCTTTCTGGTATTATTTACGCTGTTTACCCGTAAACTTATGCCAATTCTTTTTATTTATCATTCACCTTTTCTTTTTTCAATGTTTGAAACTATATTGAAGTTTTAAGCGTTTCATTAAACGGGTTTAATCTATCTTTCCTAATGACATAAATCTACATAGAAAAAAGTTAGTCGAAAATTAGATTTCGTTTATCCTCAACCTCTAGAAGAAGAAAGATACAAGCCTAGTTCTATCATTTTTTTGTGGTATTTTTATCAACATTATAATTCATGTATTGTGTTAGTTGAAAATGTGTTATTGTTTTCTGTCTATCTTAATTTTGCAATGTGACTGAAACAATGCATCATTGAAATAGTGTTTTTTTTATTTATTGTGAAAGCGATCGATTAGAAATTGAATCTAAAGAGATGACACTCATTTCAATTAAAGTGTGCTCATGATCTATGAGGATGTATAAATTAGTGTATATGCATTATTTTTATCACGTGACATTCGTCAGCTTTTTTCAATACTGAGTGTATAGGAATAGTTGAACTACATGTTCTGCTGTTGCATCTGTTAATAATAATTATGATTTACTTATATTTGACGATTTCTATTTTACGGATACACGTTATTTATCCATATACTGATTTTTAAATAAATAAAACTATATGGATTCATAAGCCTTTGTCAGGATGTATATCATATCTTTCTGAATTAAGGATTGTTAAACAATTATCAAGTATTGTCTTTCCTAAATAATTACTGTTTAATACATCCATATACCAATTCTTCATACTCATCATACTATGGAATTATCAGGGAATTTCGTTCAAAAAAGGATGATACTGTTGCGGTAACCTCTCCACCGGTACTATGAGTTTTTCTCAAAATTCATATTCAGTTAATATCGTAACGCTTCTAAAATCAAATTAAAACACAATGTAAAGATTGGTAACATTGTTAGAGTTCTATTTTATAGTTAACTAAGTTGTCTTACAGTGTTTTGGAAGCCTTTTATGTATGCCTGTTGTTCGTTGGTGGTTTTTCAGATATTGACAATTTTGTGACTCCAAGTACTTCTATTTGCATTTCCATGTCTGTCACCTCGGAAACACACCATCTTCAATTTTAGTAGTTAGTTGTTTGCTAATTTCAGTACAGTAATGAATTTATTTCTTGACATTTTGATAAACAAACTGAAGACATGAAATTTCTGCTCTAACCATTCAGATTTCAAATCTTTTGAGTAGACACTCAAGTTAATTTACCTCAGAAAATTTTTATCTATGGTTTATATTCTCGCCTACTTTACACCTGATTATAGTATCCTATTCGGTTTTACTTACTGATTACATTGATGTATGGAATTCTTGAAAAGTTATATAAATACTTTAACTGGGTTTGCTAAATATTATAAGTATAATATTATTTGAACGGTTGGTGTACTTGGTCTGTCCAATAAATACAGGGACTGTGACCGTAAAAACGGCGTGGATTATTCTCATGTTATTCACGATACCTTTTGTTTGTGAAAATACATATCTAACGTCTATCCGTTGTTTAAAATATCTAGAAGTCAATCTCATCAATTGCATCGCTGTTTCACTTTTTATCGTTCATTTTCAGTTTTATCATCTCAATCTCATATCCGTCAAATCATGATTACATCCTTTCTAGCCTCTGATCAGGTGTCAGGAACTTCTAGACAGCTTTTGCTCATAATAATCTTTGCCTGAAATGCTTTACTATTATTGTGTGCGTAGAAGATTTCTTCGAAATAAATTAATCACCAGTCATCTAGTCAGTGATTCAGCGATCAGGAAATACGTGGAGACTAGGGGTCCAATATTGTTATTAGTGCATAAAGTCGATGGTCGTCCGTAACTAACATTTTTAGTATTTCACTTCATGTATTGTATACGAACTGTTATAATTGATTTTTTGTTAATTAACAAAGACTTTTTTGATAGGACTATAAAATATTAGTTGATTATAATCAAATCATTCCTGATGTCATCTTTGATATATTTGAAATGTAATTGTGTATTCATAGAAATAAAGTTGACGCCTTTTTATTATTATTTTTATTTGCATATCATTTTTAAAATTAACGATTTCGTTTCCATCTTTTCCATTTTTTTAGTGGTTTAATTGAATTAGTTATATCAGTTCAGGTGTTGTTTTACTGCATAAATTCATGCTATATCTATCATCTAAATATTCTTCTTTTAAACAGTGAATTATTGATAAAATAATTTATGTTTAAAATACATATGAAATTTGGTTTTACATTACTCTTCAAGTACTTTTTTCTGCACTGTTTCTTGCTTTACCGATACTTTTTTAAACTAAGGACTTTCTTAAATGACGTTATCTCATTTCTGTCATTCTTGAAATGAGTCTCTGTTTGGATAGTCGTTTACAAACAGTTTTGATACCTCTATCTAAAATAACTATTCCCATTTTACTTAGTTTCACGTACATAGATGCTCATATGTACTGGCTTTTTAAAGTACCATTTCGTAATACAGTGATTGTTCTCGTATAAATTCGTAATTAATTCATTTACTGGAAAAGTGTAATCAAGTTTACTTGGTCTTAAACAGTACTTTTTATGTTGATTAATTAAATTGCTCGTCTGTGTGAGCCATAACAAAAGCATCTGGAACTAAACCTACAATATAATGATTTTAAAAAAAATCGAATATTTTAAACCGTTAATTTACCGCTTTATGTACATATAATTGTAAAGAGTCATACTTTTTTCTACATTAAAATTTCATCTTAATTTTTTGCACACACATATTGCACTAAGTTTCTTACTTTTCATCCTCGACTTTTTAAAATAATTAGAATAATTTGAGCATAGAAACTGAATATATATATATATATATATATATATATATATATATATATCATATGTTATTTTAGATTGCATACACTCTGTAGCAATTTTCTGAGTGAACATATATGATCACATTTAGTTTGCACCAATAAAAATTACCGTTAAGTTCATATCTGATTATTTGAGTTAATCAATATCTAAGTGATAACATACTGTGCAACATTTTCGCCATTTATAAACTTCTACAATTTTGTTAACTCTTCAACAAATCAGTGATTTTATCTAAAATATTTTCTTTGACTTAACAACTATTTTTATTTTAAAAAAAGTACATTATTATTTTCCACTAATTATTCAAAACAAACAATATTCGTAGATTTAGCTTATTATTCCTCAAATATTTTTGTACTCATAGATTACCGAATTTAAAAAGCACCTCATAAAAGTCGTTTTTAATTGATCAGTTGTTTTTTTTTAAGCATCAAAGAGTTTATTCATGGAATATATTCAACAAGTATTAAAAATTCAGAAAATCTAACAAACCAATTATCTGGGTTCTTCCGTTATGGACAACTGTCATTATTTTGTCTCCAGTATACAAATTTGTCATATGAAAAGCTATTAACAGAGATGTAGAATCCTTGAAGGTTTAGTGTAATTAGTAAAATGAGAAGAAAAATTATATTAAAAACATACTGAAGGTTATAGAAGGTTTATTTGAAAAACTCAACTGGATTAAAGTCAAATAATCTCGAATAATTAAAATGTTATTGAATGACCTGAAATGTAGAGTTTATGAATGCCTGATTAAATCAACTTAATATCAGTGAATCGATTTGTTAAAAAAATCTACAACTATCGGTTTACCTAGTTTAAACTTGATGTATTTAATACACTGGTTTATATTATGATAAAAGTCTAACAAATTTTAAATAGTGGAGAAGATTTGTAGCTCAGGTAGGTGGTTTGAATGAAGTTTTATTTTCTGAGCTGGATGATTTGGTCGTGAAGCTTTCATCGTTCTTCTGAACGACATCATCAGCACAAATTTCAGGTAGAAGTAAAGTGTTCGAATTTCTCCACATGTGGTTCACAGCTTGTTCTGTAAATAGGAACAAAAATTGAACTAATGGGAGATACAACCAAAAACAAAGAAATAAACAATGACAGGTTTAAGGTCAACAAGAACCAATCAACATCGAGGTGTACATGACATGCTGTGAACCACATGTGGAGAAATTCGAACACTTCACTTCTACCTGAAATTTGTTCAGAAGAACGATGAAAGTTTGACGACTGAACCATCCAGCTCAGAGAACAAAACTCCATCAAAAAAATTAAAATATCTCTACATCACATTTTGATTATGTAAACTCACTATTTTCAACAAGGCAACTGGTAAAATTAATGCATTTATTCATTTTTGTAAATATTGTTTAACATGTGAAACTTAAGTACAACTATGACATCACTTATTATAATTATACCATTTGTATGTCTTTTACGAATCAAATTATCTTAACGAATTGAGCATTGGGTAATAGTAAATCTATTTTTGTTATATCCCAATGAGTAGAAAAATTGTATTTCTAATGTTTTGTGACTTAATGTATGCCACTCTTTTACTCTGAAGTATTGGCTTAAATTAAGTCACGAAACATCAGAAATACAATTTTTCTACTCATTGGGATATAACAGAAATATATTTATTATCAAATTATATTAACTTATATATTTAGCTTTTCATGAAGTTGTCCTTATAAATTGTACATTTGAAAAATCTTGTTTTTGTTTTTTATTGCTAAATTTTTCATTACTTTTACAAATTCTAAACAGAGATGTAGCTACAAGAAGTTTTCTTGTTGGAAAAAAGTTAATTGTCAAACTATCAGATTTTTCAATGTGTAGACCAATTCAACCTGGTATTGATTTTATCTCTACTTCTAATGAATGCTTGCCGATAAAATGGTTACCACTTGAATCAATTTTAGAAGGAAAATTTCATACAGATACTGATGTTTGGTCTTTTGGAGTTTTATTATGGGAAGTTTTTAGTTTCGCTGTCGAACCATTTACTAATCTAAGTCATTCAGAAGTGAGTATTTTTCTGGAAATCTCAGTTCATTAAAAAAAAATTAAGTATATCATTTTATGTTTTAATACTTAATAGAATCTAGTTTTATTCATTTGTATAATTGAGAATTGCAAATGTTCATCAAATGGTTGTTTTCAATTCTAATGGATTGAGCATAATTATGGTATTTAGCCGAAGTTTATTGAGCATTGAGCAATACTATTTTTATAAAGTATTTAGAATAATATCAGAAGGGGTTTGTGTGGATATTATAGTAATTTTAATAGTTGAGATCATGGGTCAATTGAACCTAGACTACCATGGAAAACCTAGAAGCACTGGACAGTGGGACGAAACGGACGTCCAGTGCTTCCAGGTTTTTCGTAGTGGTCTAGCTTTGATTGACTCATGATCTCAACCATTAAAATATATTTAGAATTAATTTCTTTGTTATTTATGTGTAAATTGAAGCTAATATTGCTTATATTTTTAGTTATTCAAATCAGTGTTTGTGAATGCATCAAATTAAGTTTACAACGTTGATATGTAGCAAGATTTATTA
The DNA here is from genome assembly GCA_944470205.2 of Schistosoma margrebowiei. Taxonomy (NCBI): domain Eukaryota; kingdom Metazoa; phylum Platyhelminthes; class Trematoda; order Strigeidida; family Schistosomatidae; genus Schistosoma; species Schistosoma margrebowiei. The sequence goes on from OX104024.1 coordinate 49,251,825, forward strand.
ATATTTATGTCTATTGACTTATATCTGTTGCGAAATATTTTGATTTCAGTCAATTTTTCTATCATAAATGATATAGATCTTTCTACTAATTTTTTTAAAAAAGATTATTAAACTTTTGGAACACGGTGATCGTTTAACACGTCCATCACAATGTCCAGAGTCTATTTATCAGTTAATGCTTAAATGCTGGTCAGCTGATCGTACAGAACGTCCAAAATTCATTTACATAAGAAACTGCTTAAAAGAAATCTTCAAAGATCTTTAAACATTTTAACTTTGAAATGAACTATTTCAATTTTATTTACAGAGAATCAGACATGATTATTTATTTTTTAAACTTTTTTTACCCAACCAAATATTTGTTGTTTGCGTTTTTCTAATTAGTAATTTTCCTATAACTTAATTACTGCTATGATTTCTACTATATACTGTTTTAAGTTAAAAGTTGTTTTAATTCTTGATCTTAAGCAGTTTTTTTAAAAAGTTTTGTAATCAGACATAATCAATGTAAACCCTGATACGAATGTAGGTTAGCCCAAATATAACAGTTCGGCACAACAATATAGAATTAGAAAGGTGAATGGCAAAGGAGTTGAGATAATTTTACAGTGATAAGATTAAATATTGAAAATACGATTTAAAAAGGCAGTGAAAATAGCGTTTTAAACTATACTCAGAATTAGATGGTAGGATCACGTCGGTGAATTTTTTTAGATGAATTCTTTCCAGAATATACTGATGGATATATTCAACTGTCTTGGGTACATTTCTCACGAAATTAGATTCAGACTTTGCCCAAAGACTTGATAACTAACTAGACAACTAGATCCTTTTCAAAGTGTTCGCTAAGCTTTAACGGTTAGGCCTATCAGAACGTTTTTTACTATGGAAAAACTAGAACTTCCAGTTTTGACTGTTTTGAAAACAACCAAGGATAGTTGTCATCCTGTTATCTATGTCGTTTAATACAATGTTTGGTTTAGCTTTTCCGTATGGATATCGTGGTTAGGTTAAATATGACTGACTTTTGGTTTGTAATTTTACTAACCTAGATACTAGGTGAGGAAATACAATGTTGATACTGGTTCTCAGTTCATCGACCTCCGGCTGTAGTAGACTAAAAATTCAAGTATTCGTGCGTAATTTCGATCAAGTATATGTATAATATAATGTTCACAAAAAATAGACACTTAGATTTATTCGATCAGTTTGACAATCCATTGGAAGCGTCATACAACTATTTGCTACGAGATGAAAGATCAATTTTCCTCGAGGAAACCGGGTCCGTCTTTAGCTGAGCTATTAGTTATGGCACCTGGGTTACAAAGTGGAACAAGTCCGTGTAATTTCATCATATGAAAGTCGAAACCAGAATGCAGAAGTGCTATTGTCAGTCACATGAACAAAAGTTGGTACGAGATATTCCATCTGTCACATTGTTAGCCTATCAATCTCACACTCGTTTATAATGCACACCGTTAAACGTACAAATCTAATAATCAGTCTTATAACCTAATACGTGGTTAAAACGTCATCGAAATCTAACGTCAGGCAAGTCGTTCCGAAGTGCTATAGGGAGCACTTAAGTTTGAAAATTCGATTCTCTGGATGTATCGCTAATGACTATTAGTTAGGCTTCTGTATCGACTTTGATATAATAACTGTTCACTTGTCGAACCAAATAATCAAAGGTAAAATATATCTTAACGAAGTGGCACTGAATAGATTTTGAGCAGCTATACACAGTCAACAAATACCCACAAGAGACGATCGGATTGTCAATTGGAAGACGTTTGTCTGTTTGGTAAGGAATTATATTCTATCTTCTATGTAAACAGGTGGGTTTGATTCCCTCCAAAGGTAAGGAATAAGATTGTCAATATCAATAAACGTTCCAAATAATTAATAAAAGAAACATTGGTCACTGATATGACACCGAAGGGGGCAGGATTACGTTTTGATTCTTTCTCAACATCATCTCTTTTTTTAATATGATTACTGAGTGTAACGATTGTTTTAATTTGATTATAATATCTTATTCAGTAGACCATTGACGCATTTGGTTATTTTTATTCTTTGGATTGGATTGACGTGAACTATGTTCAGTTTGATATGTGGCGTGAATTTTGCTTTAACTTCATTTATGTAACTTTTCTAATTAACAGTCAATGGATATACAAACTAATATATGAGTGAATTTTCGACCACATTCGTCGTCTTTTGGAAGTGAATAAATATCCACTTGTACTTGTCCTTTGTGATTCTACTTCGTGTTGTAGGAATTGTAAGGGTTCTTTGTTTTTAAACAAAAGTAATAAACGATGTGGATACAACAATCCCTACAACGATTTAGATATTCTGCATTTTCTTCACAAATGAAACAATCGTGCCACACCATATAATGGGACCCTTCCTAATTTTAATACAAATCCGCTAACTAGAATCATAATCCAGCACATGGAGAAACGTCACCAAAGTCCTTGGTAGGTAGTATGATTACGATTATGGCCTACACCTATTTGTCCGATCCTGTTAGCGAATCTAGATTGTTACAACACGCAACCGATATGCTATATGTGAATATATGACACACAGAAACCATGGAAACAGACAATTAAGTATGTTAGGCCACAAGTTCCTAATGAGTCGTTTCCTTCAAAACTTTCGTAGGAGCTGCATCTATCCCCAGTTTACGGTTTAAAAACTAAAATGAAGAATACAGAAGTAGTATTTGCCTATAGAACTAAGTATTTTTATGGAGATCCGAATAGATTAAGATGTAAAATGACCATATGCAAAAGCTATTTACCAACAGTTTGAGTTGATACTCGAGACACTAAATACCTTGTAAAAATTATATAGACTCCGTACTAGCTTCCCTCAGCTGATATTATTTCTAAGCAAGAACACAAGAGATTGATGAAGTAATATACTTTAAGAGGAACACTATCGAGCTGTAACTTGCGAAAATATCTTGTTGAAAGTTATTGCTTTTAAGTTTACTGGATATTTAGATTATTTTATCTTGTTTTCACAGGTCACCGGCAATAATTTATCGACATTTTACTTAGTTTTTGTTGATGTAGTAGTTTTACATTATGCGAGTCTCTATTATGTTAAGCCAGATTTGTGTAAAACCACCACAAAATATTTTTTCTTGCACGCTTGGTATGTTCTTTTATTCAGCTGAATACGGTAGGCATTTATTATATCTCGATCTAGAACTACTCGTCATCGGACAAAGCGTGTAAATGGTCGAAATTTGATAGATTACTCCACGGATGAAATAATATACTCGAAACAGCATATGATAAAAATGAGATGTGATTAGTGCATTGTTTCAGGCGATGAGATGAACACTTTGAATTCACGAAACAAATAATACTGTGTCAGAGAATGTTAGAAAACAGTGACTCATTCATAGTTTTGCTCGCGAAATCGAAATACACTACTTGTATAATGGCTAAAATATGTAACATCAGGAGAAGAACAGAATAGAGATATTCTTAAATGAACCCTGCACGAAAATGGAGTTAAACCTAGATCTTCCACACAGAACTATGATACAGAAAGGTTGAACGAGCAATAGAGATCTCGTTGTCCAAGAACCTTTTTGTCAGGCTGTCACTAAACATAAGATCATCGAGTTTTTCATTACGTTGAAGAATTAGTGAGGCAATAATTGAGTCAATAAATAACATCATCTGTTTCTGAGTTGATTGGAGAATGAGACACTTCTCAAATGATATCTGGATAAGTATTAGGAAAGCTACGGAAACTGAGATGTGACAAAAATCTTGCAAACAAAATATACGACACAAAAGATAAAGTTCTGGTGATACGGTATCGTTGACTTCATTACAGGTAGATCTGTCTTTGACATTATTTAGGACCTACATCCGTTTGTACGTTGAAGAGCCGTTGAAGTTATTCTAAATTAGCGAAGTTCAAAATATTAAAATACGGTGACAAATCAATTATTTATCCTAATCGGTTTCGTCACACGTGTATGGGATTTCTTGAAAGAAACTATAAAGTGAGATGAAGAGAACCTACTTCAGCCTAAAACAGATCATGATCTCTTTAGAAGTGAATAGAAAACAACGGTTACAATGTTTGCTCTTCTGTATGGCACGTAATTAACTTCTTTCATTTGATTTCGGTAGTTAATGTCTTTTATTATAACTCCCTTTTAGTTGTCGGCAGACTTAGTAAGTCAGATTGCAGGTGGTCAAGTGGCACATGCGACATGAATGCTGATGATTTGCTGATCATCATCATTTTTTAACACGTCTGTGAAAATAGTTGTTAGCAATCCTGAAAATAGGCAGTCTAGAAACAGAGAAACAAACAAAGATGCACGGTGAAGCAAAGAAAAGGGTTCGATGGTAAAATTTTACATTTATTGCTTAACAGTTTTATTTGACTTCATTTACAGTGAGGAAACTTAATGTTTCTTCCGTTACTCCAAAAGTATAAGGACATAATAGAATGTATCCAACAATGAGCCAATACATCAATTCAGGAACATAAATTCAAATCTTATGAAGCGCTACTCCAACTTCTGAGTCTTTATTGCTTGAAGAATAGGCGTCTCAGATGTGACCTAATGACTTACAGCATCTTAAACACTTCAAAGCATTGTCTTTGATATCCACTTCGGCTTAGTCCCAACACAAACCCTAGGGTTAGCACCCAGTTACTGAAGATACGACATAGCAGAACGGACCGTAGGAGCTCCTATAGAGTAGTCAAATTCTGGAATTCGCTGCTAGATGAGCTAGTCAAAGCGATATCGCAGGTGTTCTTGTAGAGGGAACCTGACATATTCTTAAGGACTAAGGAGAGTATCTCATTATGATTTACCAACACTTTTCTCTCTTATCGATAAATATATCTAGGTTCATACTTGTAGGTATTGGAGATCTACTGCTTCTAGATACGGAAGCTAGCTAAGCGAAAGCTTCTTCCATTCTGTTCAAAACTTCTTGAAACCACCTGGGACCATATACTACAAGTGTGATAAAAAGAACACATAGTCACCACTTGAGATTGTACTTCTTTGGTTACGAAAGAATAAGAATTAACGTGATAATGGTACACTACATACTAAGGAGGTTTCCCACTGATTTGTCGTGTGTGAATAATTTCCTGGAATTTGTCCACTTGTTATTGATTCCTCATCATATCCGAATTATGTACTTACACATTTTCTTATTTTTTTGGCCAGTTGATAAGTACGTTTGTTCACTCAGGATCCATTTATCTTCACTATCCTACCTCATTCTATCTTTGAAATTACAGTCATTTTGTCTAAATTCATGTTGCATGATACGTGCTGATTTCATCATCACGACTGCGCATAACAAACATACATGAACTTTAACAAACCGACCTTCAAAAAACTATCAGATTCACTAATACTAGCGCAATTAAGGCAACCACTATGGAAAGATACACGAAGTAGCTGGAGAAAATAAATATGTTGGTCTATAAATATGTTGGATATTGAAATCAGGGTTTGGAGTATAACCTTCCCTATGTCCTTCAAATATCTTCGCGGCTAATTAAGTTCTTGTGCTCTGTCAGTATGGTAATTAATGTCTTATTTTGTTGAATTACTTCTAGACTTTGGATAGTGACGCAAATGAGTCTGGTAAAAAGAAAACACCCAGTCAGACAAAAATTAAAAAGGTCGTGGTTCATCCACTCGTATTATTGGGAGTTGTTGATCACTATAGTCGATCTGGAAAAGTCACCAGTGGTCAGAAGAGAGTTGTAGGTGTTCTTTTGGGCGCATTAAATGGAAGCACTTTGGATGTCAGCAATAGCTTCGCAGGTAAAGTTTTCGTGACTAACTTACTGCCTTAGTTCCTTTCGAAGAAGACGCCACTGATCCGGATGTTTGGTTTCTCGACCACGATTATTTGGAAAGCATGTTTACCATGTTTAAAAAAGTTAACGGTAACCGTTTTACAATAATTCTATTCCGGTATAGCTCGAGAAAAGATTGTGGGTTGGTATCACTCCGGTCCTAAGCTTTGTACAAACGATATTAAAATTAACGAACTTTTCCGGAAATATGCTCCGAACTCAGTTCTGGTAGTTGTTGATGTCAGAAGGAAAGAAATTGATGGGTTACCCACTGAGGCTTATATCGCAGTTGAAGAAGTTCACGATGTAAGTTATCGTACGTTTATATAAGCTCGCACGAAGTACTTTCCCTTACTAAGTAGAATATCAACTATTATTTTGAGCTCTTGTTGTTATGTGTAGTTCTGTCTTTGAAAACACTGTCGTACCACTTTTTACTATATAAAGGCAAAAATACTGTGACGTAGAGTTATTTATATGTCTAACACAGTTGTTTTATACAAACAACTGATGTTTGTAGTATAGCGAATGTCCGTCGCTTTAACCGGATTCCAAACCAATGGTGCACATGGGCTCCAGTATCCTGCGGGAACAAATGGCGAATAAACCAATTGTTGTTCACCGGCTTTCATGGGACTGCATCTCCTTACGATGCTCCACTGCCTTGTGGATCAGACCTTCAGGTCGAAGGCTCGGGGTGTGGCCCCCTAAGAAAATCACCTGCTTCGGTTTGGGCACCCGGGCAGTATCACATCCCTCACACATAGCAAATGAGATTTGTGTGGCACGTATGTATTTGGTGCATTCTTGTACCAATATCTATGTGTTAGAATAAAAATAATAAAAGTAGTATATTTACAAGCGTATATTCTGTCATAAGGCTTTGTATTAATTTTCTTTATCCTCTTGTCGCGTGTAATGATATAAATACTAATTTAGTCTGTGCAACTAGATAATAATATTATTAAGTAGGCGTTTCGACTGTCTTGTTTTCATATAACGTCCGTCCTCTGAGATCAATTACACGATTTGTACGATGGCTGCTGTTAAGTTGCCAGATTATCGAATTCTACAGTGTCAGTCAGTCAGTCAGTAACAACGTAGAACTTCGTACGTACGTACATCAGTTCGAGTTGCCACACCACCTTAACACAGAGATGCAGTTGTCGATCCAAATCCCGTAGTGGTAGAGGTAGCAAGAGTGTAAGCAGTGATCGGGAAGATTAGGGTTTGGAGATGTTATTTAAAGAGTATAATTCAGTGAAAAAAATTTGGAAAGGAAAAAAGGGACATGAAGAATTCAGAAGATTAGAATTTGGGAGAACACAAAGAGTGGATGCACCTGCGCCATTGTAAACGATTTTGAGCCATGTCATTCAGGGTCTCTAACCATCAGTTGCTATCATCTACAGAGTGAGCTATATATGTATATCATTAACCCTACTGTACGCTGCAGGTTACTGACCCTCACACAAATTGTGGCCGCAAACTTCCTGAATTTCTTACTCTAAAAAATCATTTCAGTTCTGAAATTTTCATGTTACTTTTTGTAGGCAAACCATGAACAGCTTTTTCGATTTAGTTTTGTGTTTGATCATAACTATCTTTACCTTTTAATACTGTTTGATTGTCAAATAGGCAAAGCCAAATTAACTACAGTAATTCATTTAGCTTCTTATATGTAGTCCAATAGGAGAAAATATAATATGGTATATACAGAAATTAACCTATTGGTGTACATTACTAGACTATTATTTTTTCACACAAACTTATTATTTATTATTAAAGGATGGATCACCAACAACGAAATCTTTTGATCATCTTCGATCGGAAGTAGATGCTGAGGAAGCTGAAGAAGTTGGTGTTGAACACTTACTGCGGTGAGATTATAATAAACCTAATAATTTCATAGCATAAAGCCTTCGTTAATTATTTGCAGTTGGATGTAATGTCAGTCAGTCAGCTACAACTCAGGACCAGGCACATGTATGTGTCAGTTCAAGTTGCCATACCTTGTTAGCACAAAACGATAATGATAATGAAAAAAGATTTCATCTAGGGATATGATACAAGGAGAAAGAATTAGTTCGTAGAAAGAAAGATTTTTTTATCTCAGTTTAAGGGAAGTCAGAGACTGCATACACCTACACCACTGTGGTCGATTTTGAGCCGTCACTCAGTCTCTAATCACTGGTTTCGATAGTCACGCGGATCATAACCAAGTAGTCTGCATCTACCAACTTGGCTCAAACCGGAAGTTAATGACTATATGGACTGATGCCAAGTTTTAGTTTGTCTGCCCCTAACGTTTTTCCGTCTGTCTCCAACACTAGTCAGCGTTGCACGTCATGGTAATCGGTGGTTGGGCATAAGTAATACGCGACCCGACCATCTCAGTCTATGCAGAATCACAAACTCCTCAACTGATGAGGTTTGGTGTAATGTATTTTTACTAATCAGCCATTTAACTAAACATGGAACATTCCATAACTTAAGGGTCTAGAAAACATCTCTGTACACAATGACCGAATCGTTCTGTAGTAACATTTCTGATTGTTTCACTAGGTGATATAGGTTTGGGAATATCAGTTCCTTAAAGATTTTAGATAAATCGTACTGAAGAACACCAACTGGCCCAAACTTTTGTGATAGTTGAGTTGTAAAATTAGTCGTAAATATGTTAGTAATAAATGCACAAGCAATATTTGATGTCAAAACATACTAAGATGTTCAGTTTTACTTTTTGAGCATTACAGCAGTCCAGAAACTTTCTTTATGAAGAGGTACTCTAATTTATTTCATGAGATTTGAGTGGATGTTCGTTTTTATTTTTTCAGACACTAAACAACTAGCTTTCTATTGTTAATTTTTCATTTACAGGGATATTAAGGATACATCGCTTGGTTCTTTATCGCAAAGAATCGGTTGTCAGTTAGATGGACTATCCGGTTTATTACGACAGTTATATGAAATTCGTGAGTACTTGCAGTTGGTTTCTTCTGACAAGCTTCCTGTTAACCATCGTATAATATACCAGTTGCAAGATATTTTCAATCTGCTTCCTGATCTCAAACTGCATGATACAGTCCGTGCAATTCACGTTAATACTAACGACCAAATGCTTGTTATTTATGTCGCTGCTATAATGAGAGCAATACTTGCTTTACACGATCTAATTAGTAATAAATTAACAAATCGTGAAACTGAGAGAAATGAAGAAGGCTTGGGTGGTAATACAGAGTCGAAAAAAGTTCCTATTGGTTCTGTTGATCAAAGTAAGCGTACTACGCATAAATCTGATAACCTAGATAATGGAAAAGTGGAAAATGGGGCAAAATCAAATGGGTTAGATTCGTCAAGGAAGAAGACTGACAAATAATGGTGTGTATGTGGGAAGCGTTGTTCTTATCCACATAGCATGTGTACACATTTCTTTTATGATAAAACAATTATGGATAACACAGGTGGTATTATTTTAGTATTATCCTGAAATGCCAATATAATCGTTCTGTACAATGTATTAGAAATACTTTTTGTCTGACTATATTTCGCTTTGACTCGCCTTTCTTCTGAAGGATTTATTCATCTTTATAACTTAATGGTAATTGTATTTGTGTATTTCGACTAAGTACTTATCATTCTCATATTCATTATACCAATCATCTAAGCCATAATAACTGTGTCAGTGATCTTTAAAATATCCTTAATGTCAAAGTACTTGGTCCCGTCTAGATAATTCTTGGTATTAATTTTGTTTCTCCATAGTACGTGATATAGAAACGTGGCTGTGTAGTGTTATATTTTCTACTGTTTGCACATAGACTACTGTAGAACTGTGACTCAGTGATTAAACTATCTAATTTTTCGCTGTCAAGTCTCAATTTCTAGCATTACTTCATCTGCCTCAGTTTGGACAGCGAGGTTGTACCGCTGGTGTTCTCACAAAAAGTGCGATTCGGAGTCGAGTATATTTTTATGTAAATGACTTGCATTATAATTTAGTATGAACTGCTTTATCAGTTATTATATTTCTTTGAACTTTATTGTTATTGTAGACGTTGTCAAGTTAACAAAGCACTATTTGTAGTTGGTTTTATTTGCATGAAGGAATAGAGGCAATCACTGGTTACGTATGTTGCTATTTCCTAACGGCAACCAAAAAGTTTATGTAAATTGGTAGCCGAGTTTATTGCTAGTTACTGTTTATGTACAGGTTATGCATAGTTAGATGAAGTGATGTAATTTCGTGCCATGAGTTAGGTAATTTAGCAACAAAACCTTTAAGCATGTAAGATAGTCTGTTAACGACTAAGTACAGATACCCAGCAGTAAAATCTTATCTAGTACTTATCCCAAAACTGCTAGACTACCGTCTGTAATTGAAAGATAACTGAATATATTATTTTAGACTTAACTATACACGTACTAATTTGCCGTGAGTACACGAAGCACTAATGGTAATCATAAGTAATTTAACGTGTTTCCTTAGGCTAACGTGTAACTTGATTAAGCAACTAAACTTAAAGAAAAAGCATTGAGTAGTTGTTAGTAATTTAAGCTATTTCATGTGTTTTGTAACAGGTCCCCATCCAATAGTGTCATTTTAATTCAACAGTATTTTCACCAACATAGTCTGCTTAGTTGTTAATATCTTGTCCACTTAGTAAAAGTAAAGCATGATCGCTTAAGACTTCACTTTAGTAGTGATTGTCCCAATTTCTATTATATGAATCACTTCCATGTCCACTTAAGGAAGGGTACCTAAAGCCTAGAATTAGAATCACTTGTTTATTGATAAAGTAGTTATTTCATCTGATATGTGAGTTTTTAATTTCTATGTAGTGTTTGTTCCCTGCACTATTTTATGTTTTTAAACTTTTTATTAGTCCACCGATATTTTAAATACGGATCGCTACACTTTACTTAGCTTTACCTCTTTTCCACTGAGTTTTAGATATAAAACTTATTCGTACACCCATCTTAATCCTCGTTTATGTCAATAAGTATACTGATTATACCAAGTTATTTTGAACTGAGAAAAATAGGGGTGAGTTTATAATTTATGATCTAACCAACCACGCATAAGAAAACAGGTCTCGGATTTCGGCGCGAAATTCACTCATCCACTTAGGTAAATATAGTTTTGGCAGTTTAGCTGATGTCAGCTCGTGATGAAAACTCTAAATCTAATTTCTAACCTTAATCTTCAATTGTAAATCATAGTTCTGATTCCTCACACAGGACTATAACCCTTATTTGGTCCTGATTATTAGATGGACACTCAAGGTCAGTCTGGAGTCGTCCATGAATTATAGTCTCACCGAATAATATGCTTCAAGAACAGGTATTTAACTTATGTTTCTGAATGAAGTTAGTGTTAGTGCTCAAAGCGAGACAGTTAAACGACATGACTGGGAAATAGCCTAACGAAATTCACTGAGTCCTAAAAGCCGATATTATGTAATGTGTTGAGTTTCTTCAGAACAATTATCACCACAAGAAAGACGCGTCCGAAGTATCTGCTTTCGTCACAATTTCCAGTTTATTCAAAGCCCTTGAAATACAGTCGCAGGAAATAGATTCAGATTTGTGTAGTAAGGACAGAAGGCCTGCGGCCTATGTTATTCATTTCTGGTGTGCTTCTTTGAGTGTCTAGTCTTCTCTTGAATGAGTCAATTGAAAGTGCGGACACCACTACTTCGGGTAACAGGTTCCAAGCATTGATGACTCGGTATGAAAACCTGTATGCCACCGGTATTTTGTTCGTTTTTGACATTTCTACTCGCCTGCTATGTTCTCTGAGATGTCTTGATCTAGTTGGAAGAAAAAGAGGATGAGTTCGAAATAAATTCTTAGTATTCTATGCAACAAAATCAGGTCACCTCTTAATCTGTGATAGATCCATTTTACCGCGCTGATAGGTATCAGCCTCTCTTTAGACCAATTAGTCACAATATTTAAGTCATTTATTTGAACACATAAATAAATTTTTACATAATCAGCATATAGTAATATTGGGGACTCAACTATATTGAGAGAGTTGATTTACATAGCATAAAAAGTAAATGACCTAGGAAAGAACATTCAAGAAGAAGCATTTAGAATTTATTCCTACTTTCTGTCTGCGACCTACCAAGAAATCATTGATACACTTTATGAGAGGTCAGGCAATGCCTAGATTTTCCAACTTCAAGAGTAGTCTACATTTTTGGCACCTTATCAAATGCTTTTTCTGACATCTTTTTAGACAACATCTGATTTTCCATTATCTAAAGCATCTATCCATTTCTCTTGCAATATAAACCTTGAGATGGTGGAGAAAATTTGTAGCTCAGGTGGGTGGTTTTGATGATGTTTTATTGTTCTGTAAATAGGAACAAAAATCAAACCAATGGGAGATACAACCGAAAACAAAGAAGTAAACAATGACAGGTTTAAGGTCAACAAGAACCAATCGACATCGAGGTGTACATGTGATGCTGTGAACCATATGTGGAGAAATTCGAACACTTCACTTCTACCTGAAGTTTGTGCTGATGATGTCGTTCAGAAGAACGATGAAAGTTTGACGACCGAACCATCCAGCTCAGAGAACAAAACTCCATCAAAAAGATAGACCTTTTCTGAAGCCATGTTGTTCGTTGTTAAGCAAGTTGTTTGTATACATGAATGTCACTATGGTCTTTCTGATTATTCTTTCCAGTATTTTTACTACGACACGTAGTTTGGCGGGAGTTGTCTAGATCCTGTTTTATGTATTGGAATGAAATTTGTATCCTTCCACTCTGTAGGTAACTCACCTTGGCCAAGTGACAGTCAGTGGGGCTGCAATATATTGTGCAATTCGTCTCACGGTTTTGGGTGTAGTTCATCCTGTCCTGTTGACTTTTCTGTTCCTAAAGTACTAAGAGTCTAAAGTTGGGTTTCGTCCTGATCGTGGAACTCAGTGGCTCAGAATAGAAGTCATTGGCGGTCCTGCTATATTTTCTTTTTACATTCTTTACAAAAGTGAAAGTATTCTTTTAAGTAAAAGGAATCTCCGTGGTCATATTTTTTAAGCACAGTCGTCCTGCCACAAACTATTCTTGTTCATTTGTTTATTTTGCTTATGCTCTTTTATCTACGTCTTTACAATTTCAGTTCCGTATTTGTGTTGTGCACATTCGTTTTGGTGTCCTTTTGTACTGATATTTTTGTGTTTAAATATATGAATATAGGTTTAAAACAATCGTTTCTGATGTCTTCTGTGAAACGAATCAATTGTGGATTTCATTGTTCGTGGCTTGTTTCGAAAGCTTTGGAAGTATTCACTGAGGTATAAGTTCTCGTAGTTCACATCAGTGTAGGGAGATGAAATACATAGTGTCTAACGTATATTATTTATGCTAATAAACTAAACATAGGGAATATAATTCATAAAGATTGAAGGAAATTTGAAATGAGATATACGATACAACAGTATATCCGAGATTTAGAGGAAAATAAATTGCGAATACATGTGTAGATACATCGAATCGACTTACTATAAAGACATTTTCAAAATACTAAAGAGGGACAGACACTGAATGAATCGATACCGAAAGACTAAAATAGCTAATAAAAGGGAATATTTCCCTTTTTTATCAACATACTATGTTTGTATGCGTCATGTTAAATAAAAAGTCAAACGTGACGTCACAGTGAAACTGTGACTGTGGTTAAGGCGTTCGATTTTCACTCATTAAGTCGAAGGTTCATCTTCCTCTCCACGTGATTCAATTAAGAGAATCTGGTGGTACAACCGTCCCTCACTCAGAGCGTAGCACACGAATCTGTCCTTGGTAATTAATTAATTGTAAAGAGAGAAATTTCCACCAAGTAATATCCTCACATAACTTTGGATCCTCGGATGTCCTGGTACGACCGAGGGTGGAGAGAGTCAGCTCTCCCTCTCGAAGTGCTCTCACTTGGCTGTAGATGGTTATTACCACTTCATTATAACACTTGAAACGACCTTAAGTACTCTGTTTATACATCAACAAGAAGTCGATTTGAAAAGAAGTAGTGTTTCCCAACTGCCGCTTTGCACTACTGTAATTCATATGAAAAGTTACTACGTAGAAAGTTTCGAACTATAACACTCCAAACAATCTAATTTCACATATCTATCCTTCATGTTTATGATTACTAACTACACCGAATTAATCATGCTTGTAAACCGTTATGAACTCTGTACTTGTTTTCAGAATACATATTTATTTATTTGATGTTATAAATGTTAAAAATATTGATTAACAACTTATGTAAGTTTGAATACAAAATGTCCTTATTCATTTTATTCATATATTTTTACTTAGGAAACTTAAAAGGGAGTTATTTTATTCACCTTACTAAAATATCATCCCATCTTCAAAATGTATGAAATTTTGAAAATATTTGGTTAATTTTCCAGCTAACTGTGAATATGTCTGTCTTTAGGTGAAATTACTATTGTACATTTTAGTTACAAGCTTCATTACAGGTGTGTAATGCAAATCTCTACGAATAAGCATCATATCCGCTTGATAGGTTAATTAATAACTCGACTCAATAGCCTAGTAGATAAAGCTGTAGAATTTGAAGTAATAGATACTGTGACGGATTCCTTTTTTGAAAATCAACAGCGAGATGCAGGTATAACCTATTGACGAGTCCCATATTAAACGAATTAAGTGTTCTAACTTGTTAACCACAATCGAAATGTACTAAAATACATGATTGGTTGTTGATCAAAACAATGGTTTTTAGCATCTTATTATTCATAATGGATATTGTACTATTAATAAAAAGTACTAACGTTTGTGAATGCTCAGGATACTTCTTCCTTGTGATTAAGATATTGAGAAATGGACGAAATTACACTTTTCTAAAACATGTTAATAAACTACAGGTAAGAACATATGGAATGGAATATAATTTAAGTCTGAAAGAGATCATTCATAAAAGTGTATCTCAGATCTTTGAGGAACTGTAGCTTACCTAGATTTTGAACTCACATCATTTAGTGTTACAGTTTGAAAGATTACTACTAGACTATTCAGGACATAAAGAGCTTACTGTTTAACTAAAATGTTATTACTAGCTGGCCAATAATTAGTGATGAGTGTCAGATTACATAAACGTTAATACTAGTTGGATTCGACTTGGTAGGTCATATTTGACTTGAATAACCCAGCGATGACATCTCTGACTGAAGCACAAATTCTAAATTATTTGCAGACCATCGGTTCCCGAAATACTGACATCATGAGAAGCAAGTCGACTGTCGTTTCTCGACCGGGTCTCACCACCTGGTACGATAATAATTGCATTTTAATATGGTCACATCGTAAACTTGATTGATATAATTTGATCTGTACTGAGAGTGAGACAATCTGACAGTAATTATTACTTTGTGTCTAAGTTATATTATTATTGTTATTTTGTTTATCGTAGGGCTCTTCAGTTTTACTACTGAAATTCTGTTCTTTGTCTTATGTTCAATTAATCTGACGACTTGAATAATAAACATAACTTTATGGGCATCAGATTTTTAAAATGAAAGATAGCTTATTAAAAGTACTAGTAATTGTCTACAAGAATGTTTATCATTATACCTGTTTTGGTCATTATTAAATAGTTTAAATTTTTTCTTAACTCAATAGTCACGTTTGTATGCATCACTTCATTAAATGATAAAGTAATTGTCTTTGTTATTTCTATATCCTTGACGGGTTATTAGTCGAGTATTGATACTTCTGAATTCATTTTTGGAGACTAAGTAACTTAAACTTTTTTTAAATCTGTGTGGATTTTTGTTCACGTGAGACAGTTACAAAAATGATTTAAGTTTCAGAACAAGACTGATAGCTATTTCTATAGAAATAGTCTAGAAAACTGATTGGATAATTGATCACTTTAAATAATTCGACTAAGATCAAATGAACATAAATTATTAACAAGTTAAAACAATAACAGTAAGGACTGTATGCGTATAACATACCATCCTCTTTGAACCCAGCACACAACACCGTCATGCACTGTCTCATCGCCATTGGTAGACCAGGCAACTTGAAAGTCACGAGTACATCATCAGGGCATATGAGAGGTTAGGTACCCCTCTCTGTATTTCCACTCTTCTTTCATGATAATCGGAGTTAAAGGAGATACAGCATCAGAAATATCAACAAGTTGCTTGAAAAAAATATAAGTCGTTTCATTTTTTTTAGTTAAACTTTAGAAATGTTACTAATTTCATGAAATAATGGAACTTTATTTCTACAAGACATGTAGATTAGATTTAAAAAAGTCGTATCTTTTGGTAAAGAAATAGTATTTAAAAGTATATGAAATAATCCTCACTATGATGTATATTACACCTAATGATTATTTTGGAGGAGTTAAGTGTGATTACATTCATGAAGTAGGGTTTTTTTCTCATTCATTCACTGTAATACTTTAAGTATCAATCTGTTAAACAAATAGTGAATACTCAGATCAACAGTCATTTTTACCAACATAATTCGTTTGATCAAAATGAATAAAGATTACTGAAGGGAAATTAATTTGGGTTATTAATATAAGGTAAGTTTATTAGTGTATAATAAATGAATTCTGAATCAACCATATAAAGTGTTATAATCACCAAGATCCTTGAAGCCTCAGTGTGGTGTTGTTGGTGACCACCAATGAGTCACACATTAGATTGAGTCAGTTGTTCATTATTCTTGTGACGTTTGTGGTAATCTACTTGACATATGTTGGTTCAGTTTACCTTGAATTTAATTGTTCATCATTTTTTAATACTCGAACCCTACTGAAACATATTTCGTTATTTGTCTTTTAAATATGGAGCATTAGATCAGTAATTTGACTTTCAACTGTGTTGCCTCACATCATTTTTTGACTCTGAACATTTCCTAATATCTACTTGAACTACTCACTAGTAGTAGGATTCTTGTGTTTATTTTAAGTTACTGGTTAGGAATATGGTACACGTTCTGGTTATACTCATGCTCCCTTGCTCATTTCGAATAAATGTCAGACATGTCTTTGAAATTATATTCGTAAAAACATCATTTTTGACACGTTACATACCAGTGTATTTATTGCACAAGTATTGCTTTTTTATGTTTGTTGGAAATCAACTATCATTTATAGATGTGATTTGTTTTAGTGTAGATGTGAATGTTGTCAGTCGGTATTCATTGTAAGTATTTCACAACGATAACGTTAATTCATCGAACAAATTGATTAATTTGATCAGTTAAGGTGAAAATGGTCATTTATAGATAACAGCATTTCGTTTAAATTCACATTTTGAACTAATATTGATGCATTCAATAGTTGAGATTTTCGAGAGATTTTAATAACTATGGATATTTTTTTCAATGACATTCATGAACTCACTCCTAAACCTTATGGATGAAAATACGAGAGTGACTATGGATTTTGTTAGTATTCTGGTGGATGAAAACCATATATGAAAACGTCTACAGACCTCACAAATAAATGTGGGTATATTTACATACACTTAAAATCAATACTATGACATTTACATCATAAGTATACGCTGTTCTCTACAGTAATTTACTTGACTTACAATGAATAATTGATAATAAGTAATCGATAAGAACTTTTTGAATGTTAAGTTTCTATCAAGATATATGACCTGAGTTATATTGAACGAAAACAGTATGAGGCCACTTTTTCACAAAAATTTCTAAAAATAAACTTTATTGTTAGCAACCCATTAATAACTTAATGAAAGTGAACAGAATTTCTATTGTTTGTTGGACCGCAGTACTAAAATAAACACAATAAAATATAGTTTAATCGAAGTCAGAAATAAATCTAATTACTTTTCAATTTAGTCGCTTCCCAGTGAAACTTGTTGTCATGTACATTCTATCCTGTAAAGGATCGTTATTATGCGATGCTATTGTCTAACATCTTTTAGTTTTCAAACATTCTACAATAGGTATCAGTTCATGATAAACATTATATTCGAATTAAACAAACATTCTATTTACTTATTTATTCATTTGATTACTATATTTTTTGCATTTCATCTCTTAGAATAACCATTGACTGAAGCTGAATATTGATTGTCCCATCATTTATTTTCTTTCTTTAACTACGGACGGCTATTTGATGTGCTTTAATAATGCAGATAATATGTATTTTTGTCATGTATTATATTAGCGTTTTTTAGCGAGTTAGTTTTCTATGGGATAAAATCGCTAATCCCATGCCCAACCCTCCTCCTTTATCCGGGCTTGGGACCGGCAGTAGCTCCTGGAGGGACTCCAGGCGGAGTTCATTTATTATATAGCAATATAAATTATGATGAATTATTTGTAAACAGATTCAGCACAGATCAATCTTAAATATTAGTAGTTAATTAAATATTACATCAAAAGGGGTTTTGTGGATATTGTAGTAATTTCAATGGTTGAGATCATGAGTCAAATAATTTGTTAACTAGTTACGTAATGGATAACTATGAAATAACCCTTTTGATTATAAAGTAATGAATATACAAGATTTCATAATTTATGTCAATTGAGTATTACTAATGATATAAATAATAGTTAAATAAAATTCAATTTATATAGCTGATATTACGAACTGACCTTAGCTGAATAATTATTGGAGACTCGAAAGCGCTGGATGAAAGTTGTTTAGTACTTTGAATTGATTGAAATTGAACATGTATGTCATTAGATTCCGACCCAGTTGTCTAGAGGTTAAGCGTTCGCTCGCAAGACTAAAACTTCTGTGTTCGATTCCCTTTTTCGTAATCATAAATACGGACTGCTGAGATGTCTCATATTAGAATGAAGAAGCCGTTTAACGTTTTTAGATGGTCAACAGTGATCTAGGGTGGGTGAGTTTGTGATTTAAACAATAAATATCTTACATTATAAACAAATCCCCTTATACTAATATAATTTAGCAATTTTAAGATAGTATCTGTAATAAGTTAAAATAATATTGTCTATATCACATCTTTCTTCATTGGTTCTTTCCAGGTGTTACATAAAGAATAAAATAATGGTATTAAAATTTTGACGGTAGTATTTTATAATCAATGCTATACAAGCCAGAGGACACGTTGGTTAACGGAGACGAACGAAACATTAACTGCAAGATTAGTTTAAACAAGTGAAAGAGCCCTTATATGGTATAAAATAGCCGACCTCTATACTTAATTCGACATGAAGAATTACTATCTTTTAAAGACTATAACACATTTTCTCGTCTATGAATGCTTTTAGACAAATACAGGCATAAGTTGCACCGAGTGAACATCGAAATATTGGGTTAAGGTAACCCAAAGTGTCAGTGGATTTTCGAAAGCCTGGTAGTCTGATCAAACATTGGTCTGTAGGCATATATCAATCGACCAAATCTACCACTCAATCAAAGTAAAGATAGACAATTCCAAACTTAGAGATCAAGTCAGGAGTGAAAATAATTAGAAGGATCTGAGAATTAGTGATCACACAATCATGGACAATAATCAGTCGAAATTCAGATCTACAGAACAATTTCAAAATTCTGATAAATCATTTGTCTCCGAAATATATTTACCGATTATGTTTACTAGAAGGACAATAAAATTTTAAAAACTAAACTATCTGGCTTTGAAAACTCAGCACTTCCAAAATATTAGTATAATACGTTGGAAAACTTTTTTTCATAACGGCTTTCTACATCCACTTGTTATTGTTTGGCTTGTAACTTCCCATCGAGGTTTAATACTGTAATTGATCAGTCTGTTATTGGCATATGTGCATACTATGCGTATGCCTCGATATTGCCTTAATTCACAAGCTTTTTGCAAGCAACGGTGGATAGTGGCTAGCAGTGAAACGCGTGTCCTGGATTCTACTGCTAGCCACTATCCATCATTTAGATGGTGGTTGGAGGTAGTCAACAGGAAACCCTGGACCCGGGTTTCGTGCTACTTGGCACTCGTCAGCAAGGTGTACCTGTAATCTTGAGGGGAATGATGCTCCCTGGCGGATTCGATATCGTGTCACCAAGCTTCACAGTCAGAGACGTTACCACTGAGCTATCCGAACCGTGACTAACCTGCTGTAGGATTGAGATGTAATCACAACTGATTGATCAGGGAGCACCAGTTCCCTCAAGATTACAGGTACACTTTGCTGGTTTCGATCATTTCACTGTTTACAAAAATTGTTGTTTGTATGAATCATAGTTTATAAAAAGGTTAAACTAAATTGATTGGAATAAGTATTCTGTATTCATTGAATAATCGAAACGTTTAATTTGTAGACTAAAACACTTGTAAATGTAACATTTATCATGAAATTACGAATGGAATACATAATTGTTTTAAAAAAAGGTTAAGAAGATTCAAGCAAAGTAAAACATCAGAATGGGGGTTTGTGGAGATTGTAGTAATTTAATAATTGAATTCATGAATCAATTTAAGCTAGACTACCATAGGAAACCTGGAAAAACTGGATGGCCGTTTCGTCCTAGTACTGGACTCTTCATCAGTGCGCATCCACGATCCCCCCCCCGAGATTAGAACCCAGGATCATTAGTCTCGCTCATGAACGCTTAATCTCTAAACCACTGAGCTGGCATCGAACGGTGTTAATATCTAACTTCAACCAACCCACCATATTGCACGACCATCCACCATTATCTTCAGTGAGCTGATATCTCACAACATACCTGGTTGAATTCCACTGTTCACTGCTTCTCACTAAAACTCCAGGATATATCTCTTGAAGTCATATGTTGATTAGTATCAGAAGAGGTTTTGTGGAAATTCTGATAATAATCATCATGTGCTCACTAGTGACTGACTTTAAGATGTATTTCCTGGAGTTCTAGTCAGGAACCGTGATCAGTGGGGTTCAAACGTGTCTCTTGTGAGGCAGTCATTCACTGAAACCACTGGGGGATAGTCGTTCAATATGGTGAATTGGCTGAGGAATCCCATACTAGGACGAAACGGCCATCCAGTTTTTCCAGGTTTCCCGTGGTAGTCTAGCCTAAATTGACTCATGAATTCAACTGTTAAATTTTAAAAAATATATTTAAAAGTTTGTATATATGGTCAATTACTTTTATAATGTCGTAAAATCAGATTTAAACAAATGGGTTTATATACTACTCACAGTCTTCGAATCTCTAATGAGTTTATCAGTGAACTGATCCACATTCTTGATTTATGTTGACATATTTATAAGAGAATATTGGACGTTCTTCTTTGTTTTAATTTTTTGTTGAGACACAAGTATACCAGTCACAATATTTTAATTAATTATCGAGTATTAGTTTTAATGAAATTCAGTTTTCAGTTACTTAAAAAGGAAATAGATGCCTATTTACCAATATGGAACAGCAGAGATTGTTGAATTTCATTGAAATGATGAGTTGATATTAATTAGACGATTGTTGACAACCTGGATAACATAAGTGAACGCTCTCTTCCTTCTGGTATGGATTCCTAAGTAGTGTGCATCCACAATTACTCAAGCGGTTATCGAACCTTGCACTTTTGTTCTCGCAAGCAGATACCTAACATCTAGATCATTGAGCCAAAACTCAATGGTGCATATCTGAATCCAATAAAAAGAAGCTAAAGGATGTCGGCTGTGAGTAAGAGACCCATTTAAGACAGTGGGAGATGGTTGTTCAATATCGTCAATTAATCGATTTAAAAAATGAACACCACTGGATTCGATGGTTTTCTAATTTTTTTTTCAGTTTTTCATTTCAATGATATGTTTACTTACTGACCGACTAATAACTTTGAGCCTACTAGTGACTGACTACTTATTTAGTTCAGTTTGCGCTTAAGAAAAACATTATCTGTCAGATATATCATGTGTTTCAAGATCATGTGAGTGAGTGTTCAATTTCTGTCGACTAATAAATATCTAAGCAAACACTTAACCTTACAGATAAACGTTGATGACTAGTTTTTCTACTGTTAATATATACAGTGTAATTCATTTCTACTAGTCTTTTCAAAATTATTCGCAAGAACTGTAAACTTTGCAGACCCACTTATTGATCATTTATAAAAATTCAACATTCTGATTTCCTTAGTAAACATATTTCACACTTTATAAACACGGTCTATAAAGGTTATTAGTTAATATATTTTCAAATATAAACTATTATGTACTATATGAAGCATTATTTATTTTCTCATTATGACTTTGTTTAAAGACTTAAAAAAATCATTTACTACAAACAACAGTCTAAATTCTATTGATTATCATTAATGCAATAATATTATCTATAAACAGTTTGTTTATACGTACAGAATCAGTGTAAAAACCGCATGGAAACTATAAGAAATCAAAATAAACTTCAAGCTAATCTCTATTTTTAAAAAAAACTAAACAACGAGTTTGTGTTATATCCCGATAACAATAATGAATGGTAACTTTTGGGATCTATTTATGGACCAATACTATGAGTATATTTTTATCGTATAATTGTTATGTAACTAAACTGTTCATCTTCACGTCCTTATTATTATAAGCTTTAATTTGACCCATAGGCTATTACTATACGATTTACTATTCTTGAGTTATGGCCTGTCTATTAATTACTATCTTCATCAGTCACAACCACATCTGGCTAATTATTGTACAAATGTTGTTTCATATTTTATGGGACGTTGTGGTCCGTTTGATTGGTATATAAACCCCTTGTTTTTGAAATAAATGATTCAAATTGCAGAGGCTGAGATTAGTGTTTTGGACTTAACTGTCTAGGCTAGACAGGAAGCGAGACCAATCAGGACTCTAGGCTGATCGCACTGATTCGATCGATAATTCGCTGCTCTCCGGTTGGCGGTATCGTTGCGTTATTCAATATACAGGGCACACAGACTCACATGTTATAACAGTTTGTACAATCAGTGACGATTTCTAACTCATGAAACTACTAAAAATAGCAATACTAATTTATCCGTAATACACAAATAAATAGAAAAATCGATTTACCCAATTCAGTCTAAGAATTGATAACTGTATTATTTTTTTCAAGTTAACATAATTTCTGTGATAAATAAAAATAATGTATGCGTAATATCTTAATGAATAGGAAAATTCAATTTTCTGATGTTTCGTAACTCAGTGTTTGGCACTTCTTCAGAGAATAAATAACCAAATCAAAATTAATCCAAGTTTAAATAACACAAGAATATTATGTGATCATTGAGATATTACAAATATATTATTCTCATTTATGCCAATCTATCCAATGCTCAATTTATTCGAAATTACCAAGTCAAACCTTGGTAATGATACCTATAATTTCTATGATGATAATTTGAAAAAAAAGATCTTTTATAGAAAAAATAACTTACATAAATCTTTTAAATGTCTAAAATTCAACTTTATATTATTCAATAGGATACTACTCACAGTCCCACTAGAGGTCGGTTGCGGCCCAGATAGCTCAGTGGTAACATCTCTGAATGTGAAGCTGGGTGACACGGAATCGAATCCGTCGGGGAGCACCAATCCCCCCAACATTACAGCCACACCTTGCTGATGAGTGCCAAGTAGCACAAAACCCGGGTTCAGGTTTCCCTGTCGACTACCTACAACTACCATTTTATCTCAATATATAGTGCACACAGTGTCGAGTCACCTATAGTGGTGGCCACATTGCAACTTGGTCGATTGTATTCGATCTGCACTAAAAAGGACTTGACACACATGACATTGATCACCATCCGGTGATCAATCAATTGTGATTTCATTCAAAGTTTAATCTATCTGAAATTATCAAATCAAATCATTGTAGTGAATGTATGGTAATAAATCAATTTTCCCTCAATCAATAAAATTTAACGAACAATTTGATTTCTATAAATAAACACAGATACAATTAATATTTAATATTACTATTCAATTTAAGTAATCATTAGCATTTATTATATAAATAACTGTCTTTTTGTTAGTTGGCAGTTAACCTGAATCAGATAGAATATAAGTAGGGCAATATAAAGACGAAGTTAATCAAAACTATATAATATATTAACCCAATTTATTTTAAACAATCTTATCACATATTTAGGCTACTAAAGCATTCATGTAAAATATCAAGGTCAACTAGATAAATTAAGAGGTGGGGAAAAATATTTTTCCTACGCCTGTTACTCCTAATAAAGCATAGGCCGCCGATCAGCATTTTTCTGGTTAGCATTTTCTTAGAGAGTTAGTTTTCTACGGGATGGGGTCGGTAACCTCATGCCCAACCCTCCTCCTTTATCCAGGCTTGGGATCGGCAGTAGCGCCCGCAGGAACTCCAGGCGGAATTAGAAAAATAGATTATTTAACAAGAATTGATATTTTATAAATAAAAAAAAAGAAAACAAATTAACGATCAATAAAAGAAATATAAAATCTCAATAGTTGAGATTGTGAGTCAATTGAAGCTAGAACACCATAGAAAACTTGGAAGCGCTGACTCATGATCTCAACTATTGAAATTACTATGATCTCTACAGAACCACTTCTGATACAAATATAAAATTGTTAAGTGTCAATTATTGATAGTAATCAAATTAATTAATTGCTAGGAAAGTTCAACAATTTCTATCTTGTTGTTTAGTCTAATACATTCTCACTTTTCACGGAAGACTTTACACCATAAAAAATAACTGAAACTATCAAATATCAAATTCGTTAATTATACATCAAAACATTTTGATATATTAAAACAGGTATTCATTTAATGTAACTGCATATTTTCAATCAATTAAAGTATCACGTACTAGACTTTGAGTCTTACTTTGAGATCTAACAATATTAACAAGCTTCTCAAATAGAAATAAGTTTAAAGAGATTGAAATCTGTAAACTGTTGACTCAGAAAACGAATAATTTAATCATTAAACAACCATATATTCACATTTTAGAGCAGGTTGGCTTATTATTTATAGATTTTGAAACATTCTATCGCATATACACGAATAAATGCAGATGGATACAACAAGTTTAGCAGCTGCCTCTAAATCAGTAGAACTCATCATATACAAGGGAGAAAGCAAGATCCTCAAATACAACATGGAGAACACCAACGCAATCACGCTTGATGGAGAAACTCTGGAAGAGGTGGAATCCTTCACGTATTTGAGAAGCACCATCGGTTAACAGGAAGGATCTGATGCAGACATAAAGGCGAGGATTTTCAAAGCGAGGGCCACATTACTACAGTTGAAGAACATATGAAACTCAAGACATCTGTCAATCAATATCAAAGTCATAATCTTCGATACAAACGTCAAGATATTTCTAGCTTACGGAGCTGAAACGTGGAGAACTAATACAACCATCATCAAAAATGTAAATGTACTTATAAACAGTTGTCTATACAAGATACCAAATATCCGTTGTTGGTCGGATATCATGAATAACAGCCTAGTGTAGGAGAGAACAAATCAGCTTCCAGCTGAAGAAGAAATTATGAAAAGACGCTAGAAGTGTATGGGACATACATTGTGGAAACCACCAAACTTCATCACGAGGCAAACGCTAACTTGTAATCGTGAAGGGAAACGAAGAAGCGTAAGTCTGAAGAACACACCACATCGAGAATCGAAAGCACACATGGAAAGGATGAATAACAAGTGGAAAGAACTGTAAACGGTTACCCATGTCAGAGTTGGATTGAGAGTGCTGGCAGACGGTCTATACACTTCGACGAGAAGTAACAAGCATAAATAAATCAATAAGTATTGTAATCAAACAATTACCAAAAACTTTACTAAATCAAAATGTACTGATTGTTTTTTTTCAAAACCATAATTAATAAAACGGATTATTCAAGTATGTTATAAATAAAACAGAAATGAAAACTTTGTAACTATGTTCTATTTCATTATATCATATCACTTACTTCATTCATATTTAAGTGTTATAATCAGTTTTATTGATTAACAGTTGATTGTGTTTTTTTTTGTTTTTTTTCTTAGTTACTACATATTTTTTTCATAAACAATATGTCTGGAAATATTTTTTTTAAAATACACAATTTATTGATTTTTGAAATATTTCCAAGTACATTTTTAAAATTAAAAGAAAAATTTCTATTCTTTATTCTATTTAATTATCAAAGATTTAAAGATTATCATACCGTATTTCACCTTTTTTTTTAAAAATTAATCTTTAGATATGTAGAATTACAAAATTTTAATAGTTGAAATCATGAGTTAATTGAAGACAGACCATCAGGGAAAATCTCGAAGCACTGGATGGCCGTTTCGTCCTATTGTGGGACTTCTCAACAGTGTGCATCCATAATTCCGTCCTCCCCCCTCACGAGATTACAATCCAGGACCTATCATTCTCACTCACGAACGCTTAATTACGAGACCATTGAGTCGGCATCCAATGATGTTAATGTCTAACTTCAATTAATCCATGAAATTGAGCGATACATCCACCATTGTCTTCAGTGAGTTGGTATCTCACAACAGACACGGTTGAATTCCACTGATCACTGCTTCTTACTAGAACTCCAGGAAATGCATCTTGAAGTTGGTTATTAGTGATCATATGTGGAGATTTTAGTAATTTCAATAGTTGAAATCATGATTCACATACTAGGAAGAAACGACCGTCCATTGCTTCTAGATTTTCCATGGTTGTCTAGCTTCAAATGACTCTTGATTTCAACTATTGGAATTACTAAAATCTCCACAAAACCTTTTTTTGATAATTATGTAATGTGGTTTCTTACTTTTATTTATTTTAATATGTATTGATGAATTTGTTTTGGTGTATAATGAAAAGTGTAAGAATTAAAATTACCTGAAAGAATTAATGTTGTATCTGAACTGCACTGTTTAATCAGAGAAGGTTAATTGATATAATATGAATCTTAGCATAGATTTTTTATAGTAGCTTGAAACTTTATAAGGTGAGACTATAATTTATGGATGACCTTTGAGTGACGCTAAAGTGGCCTTGAAAAATATTCACCTTTTGATTAGGGCCAAAGGAGGGTTTCAAACGAGTGTGAAGGATAAGGATTGTAATTTACAGTTGATGGTTAGGGATAAGGATTAGATTTAGGGTTTCATTACGAACTGACATCAACTAAAATGTCAAGATGCTATTTAACCAAATAGATAGAGAATTTTACGCAGAAATCCATGACTTGTTATCGAAAATTTGATTGGTTCGTTCATAAATTATAGTCTCACCCTTTATAAGTCTTACTGATATCACTGACCTCTTATTGGATTTTATCCAAAACGTTTAAGTACAACTGAAGGAACTATATACTTAGAGTACAGAGTTAAAATATATTGGATGAAAATTTCAACTTTATTCAGTTTCTCTTATGGATCGATTGGTGAAATATTATTCACACATCTGGCTACTGACTAGTGAAGCAACTATCTTAAAAACATTTGTTGAATGAAAATTTAGTACTACTGGTATAGTCATTGGAAGACGACTAAACTCCATATGACTGGATTAATTACAATCTCTGGCTATTAGGTTGAAGTCTCTTGTATGTTTATAGCTTTAATACAGAGACGAATTTCACAAACTCCAGCCATTTTCTTTAGGTTCCATATACGTTAAACTAATAAGCTTCATAAACACTTTATTTACACTTATAGCTCTTAGGCAGTTACCTAATGTAGTTTAGCATAAATGAGGCTCACTTATAACATGAAATCATATATATATAATGCGAAGAACTAAACAGCTTAAAGCATCTGCAACTATTTGGGTTAAGACGAAGTTGTACTTATTTGCCATCAGTCAGTCAGCTACAGCGTAGAACCAGGCACATATATGCATCGGTCCAAGTTGCCATAACGCATTAGCACAGCAAGATGAACATTGGATTCATAGACGTAGTTACTTCAATGGGGGTAATATATAGAAGAAAGATTTATTATATGGATATAGTACAGGAAGAGCGAATTAGTTCATAGAAAGGAAGATATGAAGCGATTTTAATCTCTTAGTTTAATGGAAGACATAGACTGTATACACATACACCATTGTGATCGATTCTGAGCCGTGTCACCAAAAGTCTCCAACCATTCGTTACTATAGTCACGCGGACCCCAACCAAGTAGTCTGCATCTACCAACATGCCTCAGACTAGAAGTTAATGAATTTATGGACTAATGCTACGTTTTGGTTTGGCAGTCCCTAATTTTCTTCCATCTGTCTTCAATGCTTATCAGCATTGTACGTCGTGGTAATCGGTGTACAGGGATACGCAACACATCGCCCAACCATCTAAGTCGATGTAGATTCACAACCTTATCAACTGATTTATCATCATTCTCTAATACCCTGTATCTAATCTCAATATTTGTCATCAAGATTTACTAGAATAACAGGTAAACACCTAGGGTTGATCAAAAATCGTAAGAATAACTAAGATTCAAATAATTAGTCCAGAATCCTAAAACAAAAAGGACATTCTCCTAATTCAACTACTAATTCTTAAAAGAACATTAATAAAATGATATGAACATAACATGAAACTAATCCTGAAGTTATTTAGATTCTATCAGGAGTTAACATTAAACAAATCTGTTCATCTCTTTCATATATTTAAATCAAAATATTTTTGTGTTTATGACAATATAACATTCTTTTATGTTTTTCTAACTAGCGAATTTGTTACAATCGATTTAAAATGTGTGGTAATTATGGTTATGTAATAATCAAAAACAAATTTTACGATATATATTATAATCACTTGGTGTTATTTGGCTTGTATCTTCCCATTGAGGTTTAAAACTGCGATTGATCAGTCCGTTATTGGTATATGTGCATACTGTGCGTATGCCTCGATATTGCCTTAATTCACAAGATACAAGTCAAACAATACCAAGTGAATTTAAATTCACCCCATAGCACAAGCAATTGACTATCAGGACTCAGTGGCTGAATGGATAACGCGATGACGTTTGAAGCGAATGATACTGGTTTCGAGTCTCAGAGTGAACATCAACTCTGAGATACAGGTACATCCAGCTGACGAGTCCTAAATAAGACGAAACGCGCGTTCTGGATTCCACTGCTAGCTACTATCCGTCATTGCTTACAAAAAACATTTTGTTTCATATTTTGTACAATGTTTTACATAACACTGAAGATAACTGGCATACAGGTTTGATGAAATTCAACAAAATCATTAAACTTTACTATGTTATCTATGAATACATGAAAGTTTGTATAAAAAATCAAGAAAGGAATTACTGAAAATACGGTGTAGGTATTTGCGATATTGAATAAAAAATAATTTAACCACACATGCTGTTAGTGACATTGTAGTGAACAAGAACACGGTTGGGGACAATCAAATGTATTTAACACAAATCACAGAACTTGCTAATAAAATCTAACAATCATAAAGTAAATGCTTAATATGCAAAATGTCCACCAATTGTCTCAAAATGACCCAGACTTCATTGTTCTTGCATTTCCATACAAATTGCATCGTATTCCAATCTTTACTATTTGATCCGCTTGTCTCTCTGCTTCCAGACCTTCTGTTAATGACTAACATCATATACTACTTATGTCAATGTAAGTAGCACACACCACAATATGACTATGTTAGGTTAATCTGACTAGTTTGTTTGATTATTATCATAGTAACAACGTAAACCTGAATGTAGTAAATTTAATTGTGATGTGTTTAATAAGTTGAAATTTATTTCATTGACTTTAAACATCAGGTGTTTTTAAATGAGGTAGTGATATAATCTGATTTCTGAAAAAGAAGTTAACAGGTTATCGTCTAGATGGTGGTTGGAGGTGGTCGACAGGAAACCCTGGACCCGCGTTTCGTGCTACTTGGCACTCGTCATCAAAGTGTACCTGTAATTTTGAGGGAACTGGTGCTCCCTGGCGGATTCGATCTTGTGTCACCCAGCTTCACATTCAGAGACGTTACCACTGAGCTATCCGAACCATGACCAACCTGCTGTAGGACTGAGATGTAATCACAATTGATTGGTCACTGGGTGGTGATCAGTGTCATGTGTGTCAAGTCCTTATTTAGTGCAGATCGAATACTATCGGTTATCTCAATACTACAGAACGTCGGTCGCGGCCCAGATAGCTCAGTGGTAACGTCTCTGAATGTGAAGCTTGGTGACACGGGATCGAATCTGTCTGGGAGCACTAGTCCCCTCAAGATTGCAGGTACACCTTGCTGACGAGTGCCAAGTAGCACGAAACCTGGGTTTCCTGTCGACCACCATCTAATCTCAACAATGTACTATCTTAATGACTTTTCGAAATAATTTTTATATATCATGGATTTTTGTATAGTCATATCAATCACAATCATCATTTACCATTATAAAATTTTTCTTGTTTTCATGACAAAGGCATAGTAAACTTTTTCCTAAATGATGTAAAATTTAACCTTTAATAAGTTTTGGTTTATTATTAAGGTATGTCATATGGTAGAAGAATATCAAGAATATTTAAGGTTAAATAATTTGAAAGTAAAAAGAACATAAGAAATCTAAGCCAACAATTTAGTAAACACAGAGAATGAATTTACATTGAATAATAAAAACAGTTATGAACAGTTTGTTAATAATATAAGCATGAAATTAAAACAATTGGATAATTGAGACTAGAAGTTTATGGTGTAAGATTTCGTTAGTGTTACTGTGGTGTTTGAATGAACTAATCATAATTTTGTACTGGTTGATTGTACAATTTTGAATTCCAAATACAGTACATTCGTTTGTGCTTGTGTCTTCTTCATTCAAATGCGTTATTTCTTGGACTCTTAGTTCGTGCTATAATTCAAATAATTCGAAACATCATACTGGCGTTGCGATTGAGCCTGCAATGGAAAAGTTAGACATTCATTCAACTTCTGAAGCTTTTGAGGATTATTTCGAAAGGTTCGAAATCTGGGTCATGACCAAGGAAGATGATGAGGATGTTAATATTGTGGCATATTTCCTCACATTCATCGGTAAAGAAGCATACAGCTTATTAAGAACTCTGGCTATGCCGGAAAAGCCCATTTCGCTTCCTTATACAACTCTCAAGGAATTACTACTAGACCATGTCAAGTATGCAAATTTTGATTGCAGTAAAGAAGGAAAATTTCCTAAAATGATTCATCAGGACATCAAAAATTCTACTACATCACGTTATCCTAATCCAGTACATACTCAAGGGTATGCAGATAATTCACTGAGGTGTTGTAGTGCGTTTCACGAAGATTGGCGCAAGTTTGGTCAATGTTTGTCCTGTGGCAAGTTTCACACTTTTAATTCATGTAAATTTCGTAACTCTAAGTACTTTAAATGTGATGATATTGGATATATTCAGTCAGTTTGTAATACTAATGTTCATGTTATTGCAACTAATATTAAGTCTTGTAATTCTGATTCTACTGAGTCGAGTATTTATAATGATGATTTATCTTTATCAACTATTGCAATAGACAGTGTAGAGTCACAAAGCAGTTCAGAGTTAAATCAAATTCGGAATTCTTGCGAAACAACATTTTCTCAGCAATCGATTTATCATAATTCTCATGTTATTGTACCAGGTATGGCTTTTCCTAATGATTCACATATTTCTGATGAAATTTCTTACAAATCTGAGGAAAATATGTTAAATGAACCTATTCATTATCAAAAACCTGAGGCAGTCATGATAGATGCTAATTTTTCTAATGATCCATTGCTCTGCAATGACATTCTTAGTCAATTTCATGAAAATATTTCAGTAGAATCAAATCCTGATGTCATATCATGTATTACCTATCCTCATAATGCATTTGTTCCTTGTGAAAAACGTGTTCAATTCAAAGCACGAATACTAAATGAGCTCGATTTTGATTACAATTCTGATGATTTCATATCAACTGTTGTTCATCCTTATCACAAAAACACTTCTAATGTTTACTCTAATCAATGTGAGAAATATGTTTTAAATGAAGCCACATTATTCATAACTTGGGAATATAAAGACCCAACATTATTTCGTGGGGGGGGGGATAGCGTTGAAAAATCTATGGTTCCAATTCCAGATATGAATCATTTCAGTACAAAACAGATATGTTGATTGTATACAATTCCAGGTGAGTCTGTTCCGATTTCGTTTGTTAATTCCAATATTAATGAGCATATTCTAGATAATACAGAGTTTTTATCCAATACAATGTCGGACAGACTCAGGATGAACTTAGCAAGAAGACGTACAACCGATTATAAACACTTGTACTTTTATTTAAGCTGTGGTGGATGTGGTGTTTGAATGAACTAATCATACTTTTGTACTGATTGAGTGTACAATTTCGAATTCCAAATACAGTACATTCGTTTGTGCTTGTGTCTTCTTCATTCAAATGCGTTATTTCTTCGACTCTTAGTTCGTGCTATAATTCAAACAATTCGAAACATTATAGTTACATTAGACATCCTTGAACTTCACATTCAATAATTCTATTAAAGAATGCTTATATTCATTAATCATTGTACTCATCTATGATTCTACAATACAGTGAAAATATTTTATGTTTGATAATGAAACATGATTAATGTCTTTACTTGTTATTAGGTTATAAAATATATAAGTTTATAAGAATTTGCGTTACCATTTCATATCGAATAATGTCATGAACAAGAAGATTATTTAATCATTTTACATCATGTACACTGTTAAAATAATCTGAAATAAATCAAGACAGCTTTTTTCAGTGGTTATTCAATCAGTTATAGAGTATTTGATATTACACTATAAACATTTAGTTTCATTGATTCGATTGTTTTAATCTCACTTCTTTATCATAACTTATAATTGTTCATTATTTTCATTATGATGTGTATATGGATTTTACACATAAAAAGAGCTGTCAGATCATATTTTTCTTGTTGTTGTTTTTTTTGGTCTAAATTCTGTTACATAATCTGGTCTTTACACTCTTTCTAGAATGCAGAATTCGTTTGAGCTAGATGTTAACCCACCAAACAGGGAATTTTAAAGATATTTTCTTTTAATATGGATTATCTTCGAAGTATTTGAGTTAATTGCCTTGCAAACCTGATAGCTTCATATTTTCCAAGATTAAAAAAAAATTAATTTTATTCCTATATAAACTGATATCAACTGAGCAATTACTGATAAAAAGACGATATAAAATAGATATTTTACACTATTTAAGTACTCCATACCAGAATTTATCAGTTATTTCACAAAATATTAAACTAAAGTGACGAGCTTTCTGTCTTTAAGCTATTGATTGTGTTATAGGAATGATGATATCAATAATTATTTAGTTTCAATCGTTGAAGTCATGAGTCAATTGAAGATAGACCATCATGGAAAACCTCGAAGCACTGGACAGCCATATCGTCCTATTGTAGGACTCCTCAACAGTGCGCATCCATCATCCCGCCACCCTCCCCGCAAGATTACAATCCACGACCCATCCGTCTCGCACGCGAGCTCCCAATCACTAGACCACTGAGTCGGCATCCAACAGTGTTAATTTTTAACTTCAACTTACCCACGAAATTGAGTGACACATCCTCCATTGTCTTCAATGAGCTAATATCTCACAACAGACATGGTTGAATTCTACTGGTCACTGCTTCTCACTAGAATTCCAGAAAATGCATCTTGAAGTCAGTCACTAGTGCGCATAGGATGATTATAATCAGAAGTGGTTTTGTGGATATTATTTTAATTTCAATAGTTGAGATCATGAGTCATTTGAAGCTAGACCACCATGGAAAACCTGGAAGCATTGGACGACCGTTTCGTCCTATTGTGAGACTCCTCAACAGTGCGCATCCAGGATTCCGTCCCCCATGAGATTCAAACCCATGATTTATTGATCTCGCGAGCGAACGCCTAACCTTTAAATCACGGAGGATTCCCACAGTAAGATGAAATAGCCGTCCAGTGCTTCCAGGTTTTCCATGATGGTCTAGCCTCAATTGACTCATGATTATTGTTCTATGTGTAATTGATTATTTAATATTTCACTTTTTCCTATATCAATATTTAGATTCATTTCTAATTCAATTGATTTATATTGTTGAAATCAACTAAAAGTACTTTAAATGTTAATTTAAATAATTCTAATAATTTACAATGAGCATATTTTCATGTTTACCTTAATGTTATTGTTTGTTGATGTATTATTAAAATTAATATTCATATTATGCTGATGATTAAAAAATTCTATCCTTTCACATTAAAAATATTTTTTTTGTTTTGTTTTATTCTCAGAAATCAATTTTTTTTTCTATAAACTGATTATTTATTAATTAGTAACTATGATAGAGATAAGTAAATCTTCTTTTTAAAAAAATACAAATCATTGATAGAATAATATTGAAACCCCCCTTCCAAAAAAAACTTAAGTTGGCCTATATTGATGTAGATGTACACAAAATTAATGATTGACATTAACAAAAAAAAATTTACATAGAAAGTTTAATAAGAAATTTAAATCAGTAGAAATATATGTAACTGTATTCTGTAATGGCTTCACATTGTTAATCATTCACATCGATAACTGTTATAATATAAATCTTAACAGTGTTTGAAATCAGAAAGCAGTAGAGAACTGTCAACTATAGTTTATTAGCAGATTGAACAAATAACAAGGTTACAAGGGTATTGGGCGAATTTGGAAAAGATCGACTAATGTTTGTGAGTGAGCGAATACAGAAGGGAATTTATAGTCAAATCGCATAAGGACACAGCAAGACAACGCAAAGGCTAATAATAGGATTTGAGCATATATATGGGGAAGAGAATGAATTATCAAGTGATATTGAAGCTCCCACCGCCGTTGCTACCTTGACGTGGCGGTCGAGCTTGCCTATCGTGAGGAAGCAACCTAGCTATACTGGCTGGAACAACCGTTCCTCAAGGTCCTACCATGTCAGACAGGTCGGTTGAAGAGCAGTAAGACTAAAAGCAACAAACCCAAGGTCCGAAGGCGAAGTCGTACTGCTGACTGTACAGAGGTGTGACAGCAGTAAGGTGTTTCCTTCAGACAACCATTATGATAGCGATGCTGCCTTCCCACAAGGAGGGGTGGGGTTGAAAAAGGTCGACCCTAAAAATGCACACCTCGCCTTATCCTATGGATTTCCGTCTCCATCAGTAAGGTCTCAATAAGTACGGAGCTAACATGAAAACTACTCACAAAAAGATCGTGTGTGACCGACCGCAAGCAGTTGCACCTTGGGCACTGCGGTTATGATAACCGCCCTCATACCTCTAACATCACTCAAGACCATTGTATTCATAATGAAACTCCCTCTTCAATTTCTATGATTTCTCTTGCATCAACTTTCAACGCTAAACTTCCTCTTTCAGCTTCCCCCTCAAGTGTCACCATAGCTGACGATTCTAGTGCTCAAAACTCCGTCCCAGGTCTACTGAAACCTTGCTTCAAACTACACATTGAAACCTTCCACGTACGCACCTTATGCCAAATCAGTCAGCAGGCTTCCTTGGCTAAGACCCTAGAATCTCGTAACAATGATGTATGGTATCTCTGATAAACGCATACAGGATCCCAGTGTAGTCATTTACTTGACCTCACCTCGGCAAAACGGAGAGCCAATGAGATACACCCTCCGTGTATCTAGTGACCCGTTGGCCAGTCCTCGTGGACTGGCAGGTGTGGGCATAGCACTAAGCATGAAAGCGGAACAAGCACTGTTAGAGTGGATCCCCCTTAACAGTCACCTATGTGCAGTTCGGTTAAACGGCTCCGTAAGAACACAAAACAGCTCTACAGACTAATGAAAGAAACTGGAATTAATAAGGCAAGTGTAAGTCAGACTATTTCGAAAAAAGACGACACTCTCATCTGCTCTCAGTCCAGACGTTTAGAACGATGAGTGGAGCATTTTATAGAACAGTTCAGCTAGCCTTCAGCTACTCTACAACTACCCTCCATTCCCAGACAGTGTGAATGGAACATTGAAGTAGGTCCCCCAACTCTAGCTGAAGTTCAAAAGGCTGTAGTTAGTCTGAAACGAGGAAGGGCAGCTGGTCTAGATGGACTAACTCCCGAGGTCTTTAAGGATGTTGGTCCAATTTTAGGTTGACTAATATTTTAGCCAAAGTTTGGGATTTAGACTTTATCCCATCTAACTGGTCGCAATCACTTATCGTCCATATATATTAAAGAGGGTGAAAATCATCTTTTGACAACCATAGAGGGATTAGTTTAACTAATATAGTATCTAAAATACTAGCCTCGATAATAATCAGACGCCTAACTAAGACTCGTGAACTGCAAACACGAGAGAATCAAGCTGTCTTCAGACCTGGTCGTGGTTGTATCGACCATATATTCACCATTCGTCAGATCTTAGAACACATGAATACTTATCGGCGTCCGACAATGGTGGTCTTTCTTGACTTGAAAGCAGCATTTGACTCGGTAGACCGCGAGACTCTGTGGTATTGTCTGTCATTGAAAGGCATACCTCAGAAGTACATAAACCTTGTGAAGGCTCTCTACTCAAACACTACTAGTCGAGTCAGAGCTTATGGCGAACTGCCATCTGCTTTTCAACCTCAAGTGGTGTCCGTCAAGACAGTCCACTTTCTCCATTTTTGTTCAACTTCATCATAGACCTACTGATGGTAATAAAATTCTCGTCGACTGAATCCTCGGGAATTGTTCTCCCTCCAGGATGTCCACTTATTGACTTAGAATGCACAGATGACATAGTCCCGTTTGGTGAAGATGCTGATAAAATGCAGAGTCTTCTGGTAACACTAAGCAACAATGCCAGAATGTTTGGGATGCGCTTATCTCCCTCTAAATGCAAGTTGTTGCTTCAGGACTGGTCTGTGTCAACACCTGAACTAAGGATAGGGAGTGAAGTAGTCGAACGCGTCGACAACTTCACTTATCTTGGAAGTCTGATCAGCCCTAATGGGTTGGTGTCCGATGGGTTGGTGTCCGATGAAATCCCAGCACGGATTCGAAAAGCTCGCTTGGCATTTGCCAACTTATGTCATCTATGGCGAAGGCGAGATATCCGTCTACCAACAAAACGACGAGTATACAGCTCGGCAGTTCATTCTGTTTTACTTTAAAGCAGCGAAACATGGCCATTGAGAGTAGAAGATACTCGTAAGCTACTAAAATTTGACCACAGATGCCTTAGAAATATTGCTGGCGTCTGCTGGGATCACCAGGTAAGTAATAGTGAGGTTAAACGCAGGGTATTAGGGAATGATGGTAAATCAGTTGATGAGATTGTGAATCTACATCGACTGAGATGGTTGGGCCACGTGTTACGTATGCATGGCCCCCGATTACCATGACGTGCAATGCTATCCGGTGTTGGAGATGGTTGGAAGAAAGTTAGGGTCGGTCAAACCAAAACGTGGCATCAGTGCTTGAAGTCAGTAACTTATAGTCTGAGCCATGTTGGTAGATGCAGACTACTTGGTTGGGGTTCGCGTGACTATCGTAACCAATGGTTGGAAACTCTTGGTGACATGGCTTAGGATCAATCACAATGGTGTAGGTGTATACACTTTCTATCTTCCCTTAAACTAAGAGATTAAAATTGCTTCATATATTTCTTTCTACGAACTAATTCTTTCTTCTTGCACTATACTTTTATATGCAATCTTTCTTCCATATATTACCCCCATTGAAGTAACTACGTCTATGAATCCAGTGTTCATCTTGCTATGCTTATGCGTTATGGCAACTTGGACCGATGCATATATGTGCCTGGTCCTACATTGTAGCTGACTGACTGATTTGAAGCACCAATATTTTGACTAGTCTGTCATGTGATCAATTATACATGTTTATACAGATATGAAAGTGATCATAATAGTACAAAGAAAATATGCGAATTGTTACTATTCAAATCACATTGTCTGTTAATAAAGTTAATATAAGGGACTAATCAAAATTAAATATAATCGAAATTGGTTGTAGGAAAGTTGTTATAATTCATTCTGTTGTTATTTGTGCTATTAAATATTCATCATTGATCAACTTTATTACTCTACGTATACTACTTAAAATGTAAGTCTTAAAAATGACATTTTCTACAAAATAAAAAACACATTGATTTACAAGATAATTCCTAAGTCCAATGCTTTCAGGTTTTCATTGGTGGTCTAACTTATAATCAATTCATGAATTCGACGGTGACAACACTAAAATCTTCACAACCCCCCATCCTGATAATTCTCAAATCATGGAAATGAAGAGTCCACCTAGAGGAGTTGGAAAACCCTGATTCCAAACCATTGGTGCACATGGGCTCCAGTATCCTGCGGGAACAAATGGCGTATGAACCAATCTTTGGTCACCGGCTACCATAGGACTGCATCTCCTTACTTTGCCCCACTGCCTTGTGGATCAGACCCTCAGGTCGAAGCCTCGGGGTTTCGCTCCCTAAGAAAACCACCTGCTTCGGTTTGGGCACCTGGGCAGTATCACAGCCCTCACACAAATCAAATGATTTATGTGGCGCATATGTATTTGGTGCATTCTTGTACCAATATCTATGTGTTAAAATAAATAAATAAATATGTTTTCTATATGAAAAAAATGTATATAAAGTTTAGGAGTAAAAATATTTGTATCCATGTCTACAAATGATTCTTATCTCATAACTGAAATGCATTATCAATACTACTGACTCATTTGTATAGGTTTAAAGTGTGATTGAAACCTAACAACTCATTTCGATATTATGGTTCATAGAATTACTTGAGAATGAAATCAGATGTTTTTATCAACATGACATAACTCTTCAAAACATCTAGTTGTATCATGTTTAAGTTGTCTTTTTTTTACCGATCATCAGTCACCGTAAACCTTACTATTTAATCTTGAATAGTCTAAAGCAAGTCATTAAATTTACAAACATCTACTAACCTAAATTTCCCGCTAGGGTTTATGTCACATGGTTTCATAGAATGTGAATCTGGTGACGTCTGAAAGTTTAGGAAATTTAATTAATAGACTGACAAATCACCAGGTTTATTATACTGTGAATGTAAATGGTGAAGTTAGGTTACAGTTATCCTTATACTAGATTATGACAATAGACAAATTTACGTATTTACTAGCTACTCTTATTTTAAAGAAATATTATTACTTTTTAATTAAGTAATTTTAAGTAGTAGATTAACTAAATGATAAATTTGTTAATAAAATTTGTATTGGAGTGTTGTATTTGACAGGAACCAATAATAGGTTAAATAACATGTATCTAGAGTTAGTTGACAATTATAATTCAAATATAAATATTTTCATATGTGTATATAGTGACATTCTAAGTGATACTGGAAAGTAACATAATTGGCTTCGAAAATAAAGCGATTGTAATTATAAAATAACTACCTTTTATTGAGTCCGTCAATACGGGATTATACGGGAACATACTACTGTTTAAATACTAAGTTTATATTATCAGAAAGTTGAGTTTACCGTTTATCGTTGTAAACTGACATAACGTTATAGACTATTCAGTAATAATGGGTCACTTCACAAACTAATAATTTGATATGTCAGTAAAAATTTTATCATTATTATTAATATGTAATAACACTTTAGTCTTTTCACTTTATATACAAGCAAGTAATATAAAGTCCGATTTTTAAATGTTAGATGGTTTGGTACTTATGACAAAAGATAATTGATTTGCAT
The DNA here is from genome assembly GCA_944470205.2 of Schistosoma margrebowiei. Taxonomy (NCBI): domain Eukaryota; kingdom Metazoa; phylum Platyhelminthes; class Trematoda; order Strigeidida; family Schistosomatidae; genus Schistosoma; species Schistosoma margrebowiei. Next base: position 49,291,400 of record OX104024.1, read on the forward strand.
GTAGATAGAAGGCTTTTGGATCTACTCAAAAATCCAGAAAAAAAGACTTATCTTAAGCTCTACTTTATTTAAAATTGTTGACATATTCACTCATTGAGGTAAGGTACGATATAGAACCCTAAATAAATTTGAAACGGTAATCTAAAAACAATCCAGGTTTTAAAAAATGATTGCTCACAGTTGGACGAGTAAACCTACCATTATTTTTAATTAGGGTATAGATTATGTCACAAAATGGGGCTATTTGGACGACTACTGGATAGGTATTTAAGCCTTGTTCAAGACTTCAGTGAAACAAAAACACACGAGCTCATGTAGAGTTACACCTGTGGGATTCCTATCGTATAGGAAGCAATCGACTTTTAAGCCTCAGAGTTGTGATTCATTGATCTACATTTCATTACGGTCCTAACAACGATCTAATGTAGGGTTGTGAGTATTTGATGTTCAAAACATTTCGAACTAGAACACACTAGCGCCTTGGTTTCTAATGCTTTTCAAGGAGATATCAGTTAGCAATGAAAACGTTCTTTTAGTTCAATCAACCATCTAACTAAGATATATTTCAGTAATATAAACTCATCGATGACTATTATAATGACTAAAACATTTAAAAAAATGAAAGGGGATTTGCGTCAGAATTTAAAATTTATTGTATGTTCCTAAACCTAGTTGTGCTATTTTGATGACAGAAGTTTGTATGGTGTTGGAATTTATTTATGGCATATACAACATTATTCAACAGCTATATGATTAGAGGTTGAAAGGGGAAAATGCGGTGACAATTCGAAATTGGAAGTAGTATGTTTACCAGCAGAAAATTGATATTAAGAAAAGAGAAAGAAAAACAGAGAGCACTTGAAATAACAACAGGATTGAAAGAATGATGGAGTATGTAAATGACAACTCAAGAAAGATATGCAAATGATGATCATATTTTACTAAGTTACTGTCAGATTTTGGATTAGACAATAAATTGTTTTCTCCACCTGCATTTCCATCCACTCCATCAATAATAGTAGTAATAGTACAGATAGCAATGGATTATAATAAAGTTATATTCTCTTATAAATAGCCATTGGTTATTTTTATTACACCGTAAAGCCATTACTGAACACATGTTTTGAATGATGCATACTTAATTACTATGTTCAGTAAATTGGTTGACATTAGTTGACAATTTAATTTCATAAACATAAATAAATTACTCCTATCGAGTAAATGATGATTAAATTACCCATTTGTTATGCCTAAATCAAATGCAGTTGATAGAATTTCAAGAAATGAAATATGTATTAATTAAATTGTTTAGGTAATGATTAACGACAAGTGAACAAAAAAATTCTGATGAATGCTTTTCACAATCTTAGAATTTTTTAACTGCACATTAGTTTCCAGTGTCTTAACTGATGAGACTCGGGTGACTTAGGATACCCATGATATCAATATTATGATTATAGCTTAAGACCAACTCTGCCTGGAGCCCCTCTGGGGCTATATATTGAGGCTATATATATACTGATGCTTTATAGATTGTATTCGCCAAAAAGGAACATTACAATCGTCTATTACTAACTTAAAACATTAATAGTACGTATCAAGCAATCTGCAAGTGATTAAGTCAAAAACATCCAGGTGTAGTAAAGTGTATTTATATATTCATTAAGATCATACATAGAGTCTCGATATTCTTCTGTTTTATGAAATCGGATGCTATGGTGATCGCCTCTAACCATTTACCATAGTTAATAAATTTAGCGCTAAACCTGTAAATCGATTTTAATTTAATTTTGATTTCTATTTGGTTTTATTGACATAATCTTTATCATTGTTTTTAACTGTCTGACGTACATCATTCATTAATTCTCATCTAATAAACCTTCAAACGTCATATTTGCTATTACTTTATCAACTAATGTATTTTGTCAATCCACATGACGAGTAATTATGATCTGACCAGGGTGATTTTGATTTACAAATTATTTAGTAATTTATGAAAACAATGATATTTTCCTTAAAACAATCATACTTTGTACCGATTTACCATATTGTTTATTTATTATATTCAGAAGCAAATTGAGCTGATTGTCATTTAACTGTCAATTTTGTTTACCAACATATACTGTATTTCTTATCAAGTTGTTTCAATAATCTAATGTTTCTATTGTCATTTCATTATGTAATTGATTAGCTAAAAATGTAAAAATGGTAAGAAACAATGAATTTGATAATAGAAAAATTAATTGCTAACATGTTTTTATCCAATACATAATGACTTCCTAACCGTATCCTAAGTAGGAGTTCCACTTCCAAGTTAATTTATGTTTAATAAACTTTCATATTTAGTGGTTTATGAATAATCTGAACAATTTAGAAAATACTGAAAGTATTCTAACTGTAACCATCCAATCAGAATAGAACTTATGACTTGTCATTTTTTCTAAAAATTCCTAGGATGCTTCATATTAGATGCAGTGGACAGAATAGTTACCCGATTTCCACAATTCTCCATGTTTTTATCAAGTATTTCTGAAAGTGAGGTTTTAAATATTATACATATTGCACAGTTTTATATTTATTGCGTAGGAAGTCATTTAACTATCAACTTATTTCTATTAAAATACATTTTATTATCAGAAAGGGTTTTGTGGAGATTTTTTAGAAATTTCACTGGTTGAAATCATGAAACAATTGAGGCTGGACTACCAAGGAAAACAAGAAGGCACTGAACGGCCGTTTCGTCCTCAACAGTGCGCATTCGCGACCCCGTACCCCGAGGGATTCGAACCCAGGACCTATCAGCGTCGCGCCAGGCGATTAACCAACTAGACCACTGAGCCGGCCGGCATCCAACGGTGTTAATGTCTAATTTCAACTAATCCACGAAATTGAGCAACACATCCACCATTGTTATCAGTGAGTTACTATCTCACAACAGACCTGGTTGAACTCCACTGGTAACGACGGGATCGTGGATGCGCACAGCTGAGGAGTCCCATACTAGGACAAAACGACCTTCCAGTGCTTGCATGTTTTTTATGGTGATCTAGCTTCAACTGATTCATGATTTTAACCAGTGAAAATACATTTTAACATAGTCCTGGTCTAGTTTAATCCTTCAACTAGCTTTTCCATGAGATATTCACTTTTGAAAAGCTTTTCAAGTATATTCATTATTTGTAGTTAAGATCATACATGAGAATGAATTAGAAAAATGGAGTTAGTTAATTGATTATTAAGTGCTAAACCATTATATCAACTGATTAATGAAATTATCTTGAACTGGAAAAGTTAAATACCTACAAAACAACAACAAAATGCTTGTTTTTATCGATCTTGGATTTTAGTAATGTAGATGTCATGAAGAACTCAATTCATTTAAGAATATAACTTCAAATGTTTAATAAATTACTGCTAAGTAGATTATTATCCATCTGAATTCATCTTCCCTTGAAATTGTGAATTCAAGTGAACTTATTATAGTATTTATAATGAAAAGGACTGAAAAAAACATTTCTAAAATAACTAATTAAAATGCAATATAGTTTTGACGAAGATTTTAACTTGACTAATGTAAACAAAAGTAAAACATGTGAAATCTTTTATTGACATGTTGTAAACAAACTGTAATCAAGTAATTAACTTGTTAGGCCATCATTGAAAACCTGGAAGCACAGGACAACCGCTTCGTCCTAGTATGAGACTTCTCAGCAGTGCGCATTCACGATTCCGTACAAAGGAATTCGAATCCAGAACCTTCGGTTTCGCTTGTGAACGCTTAAAATCTGGACCATTGAGCTGGTCGGCATCCAACAGTGTTGCTACCTAACTTTAACCAATCCAGGTAATTGCGCGACCACCTTTCAGCATATACAAAAGAAAAGCAACTTCCTCAAATAAAAGACAGAAAACACCAGCGCAATCATACTTGAGGGAGAAACTTTAAGAGGTGGAATGTTTTATGTATCTGGGAAATATCATCGGTAAATAAGAAGAACCTGATGCAGATTCAAAGGCAAGGATTGATAAAGCAAGGGCAGCATCCCAACAGATGAAAAACAATTATCAACCAATTTCATATTCAAAATACTCAATACGAACGGTATGACAATTCGACTGTGCAGAGATGAAACTTGGAGAAGTACTGAAACCATCACCAGGAAAGTGCACGCATTTATAAACAATTTACTACGCAAGACACTTAATGTCTATTGACCGGATACCATCAGCAACTGGGGGAGAGGACAAACCAGCTTCCATATGAAGAGGAAATTAGGAAAAGACACTGAAAGTGGATAGGGCACACAATGCGGAAAGTATCAGACTGTATTACGAAGCAAGTTCTAACTTGGAACTCTGGAGACAAAAGGAGCAGATCAAAAAGCACATTTCACTGTGAATAGGATGCAATGACTAAACGAATGACTAGCAACTGGGAACAACTGGAAAGGATCATTCAGTACGGAGTTGATTGGAGAATACAGGTGGGCGTCCTGTGCTTCTCCAGGAGGAGTAATACAATATCATACTTGTCATGCATATAATTCTATTCGAACAGTTATTAAGTGAAGCACCCAATTTTACTAAAACTTCTATCCATATACTTATTTGAATCTTAATAATTAATGTGCATCAGAGAGGGGGTCATTTTATTGCTCTATATACTGTGTTCAGAATTCAACAATCCATTTAAGCATTCATTATTGAGCTTTAGTGATCATGACTGTTAACATATGATAGTATCTTTGTTTAAATGTAATTATAAGATAACTATAATCTGTCATCACTTCTGTGTTCTTTATCAATTGTAGATAAATCGTCATCATCTTCAAACGGTAATTACAAGAAATTACAGTTGAAAAAGTGTTATTCTATTGGTATGTACTTGACTGAGGGTCACTTGGTAGTAGACGTTCCAGCTATCATGTGATAATGCCGATCATAATAAATGTATTGGCAACTATTCTTGATAAGTGACAAGAGCCATTTTTCAAGTGCGAAAAAAAGATTCCACACAATTACTTATTCTATTTCACGTCTTTGTGTTCGTTTCACAAATATCAGCCTTGTCAAATCTCATAGTATTTAAGAGCAATAGTAATTGTACAAATGGTTTTATGAAGTTGTATATAACTATACAGTGAAGTAGTTGAAGAATATCAATAGGTGAAGATAGTGAAAACTAACTGAGCATGAAACATATCTGATAATGTTTGGATATGATAAATATTCCCTAAATAAATGAGGTGCTATTAACAAACATGTTAATAAGGCATCTTATATTGGTTGTTTAATTCTTCTCATTAACGTTTAGTGTTGCAATTCTTCAATCTCTTATTGACATATATGCATCCCGTGTGAATTAACTCAATATTACCTTAAATCACAAGCATTATAAGCAAAGATGGATGGTGGCTAGCAGTGGAATCCTCGACGCGCGTTTCGTCCGAGCTGGGACTCGTTGGCTGACGTCTTCTAGAATTAAACTAATATTCTGAAAGTATTTTTATTATTCCAATTGATCGTTGTTAATTTATCGCTTATCACTGGTATTCTAATTTAATACTGTACCAGATTTAATGGATTATTTAGTTAAATCAGTCGATCCTATTATGTGACACTTGAATTAGTAGGTGAATCTTGCATTGACATGTGCATTCACACATCAAAATATTTTTTGGCGATCATTAATTGACCAGTTTCAAAAATGCTAATATATATATAATTCGTTTTAACTCCTAGATATCCTATATAGTTGAGTCGTGCGAAGCTTATAGATCGATATGGAAACCTGAAATTTAGTGATTGAAAATGGTTTATATAACAACTTAGCCACTATCGTTATATCACAAGCAAATTACATAACAGTTCAGTATGTAATCGAAACCATAGAATTTGCTTAATGTAACGTTTATAATTTAGCTTTAAAGAAGCTTAGCGTCTAGTTTTAATTAGTAAATACAAATTACTTATACTGACCATTCCATCTCGTCTTGAAAGAACAGAATTCGTTAATAGAAATAATCAGTAAACTTTACATCATTACATGTATATTTATGATTAATACTAAAATACTACTGTGTTTGTACACAGATTTTTATACATACAAACATGGAAAAAGATGTTTGCACTGTTCAACTACTATATACCACACACTTTATATATGTATATAGTATTATTTAGTGTGCTGTTTCAATGATACGCTTTGTATAGCTGCAAAATAGCATTTTACATTTGCTTTTGCAAAATAAATATCTATCTTGATTACACTGATTTAATCTCAGTAATAAAATAAAATTGATGAGGAAAAGTAATTTTATTGATGTTAATCTCCTTATTGACGCATTTATTTATGATCAAGTGCGTTGTTGGATTGGTATATTAGCGCCAGTAACAACATCAATCAGTGCACATACACATACATATAATAGTAACCAAAAAATTTTTAAAAAAAAGTCTATACACACATATCCACATAGTTTACACCCAACATAATTTATCTCTCATCATTAGTCGATGATTGTAAATGTATATATGAATTAGCAAATAAAATATAACACAAAAAGATCAATAACAATATAAATCACAATAGACTGAAGATAAAAAATATTTATGAAACACAGGTATATAGATATAAGATAGAGAAAAGAAAACCTAAAACTAATTTAGGAAAGATATTAGAAAATATAATTAATAATAATCATTGAAGAAATTCATTCTGAAATGAATGAGTACACATATAGAGAAGTAAAGAGAAGAGTTCGAAAACATTCGAATTTTAGAAATGTTTAAAAAAAAGGAGAAAACAACGAAAAAGATAAATGAAAAGTATCTCAGGGAAAAAATATATTAAATTTGTGGAAATATGGCAGTACAGTTGGCTACAACATATAGATAGTAAACAAAAATTGTTTACATGTAGTCAGAAAAAAAAAAGAAAAGAAATCTGTGAAAATTGCTAAACAGCTCTGTAGAAAACAAATGTAAACTGAAAAGTTTGAAGCTTTAATTAAGACATATGTATTGAGTGTTAGAATGAACACATTGAATAGTACATTCACAATACCTTTAGTTAGAGCGAATACATATGCACGAAGAAAATACAATAAAAAGTATATTACGACTACTACCAGTAATAATAATAATAATAATAATAATAGTAATAATGATCATTACTACTATTTTTATCATTATGAAACAAATTTATGTATACACATTTTAAAAAAGAAAATACTTTAGAACTTTATTATAGAATAATAAATATACATGATTAACCATTAGCAATAGCAACTGGTTGACCATTGATTGTTTTCATTTTTAATATACCATTTTCTTCTATTTCAATTGTTTCTATACCATCTTGTACTATTTTACGTGTTGTAACACATTTTCCATTTTCAATTTTAGTTGAAGTTGATCGAAATGTTTCTTTTCTCATTGGTGGATGACCAGGACGACTAGAACTACCAAAATTAAAACTATATGATGTTTTTGTAGATAAACTACGTACTGGTACATTTTGTGGTAAACTTGTTTTACGTATACGTTCAACATGATGAAATCGTGGTTGATGTTCATTAGTTGATTTAAAACTACTTGTATGATGTAAATGACGACTAGGTAATACATTGAAATGATGATCATTATTAAATATATCATGTAAATGACTATGTGATCGAAATAGACCAGCTGTATCCATAAATGCATTCATCATATCTACATGTTTACTGAAAAATTCACGGAACACTTCTTCAGGGTCTCGAAATGTAAAACCAAAATCATTAAATGGAAAGAAATCACTTGTATCAAATATATCATCTGTGAAAAATGTTCCTGATGATGTATGTCGACGTCGTCCACTAGGTGGTCTTGTTGATTTAGACGTTTTTACATGTGTACGATTTAAGCCATCTTTACCATGTGAATCATAGACAGAACGTTTTTGTGGATCTGATAAAACTTCATATGCTGCACTAATTTCTTTAAATTTTTTTTCTGCTTCTTCTAAATTTGTTGGATTTTTATCTGGATGCCATTTAAGTGCTAAACGACGATATGCACGACGTACTTCTTCATCTGTAGCTGTTTTAGTTAAACCTAACACTTTATAATAACAAATTGAACTCATAATTATAATAATTAGTTATAAAATTAAATGTCTATCTGTTATCTTTATCAACTGAAGTTATTTTCCTATGAATGTATTCTTGATAATTTCAATTAGATTTTCTAAAATTAAAATAAAGAGATACATTATATAAATTTTACGGTGATTATTGTGAATGATCACTTTTAAAGTAATTAAGGTTATTCATGAATGTATATGATTCAGTCAGTCAGTTAACTACAACGTAGGACCAGGCACATATATGCATCAGTCCAAGTTGCCATACCTCATTAGAATGTATATGAATTTGAACACAAAAACATGTTTATACCATAAACGAAATTTATTAAATACAATTAATGTAATAAGAAGACGAAGATTATTAGAACTATGTGATATATTAACGCAATACATTATGAACAATCTGATCACACATATAGACCTGTTAAGAACATTTATATACAAAAATAAAAGATCAACTAGACTAGAAATAAAGGGTAAGAAGAGACTGAAAACTATCATGGAACTGAATAACTTCTCATAAATTATCCACCTCCATAAATAACGTAACTTCTTTATTCATTACATATTGATTTTTTTTTATTGCACTTTACTAACTGCATAACAAAATATGTGCATAGATTAAAGGAATACAAAAATGAAATATTTGTAGATCCTTTTCGGTATTCCATTTGCTTATTTCAAAACAGTCAGTACTATATTATTACTGATCGATTAATTACATTGAATATATATATTACCTCTTAGGAATACATGATTTACCTGTTAGAAAATCAAATAAATTATCTCATGTGATCTTAGAGACAGTCAAAAATTTAGAAATACATTGAGTATATCAAATTGATTATACTAAGAATAGGATTTAAAACATTATTCTCTATGTGTATATTTGGTATGCATATGGAAACATTCACCGAATTCAGCGGAATTAGGAATAGATTAAAAGATGGTATAATAATGAAACCATGAAATGTTTTTTTTTACTAATTTTTTCAACAATATGAAGATACTTTTTAAAAAAAAACACAACTGAAAATGTTAGAATACCAAGTAAATAAACAATAATCAATAAATAAATGTCTAACACATGGTGTATAGATAATTTTAATCAAATTAACTGAGTAGCAAATAGATATGGAAATCAATAATTAAGTCAAGTTAACAACCACTTACCCACTTTGGGATGGAATACAGTACCTATAGAATTCACCGCGCAAGCCTAATCTTTAGACCATTGAACTAACTTTCAGTGATATATATGTAAAATTTCAATCAATTTCAGTGTTTTCTGTTTTCTATTGGTTAGCGAAGTAATATGAGTTCGTGATATAAGCTATGAGAACTCAACAACCTCAATATATACTTCTAAGTTAATACTATTTTATTAATCGAATTTGAACTTTATTTCTTCGAATAAAATCTTTCATTTTTAATGCTATTAACAAATTTCTAACTTCTCATTAGCATTGTCATTTAGGCTACTTATGTTAACAGATATAAGTAGTATATAACTCCAATCCTATGTGGAATGCCTGTCAGCAAACCAACAAAGATAAGATTGAATTGAAGAAAAACAGAAAAGGCATCAGAGAGCAATTAGGATGACAACCATATCTGAAGAATGAAGAGTTATGTACAGGATAAATGAAGGAAGATGTGTAAATTAAGTATTTAATTGATAATTTTTATATTTTAGAAAACACTGTGTAATTTTGCACGAGATAATAAATTGGTTTTCCCCACCTGAGTGTCAATGTTTTGTCTTAAAGTTCGTTAGTAGTATATCACTTACAAGCGAATGGTATGTAATCTGCTTTCTATTTGCACAGTAAGATTTTATTCCTTTTTTGGTTGATGATTTTCTATGGATCAGGTTTAAAGGAGATAATAAGAGATCGTTTATAAATTGATTATTGACGGAAGTCGATATTTTTAGAAACGCTTACAACTAACTATTAAGATGTAGAAGGTTGACGAAATAACATTCAAAAATGAACCTATATAGTATCCAAATGACTTTTTTTCAATCAACTTTAATAACTATTGAACGCACTGAATATAAATTTATGTATTTAATTTATCTGTCAAACAATGACTGTTCATAAGTATATATATGTATATGCAGAAGCATATCGATCTGATCAAATTCAACGTTCTAACCATTATGCTTTGGTTTTCGTTTCATACAATAGATGAAGAAATAGAAATTCACTGTCTATACTTAGTTATTATGTTTGAAAATGGATTTGCATAATTCTATTCTATCACATCTCAGTTCACTATCGATATTGATCATTTATATTGTCTGTGCGTAGAATAACATATCTATAAAATGATACTTTATGAAAATTGAAATATTAGCTTAATAGAAAGGTGATTACTAATTGATCAAGATTATATTGTTGTTGAATTCACTTGGTGTTATTTACTTGTATCTTATTATTGTTATTTAGGACTGAAATTGATCAGTTTCATATGTCGAAAAGAAACTGATCAATTGCAGTCCTGAATAACGATGGGAACATACAAATAACAACAAGTGAATTTTTAAAAACCTCATCCATTACACAAGCAGGTGGCTATCGGGACTCAGTAGCTAAGCGAATGACGTGATGATGTTTGAAGCGAATGACGTGATGATGTTTGAAGCGAATGGTACTGAGTTTGAGTGAACATCGTGTTTCAGTGACATTACTAATTTATAAAACATCTTTAAATATATAACATCAGAATAAAATATCATTTATTTAAATTCACTTGGTATTGTTTGGCTTGTATCTTCCCATTGAGGTTTAAGATTGCAATTGATCCGTCTGTTATTGACATATGTGCATACTGTGTATATGCCTCGATATTACCTTAATTCACAAGATACAAGCCAAACAATACCAAGTGAATTTATATTCACCCCATTGCACAAGCAAGTGGCTATAAGGACTCAGTAGTTGAGTGGATAACGCGATGGTATTTGGAGCGAATGATACTGGGTTCGAGTCTCAGAGTGAACATCAACTCTGAGATACAGGTACATCCAGCTGAAGAGTCCCGAATAGAACCAAACGCGCGTTCTGGATTTCATTGCTAGCCACTAACTATCTTTGCTTATAAAGATTATAATGTGTTAAGTGAATACGTGTATTGTGATACAAATCAAAGCGATAAAATCTGGACGTTTTTTTAAAAGAATTCATTTGTTAGAGAAAATGATGTTTATTATAGTTTTGAAAATAAAAAAACTAATGTCAATTAAAACCTAATGACAAAATATAATCAATATGATATCTTCAACAAAACATGATTATATATAAATTCACTGGGTATTGTTTACTTGTATCTTCCCATTGTTAAGAATTACAATTGATCAATCTCTTGTTAGCATATGTGCATCCCTTACGGAGCACTTCGATATTTTATATATCAAAGTCAAGGTCATATGCTTTAAAGTATCCTTAATCTAAATTTAAACAGTCCATCTACAATTAAGGATATCATTTATTTTTCATCTTTAATCATTTAATTCAACGACATTAATGTAATACATTATGCTGAATTATAGATTCAAGTCGAAAAAAGATGAATACGCTCTAGAATAAATTAACTGAAATCAGAAAAGAGGATAATTATATTACAACTTAGTGATTTGACAGTATAGTTCTCATTGTGATAAAAAAAAACGATTCTGATATACATTGATGCATGTAAACATAAGTCTTGACTTTCAGGAAGTCTCAAACTAACATGAAATGATTATCGACTGTATACTGCACTTTTATTAATTATTCAGTGGTTATCAATTTATAATGCAACATACCTTTAAGAATTATTAGAGAACTGTCCACAAGATATACCTCCTCACATAAAAATCTTATTAAGTTTAGTAATTACAATTTATAGCATGATTATGATTTAGACTGAAGGAATTATTATGGTAAGTAGCAAAGTACAAATTATTTTTCCGAACATAAGTGTACGATCATTTGATGCATCCATACACATACAACTCAAATCTATATATGCATTATCATGAGGTATGAAATAGTCAATCAATTCACACTGCATAATAATATGTGATAGTTAAAAATCAATAATAATTTGTATTGACAAAAGTAAGTACATTTTGAACAATTGGTGTATAACAATCAATGTAAGTATATATATATATATATATATATATATATATATATATATATTTCTTTGATGATTTTGATTATTACCCTGAAGAAGTTCAGACACGTTAGCTGGACGAAACGTCGGAATTATTTAAATTGCAATCGCTGAGAATATTTCAAACATAATTTTCACATATAATACATATACATGTTGACATAAAACGCTATGATCAGTTGTATAAATCTTACGTAATTAATAAAGAATTAATGATGTTATAGTCGAACAGACAGAATGACAAAAAGAAGTGAATAGTCATTCAACTTGATAACTAAAGATTATAAACAATTATTGAATTATTATCAGAAAGGGGTTTTGTGGAGATTTTAGTAATTTCAATAGTTGAAATCATGAGTCAATTGAAGCTCGACTACCATGGAAAACCTGGAAGCACTGGACGGCCGTTTCGTTCTAGTATGAGACTCCTCAACTATCAAATTACTATAATATCCACAAAACCCCTCTCTGATTATAATCATCATACGCTCACTAGTGACTGTCTCTAAGTGATATTTCCTGGAGTTCTAGTGATAAGTCATGACCAGTGGAGTTCAACCATGTCTGTTGTGAGGCAGTAACTTACTGAAGACAATGGTGGACGGTGGCGTGATTTCGTGGATTGGTTGAAGTGAGACACTCACACCGTTAGATTCCGGTCTAGAGATTAAGCATTCACGCGCAAGGCCGAAGGTCCTGGGTTCTGAACCCGCGAGCGGGATCGTGAGCCCGTACTACAGAGGAGTCCCATGCTAAAACGAAGCGGGCGTTCAGAGCTTCCAGGTTTTCCATGGCGGTTTAGCTTTAATTGACTTATGATATCAATTATTAAATTATTGAATTGGTTTGAAAGAACGTTTCTTTGTTCAATATACATGTTTTTCAAATGATTACTTAAGAATTTAGGAGCAAGAAAGCAGCCATCTACTTTATGTTGGTTTTAGAATTATGTTTTCAACAATACTCATTTTCTAACAGTAAATAATGTTTATGCATTGAATGACTTGAATTAAAAATCTGATCACAGAACAATTAGCCCAATAAAACACATATTGAGATATGAAAATATTGAAATGGAATGTTGTTTACGTAACAACTGACATTCTGTTATGAGTAATTTTTAAGGTTTTCTCATAAATTAATTAGATGACTTGAAGATTAAACAAATGCCAGTATCATATGATGAATAGCAAATTTGTTTATTAATTAAAATCATAAGGTGTGTGGAAATTGTTGATTTTTAAGTTTACATTAACTGACATTAGTTAGATAACCAATGAAAACTAGGAAGCAATGGACAACTATTTCATCTCGATGTGGAACCACTTGGGGTGTGGAAGTTAAGTACTCACTCCAAAACTCAAGACCTTGAGTTCAGTTGTGTCGTGGATGCGTACTATTAAGAAGTCATATACTAGAATAAATCATCTGTTCACTGCTTGAAAGTTTTCAGTAGTCATCTAACTAAAATTAATCCATGATTTAAACCGTGATCATTGATAAGAATAGATGGACATTGGATTTGAACATAAAACTTGATTGGTATTGTAATCTTCGATGTGATGTGAGATCTAGTATGTAACCGTGGATATTTTCTGTGGGAGAGCTTTAAATTAGGACATATCGATTGTCCAGTACTCATAACAATTCACAGATCGTAGTAATTAAATGTACAAATAATTAATGAGTCAAAAATTCTTTGGAAAAAATAAGTATGAATAGAAATTATGTAATCTGATCAGTCATGGTACTCATTTTTTTTTCAATTTTCCTCTAAATAATAATCTTAATTCATAAATGCTAGCTCTATTGATCTTTTGTATGTATTTCGAATTCATTCCACATTACTTTTTATCACGTACTTCCTCTCTTGTTGCATTTTTGTTGGATGAAATAAGGTGAAATAACTCAAACTGATGTACAGTTGTTCCAGTTCCTATGTTGATGATAAATGACTGAAAAACATCGATGGTAATTGTAAAATAATTTGAATATGTTTTATTGAAAAGCATAAAAATTTATGTCAAATGAAGTACCATTGAATTACAAAGTAAATGTTTCTAAAATAGGTAGTAAACATATAACATAGAAGTAGGTTGTAATCAGAATAGGATAAACATTTGTTATTTACCAATGTTTTTCTTTAGCTTGTTATACACATTTAAAGCTGTCTGTTAACATTATCTATAAAAATTTTGTGTTTGTTTTTTTCAAACATTGAATCGTCATTATGACTCTAGCGGCATTTCTGACATTTAGATAAAAGTTGATAAATACTACCAATCAACTAAACAAAATGTATTTTTTTGGTTGAATTTATGAGTCCATATAAGGTAGATCACCATTAAAAACCTGGAAATACTAGATGGCGGTTTCGTCCTAGTATAGAACTCTTTAGTAGTGCTCATTCACGATCCTATATGAGGGACTCAAACCCAGGTTGTCTAGTGCTTTCAAGTTTTCAATGATAGTCTAGCTTACATCAACTCATGAATACAACTATTAAAATTACAACAATTGAAATCATGAGTCAATTGAAGCTAGACCACCATGAAAAATCTGGAAGCAGTGGACGACCGTTTCGTCCTACTAACCAGTGCTTCTAGGTTCTAGTGAGAAGCAGTGACCAGTGAAGTTCAACTGTGTCTATTGTGAGAAATCAACTCACTGAAGACAATGGTGTACGGTGGTGCAACTTCTCGGATTGGTTGAAGTTAGACATTAACACCGTTGGATGCCGGCCAGTTCAGTGGTCTAGTTGGTTAAGCGCCTGGCGCGAGACTGATAGGTCCTGGGTTCGAATCTCGCGGAGTGCTGGGTCGTGGATGCGAACTGCTGAGGAGTCGCGTGCTAGAGCGAAACGGCCGTCCAATGCCCACAGGTCTTTTATAGTGGTCTAGCTTCAATTGACTCATGATCTCAACTGTTGAAATTATTAAAATTACTACAATTTTTACAAACCCTCATTCTGATTATAAACAAAATATAAACGTTATTTATAGACATTTTATTGATTTCTATATAGTGAAAAATAAATAAAAGAAGTTTGAACCTATGACCGTAAGATAATAACTTAAATCACATTATTTTACAAAAACAACTGTAATTTAATAAAAATAAATATTTTATGTTATTAATCTACTAACTGATATCATGAACATACTACTGATTTAGTTTTGTATTTTTATTAACTAAACTTTGTTTGTATAATGTATACAATATGTAAAGTATATTAATACTGTAAACGTTTAGAAAAATATTTAAAAACAAGTATTACCATCATCTCTTAATTGGAATAATACGTATACAGAAGATAAATAAGAACGTTTGTCTAAATTTGATCGAATAGTTTCACAATATTTTGACGCCGAGTTAATATGAGACAGTAAAGAAGAAGAAGAAGAATGTATTTGTAAAATCTAAGCGAAAGAATATGAAGGTAGTAATTTTATTAAAACCATAAAGGTTTATTTCCTACTATTTAACATTAAAATAATATGACAGTAAAAGGGTTATGTTAGAATGAGAAAAAAAACTAAGTAAATAAATGATAAGCAATGATGGATAGTGGTTAGCAGTGGGATCCACGACGCATGTTTCGTCCTATTTAGGACTCGTCAGCTGGATGTATCTGTATCTCAGAGTTGATGTTCACTCCGAGACTCGAACCCAGTATCATTCGCTCCAAATGCTATCGCGTTATCCACTCAACTACTGAGTCCTGATAGCTACTTACTTGTGCAATGGGGTGAATATAAATTCACTTGATATTGTTTGGCTTGTATCTTGTGAATTAAGGTAATATCGAGGCATACACACAGTATGCACATATGTCAATAACAGACAGATCAATTGCAATCTTAAACCTCAATGGGAAGATACAAGCCAAACAATACCAAGTGAATTTAAATAAATGATATTTTATTCTGATGTTATATATATAAAGATGTTTTATAAATTAGTAATGTCATTGAAACTTGAATTCATTTACAAAATACTAATTAAATCAATCATAAAAATAATTGAAAATTGTATAGATATTTATGGAAAATTAACCATTCAATTGTATGTAAATTTCAAGAATCTAGTTTTATATTTTATAATGACATTAAAGGAAAATGTTTTTTCTCATAACTGGTACACTTAATTCATGATATATTGTTGATTTTTTAAAAGATCCCTAAAGTTTCAAGATTAATATCACTTATTTTTCAAAGGAAAGAGAATAAGACAATATGAATAAAGCTTTACCTCTGAGGTAAATTTACGTACAGAACAAAAAAGTAATACATAAATTGAGAGATGATTTTGGGATTTGAGAGGATCCTAGAAAAGGTACCAAGATAAATTAGAAATTTTAATTGTCTAATCAAATTGAAGAGAACAACAATGGAACATACAGTTTCATGAGAATTTATCGAGAAATTACAGATACTATTTAACATTTTTAGTTCCAACTTTTTCGTCGCCATAGAAATGACCATATTAGTACAAAGCCGACAAATTGCAAATTACTCACAAAAAAGCCGTACGTGACTAGCTTCTAGCAAATGTCGTTTAGACGCTTTAATTTTCAAGATCATCCCTGAAACCAATTTCTGTTTCTTCGACCTTAAACAGAAGTGTTCTTCCTGAATGTAAGGACCGGAGAGGTGAAAATCATTGAGCTACTTTCGTTTCTAAAGCATTTTTTTATCAAACACCACGTATATAAATAT
The DNA here is from genome assembly GCA_944470205.2 of Schistosoma margrebowiei. Classification (NCBI taxonomy): domain Eukaryota; kingdom Metazoa; phylum Platyhelminthes; class Trematoda; order Strigeidida; family Schistosomatidae; genus Schistosoma; species Schistosoma margrebowiei. The sequence goes on from OX104024.1 coordinate 49,308,410, forward strand.
GTCATTTACATGGTATTAAAAGTCTTTTTTTTCGAAAAAATTTAATAATTTCGTCGAATAACCGATTATATAACAAAACAAATGTGTGAGAAGCCGTTACCAGTGGAGTTCAACCGTGTCTGTTGTAATAAATCAACTCACTGAAGACAATTATGTACGGTGGCGCAACATCGTGGATTGGTTGAAGTTAGACATTAACATCGTTGGATGCCAGCCAGCTCAGTGGTCTAGTTAGTTAAGCGCCTGGCGCGAGACTGATAGGTCCTGGGTTCGAATCTCGCGGGGTGCTGGATCGTGGATGCTCACTGCTGAGGAGTTCCATACTAGAACGAAACGGCCGTCCAGTGCTTCCATGTTTTCCATGGTAGTCGAGCTTCAATTGACTCATGATTTCAACTATTGAAATTACTAAAATCTCCACAAAACCCCTTCTGAAAATATGTGTTTGTTTGATGTGACATAGTCATGTGATATTTACCAACAAAAAAAAGGAATAAAGAATTTCTATCCCAGTTACTTTCTATTTTTATATGTTACATTTTCAATGGAACAACAAACAATGTATGATTGATTGATTGATTTTTTCAAAAATATTTCTTCCCGATTCGATACATTATCTCTTTTGTTATTTGTTTACATACAATGAAATTTAAATAGTAACGATTTTTAAATCAAGTTAGGAAATAATTTTATTATCGATTTTATTATTTACTAACAAAATCTTTGAATGAATCAATATTTTTTTTTAAACTTTTAAATGGAATTTCGGTGAGACTATTAATTTATGAACAACATTTGAGCAACGTTAGACTGACTGACTTTGAGTGTGTCCAATTAATAACCAGGACCAAATGGAGATTATGAACCTCTGTGAGGAATTAGAATTATGATTTATAGTTGGTGATTAAGGTTAGAAATTAGATTTAGGGTTTTCATCACGAACTGACATCAGCTATAATGCTAAAACTCTATTTATCCAAATGGATGAGTGAATTTCACCCGAAAATCCGAGACCTGTTATTTTATACGTGATTGGTTCGTCCATAAATTAGTCTGACCCTTTGTATTTCAACTCTTTCTGAAAATTAAATTACATCATTGTCATTTTTCTTCAATTCATAGCTGACTGATTTCAATTCATATCTTTTTTTATTATCACTAATTTATTTTCAGTTACTTCATTACACAATCATCTAATATTTGTTAACTTCATGAATTCTAGTCACTATTTCAATGTTCTGGAACTTTTCCTCCAAACTTTATTTATCCGAAACAAAGTTTTTTATTACCTTATTAATTATATCAGAATCTTCGCTATATCATGATACACATATATTCATCTTTAATCACCCTCTTATGTATAAGTATGTCAGTATCTGTAATAATGTTGATTTTTAGATATTATAGGTTGTAAGCAGCTGATGAGAACCTAACAAAATAAAATGTATGCATATTATTCTGTATCAATCTTTGTTTTTGCTCTCTTGAACTTTGTGTTGATTAAATGTGATGTGCAGTGTCGGGTTTCTAAGATGAATTTTATTACGAAGTACTTATCCTTGTTATATGCCTTCATATTTCGTATTTTACTATAATATTTAGAGTAATGTTTATCAATTAGAGAATTTTGAGCACTTGAGTGTGAGACTGATAGATCCTGGGATCGAAATTACTCAAATCTCTACAAAACCCCTGCTGATTTAAAATAATTGTCACTAAAGATGAGCATCAAATCTTTTGATATTTGTGATTAACATAAATACTATTGAATTTCTATTGTAAAGATAATAAAATAAAAGCTAATATGAACAACTTAATAGAAAAAACGAAAGTAAACACACAAAATGATAATAATTTATTTGGGCACCTTGTTTGAATGTAGTTTGACATTATCTTAGAATGATAAAAGGTTTCTAACTATTAGACAATGTTTATATTAACATCTATCTCGAATGAACTCATTTACAGACGAAACTTTTATTACACTCATTCGTTCATTGATTCAATAAATTTCTTTTAAGTGTCACATACAAACAATCAATCGTTATACGTAAAATGAAACAAATGAAACCTTTTTTTGATGATTGCGAAGAAAACACAAAGATGATCATTTCAGTAGAAATCGCTGTTATATGATAAACAGTACAGCTACTCTAAACAAAATACAGATGAATATTGCCCCCATGTATGAATTTGCGATGGAGTATTGTATAACTAAAAAACTATTGGTTCAATGTCTTAATCGTTGTGTTGGAAATAGACATGTGACATATTGTAGACATATTTGGATACATAAACATGATCGAGTTAAAAGTGATGCACAAATCGAGTGTATCTTTGTGCATCATTGATAATATTTTCAACATTGTGTCCTAAATGTTCTAGAAGGCTCTAATATACGATGACAACATTGAATCAATCATGATGAACATATCAGGTAATAATTGATTGTTAAAGATTAAAAAAAATGAGATTCTACATTTCTTAAATGACTGTTACAAATATTACATAAAACTTCACTTGATATGTATTGAAATAAGAAAGACTAGTTCAACAAAGAGTCCTCTTTTCATCGAATTCATTTTCAAAGCTGTACAATCGCAATTATATATACTTATTTTTACAGGATGATAATAATACTGATAATAAACTTCTGTTAGACATGGTCACAGTGAGATTAAGTAAACAAAGGTATTAAAAAAAATTTTAAACAAGGAAAGTTTAATACTCGTTTGATTGTTAATGTCTTAAATATTCATTAAAAGATAGGGAAACTATCATTGGGAAAGGATGGCTCAGCATGATAAGATAAAATGTTAACCTTGGGAATAAATCTAATCAGAATGGTCGTGGAAACGAAAATAAACCAGTTGAAGGTAGAAGATTTAAGAGGAAGGTGGAAGGTGAAGCAGATGGCTGTAAAGGAAGAAGAGTATGAAAAAGAGAAAAAAATACAACATATTAAGACCATGGTAGTAGAACAGGTTGTACCAGTCTCTTTTGCACACACAATTCTGGTTTTTCCAGATGTATGGCTAATGCCTCGACAATACAAAGAAGATGCAGTCTAATTGTCTTAGGAGGACTTCTACTTATCTTGTAGATGACTTTGAACGCAGAGTCTGTCTTGACTGAATGACCTGTGTTCACAAGGTGTTCGATTATAGAACTTCTTATTGAACCATTGCCTCCTCTTTTTAGGCACTCAAGACAATGTTCTTGAATTCTTTTAGATAATGTATATTGAAATCAATACTAACACTATACACAATTGTATCTACCCTAAATTTATTGTTCTGGTATATTTCATATATAGAATTATTTTATACAATTTGATAAATTAGATTATATTTGTTTCACTAAGCATTGTCTTTGTTCTATGTTCGTGCATCAATATCAGTATTTCTACTTTTTTTCGATTTTCTGCTTAAGTTTACCTTGTTGTTTGCTTGTGTTTTCTTTAAATATGGTTTCATCTAACAGACAACTGTGTCAACTCCTCTACAGTATTTTAAAAATAAAAAATATTTTGTTTTCATGATTTTCTAAAATCAGAAATACCACAAGTTAATATGAAAAACAAAAACCAAAAAAAATCTAGGAAGATATTTACACTTCCCTTTATTTAGAAAGTTTCAAACTAGAAAGTTACATACACGGAAGGGAAATTCTTCAAATGAAGGGCATAATATTGTATGTTGAATAGTACACTTACATATATCAAAATCTGGATATATACATATTCACAAATTAAGGGATGAAGGCTTTATTTTTTTGTTAAATGATACTACTTATTTGATATTCAGGTATAAACATGTATAAAATATATTTTGCCTACTATTTATAGTATGTAACCATCAATTCATACAAATATAGTTTCGACTGAATTTTGTACTTTTTTGTTATTTAGACTGTAGTTAAAAATTGCCTACATAAAAATATTGAAACGATATTTTGATTATTCTATCTGACAAAATGCATATCCAATATCATAATAATAATAGTAATAATAATAAAACCCTAATACTTATCGCCATCGATAGATGTTAAATTTCTATTGTGCATACGAAGTAAAACAAAATTGCTACGTAAACACCAGATTTCATCAGGTCTGTAAAAAACATGAATTTCCATTGGTTAATACAATACGATTTAATAAATAATTGTCAGAATGAAAATTTGTGAAAATTGTAATAATTTAATAGTTGAATTCATAAGTCTATTTAAGTTAGACCAACATTAAAAACCTGGAAGCACTAGATAAACGTTTCGTCCTATTATGATACTCTTTAACAGTGCACATCCACGATCCTGCAAGCGGAATTCGAAACCAGGAGTTCCATACTAGAACGATACGGCCGTTCAGCGCTTCCAGGTTTTCCAAGGTGACCTAGCTTAAATCAACTCATGAATTCAACCATTAATAAACAATTAACCAATTAATAAATTATGACAGAATTAGATCGATAAATCGTATGAATAAAAGTTGGAGACATTATTTTTAATTTAATAAATTAGTGTATAGAAGATAAATAGTTATATACTTGGATAACTTGATGGTTATAGATGAACAAATTATTAATTATTTGATGATTAAAATATATGGTAATTGAGAATAAAGATTTTCAACTAACCAGAAGAGTAAATGGAACGTTAAAAAGAAAGATACATAGAAAGTTCACAGTTGGACAATATACTCATTCTTTAGTATTGAATCAATCAGATACGAAAGAAACTTATTCAAGATCCTAACTCATCGTGCTAGAGTTAATTGTTCTGATGACATCATTGTAGATGAATTGAGTAATATTCGTAACCTGCTTACTAGGAATAGATACCTAACAAAATTCGTCAACAAACGCATAAAATAGATGAAAGGAAATTACAATTGTGGTTCAAAGGTTAAGAAAGGAGGTAGAGAAAACGTATAGGGCGTACAATTTGGCAAGTCTGTCATAACATAGCAGCACACCATCCGTCTTGGCTGAGCAAAGGATGTGTGATTAAGAGTTCTATTCTAGCTCACTTGGTGAACACAGATCATCAAGTCGACTTGAATAAAGCTTTTAAAATCATCCACCATATTCCATCAAATTTACCATATGGTTTACAAGTTCGTCTTTTGCACATTGCTGAAGCATTTGCATCTAAAAGAAGTTTGTGCAACCACTCTTGCTACCTTGCACATCAACATAGGAGTAAGTTTGTAGCTGAACTTTGACGAAATCATATAGTCCAGAAATATTTAAACTATTTTTTTAGTTTCTATCCCATTTGTATGTTTCATATTTTCAACATCCGTCCTTTGATTCTTACATAACTACTATAATACTGACCTTTCATTGAAATATTTTGTTAGTTCCCCCCCTTTCATATATTAAGCAACGTAGAAACTGTTCAATTTTTCGAATATCTACATTGTTTATTATAGTCCTCTTTCTTCCAATATTATTTTATAGTCAATGTGTCATCATATAGTTATTACGTAACGCAACTACTCGATGATTATTATTTAACAATCAGGATTGAATGTATTCATGAAATAAACCAGATCAATGAATGTGGTTAAGTATGCATAAAACAATTCTCAATCATTTTTTTGGTAAATATCCACAGTCATGAAAACTGATTTGTCAACTATAAAATGCGCAACACCACTTAATACTTTGTTCAAAATTTAGAAAAAATCTCTAAATTTTATTGACAATGTTAAATTATAATCTGATCAAAGTATAACGACTGAATGTCTTTCACTTACTTAATTAAATGTATCCATTCAAACATTCATAAGTTGTAAACAATCAAAACATTATGTTATAGAAGTCAAGTTTGTGATATCTTGAACAGTAATTTGAATCAAATTATCCAGCACTTCTTTTATATGCAATGATGAAGTAAACTTCTATTACTCAATAGTCAGTTAAAAATAAAATATTATTTATAACGTGAAGTATAAATAACAGAAACCATTCAAAAGCGAATTAGTTTGTGGTAGTCCTTGTTTCCGTCACGACAACATCTGAGTATATCATATTGAAATTATGTTTAAAAAAAACCCATGACACCAAAATTGTGGTTTACACACACACACACACGCTTGCATACACATAAATGTACACGTGAATAAGTCATCTGTTATTCTGACCAATGGACTAATTTATTAATAATAGGAACACTATGTCTACAAATTGAAAGAGTGAAATTGTTTTGTTTTCATAAGATCCTGAAATCGTCTACACAATATACAATGTTGTATAGATAAATGAATATGACTTTAAATTAATTATAAAATACACACAAGCTTAAAACAATACTCTATATTCAACAACTAAAACGCATTAACTATACGAGTCTATGAAACAAACACGAGGAAATCAAATTAACAATTTTCATTTGAAACATATCCTAGATATTAGCAAATAACCAACATATTAATTAATGACTATGTACTAATATTATAGACATATAGAACAATGTAGCATTACATAACGTACAAGTGCACTATCAGTCAGTCAGTCAGTAACAACGTAGAACTTCATACGTACTTACATCAGTTCGAGTTGCCACACCACATTAGCACAGAGATGCAGTGGTCGATTCAAATCCCGTAGTGGTAGAGGTAATGAGAGTATAAGCAGTAATCAGAAAGATTAGTGTTTGGAGATGTTATTTAAAGAGTATAATTCAGTGAAATAAATTTGGAAAGAGGAAAAAAAAAGGGACATGAAGAATTCAGAAGATTAGAATTTGGGAGAACACAAACAGTGGATGCACCTGCGCCATTGCAAACGATTTTGAGCCATGTCATTCAGGGTCTCTAACCATCGGTTGCTATCATCTCGCGGTCCCCAACCAGGTAGTCTACACCTACCGACATGACTCAGTCTACTTGTCAATGACTTCATGGACTTGTGCCATGTTTTGGTCTGGCCGCCCCTAGCTTTCTTCCAACCTACTCCTATACAACAAAACATCGCACGTCGAGGCAGTCGGTCGTCGGGAATACGTAACACGTGTCCCAGCCATCTCAACTGATGAAGTTTCACTACTTCATCAATTGATTTGCCATCCTTACCTAGTACCCGTTTCCTAACAACTGCATTACTTACTCGATGGTCCCAGGATATACGAGCAATATTTCGAAGACACCTATGATCAAATACTAGTAGTCTACGAATATCCTCTACTCTTACCGGCCATGTTTCACTTCCATAAAGCAGGACGGAACGAACTGCTGCGCAGTAAACCCGTCCTTTGGTTGGTAGACGGATATCTCGCCTACGCCATAAACGACGCAAGTTAGCAAAAGCTAGTCGAGCCTTCTGTATCCGTGCTGAGATTTCGTCACATACCAGACCACAAGGGCTGATGAGACTTCCAAGATAAGTGAAGCGGTCAACACGCTAAATTACTTCACTCCCTATCATTAGTTCGGGTGTCGGTGCAACCCAATCCTGAAGCAACATTTTGCATTTCGAGGGAGAGAATCGCATCCCGAACATGCTTGTATTGTTGCCTAGAGTGTTGCTGAAGGTAATCATAATGACAATAAAAGCTCCATAATTCTATCATCTGGCTCAGAGAACATAACACTACTAGAAGTATCCATCTGAGTTGTGAATATTCTTGATTATTTATAATTCTCTTTCCAAATCCTCCTAGTATTATAAATTTCAGCACTTTTAAACTTAATAACCTTGTACATCAGAAATATCTGTAGAATTTAATGAAAATTATGCATAAATAAATCAACAGCTGAAAGAGGATATCTGACAGCGCTAATACAAAGTTCACCTAAATAAAAGACAATTAGAAGTTTGTCAATTAGTATCTTTCGCATAATAATTAAAATCATACTGTACTAAATACCAACATATATATACATATTTCATTCCAGAATGTAATTTTATGAATTTCATTCATTCAAAATATAAAAATTGACAATTCAATGTAAACATTGATAACTGTAATAGATGTTGTAACACAGAAGTCTAGAAGGTTATTTAATAGCTGATATTTTAGTTTCATACAAAACAACACAAAACTAGAATTGTGATAGTCATAATACTGATAAAATAGTTAGAAACTTTAGTGCTTTGTCAACACAATTGCATGAACGAAAAATATTCTTTCCAACAATTTCTCATCAGGCTCTACAATTATCTCATATCCAAATTAATAATCCATAAAATTGGTCAGATTTAAGGCAAAATACAACATTTGGAAATTGTAATATATGAATCAAGAATTGTTGTTTGTCATATAAAATCAAATCAGATTGTTAATGTTGGGGCTGATTAATATAAAGTGTTAACTTGAATTTGTGCGATAAATGATCAGAATAAATATGGTCAACATGGGGTGAGAGAATAATGTAATCACAAATCATAAATTACGTAATATGTAGAATAATATGAATTAGGTCAGATATAGTAGAGTTAGGGTTGGATATTGAATAAATTCCTCAAAAAGGTTATCAAGTGTAATGATAATAATAATAACATTAATAAAGATGATAATCACAGTGGTGAAGATAATGGTAGTAATAATAATCTTAACAATAGCAATAATAATAATAAGTTTGGGACATAAAATGAACATTAATCAAATTACGTCACCATATTATAAAATTGATTATTAACTAGTTGGGCAGGTCAAACTGGCTGCCTTCAAATTTCACACACTTAGGCAGGTCGGATGACAGATAGAGCTGGCTATGTCTTTGGAAAGTCTTAATATCGACGTTTGTTGTCTATCGGAGACCCGTATTCAAGATTCTGGTGAAGTACTACGAATTCCCTCTCCATCTGTCTCTTCAAAAAGCTTGTTTTACGTGCGTTTATTCGGGGACCCTGTGGCATCTTCGTCTGGTCTTGCTGGCGTTGGTGTCGCACTAAGCGCTAGAGCTGAAGTAGCACTAATCGATTGGATCCCCACTAACAGTCAGTTGTGCGCTGTTAGATTAGAAAATTCCATCAAAGTGAGAAGAAATCGGTGTGAAAAACGATGTCTTTTCGTCATCTCCGTCTATGCCCCGACAGATTGCAGCCCGGATGCAATCAAGGATTAGTTCTACCACCAGTTAACTGTTCTTCTCCAGAAAGTGCCTTCGACAGATATTGTAGTACTAGCTGGAGACTTGAATTCTCAGGTCGGGCGTCTAGGCACAGAAGAGAGTTGTTTAGGTGGCCGATGGGGACTTGTTAGTCTCAGGACAGATAACTGGGACCGTCTACTGCAACTATGTACAGACCACAACCTGTGTCTGGCTAGCACTAACTTTCGGCACAGTCATCGCCGATGTGCCACCTGGCGTCCTCCTTCTGCATCTCAAGCATGGACTAAGATTGATCACATCGCAATCAGCTAACGCTGGCATGGTTGTGTACAAGACTGCTACTTCATTTGGAGTACCTATCTGGACTCTGATCATGCATTGTTCTGCGCCAATCTTACCTTACTTTTCAGTGGCCAACGAAATGACCACCACCAAAGGATTGATGTTAGCAAGCTCGTTGCGAATTCTGTTGCTAGTAAGTATCGAACAGAGCTAGCTTCTAGGCTAGCGACCATTCCACCGAAAAGTAAAGATGAGCATTGGTTGTAACTTCGCGACGCCATCAAAATGGCAACTAAAGCAGCTTGCGGCTTCGCGAAACGTTCTGGTAGAGGATGTATTGATCATATCTTCACCCTCCGCCAAATGTTAGAACACCGTCATACTTATCAAAGGCCAACAATCGTAGTGTTTCCTGACATTAGGGCTGTCTTCGATTCGTTGGATAGGGCTGTTCTCTGGGATTGTTTGTTGAAGAAGGATGTGCCTGAGACATTCTGGAAACAGCTCTGATGGATGTAAGTAATGGTGGTGTGGATCTGCTGCCTGGAGAAAGACTCCTCGACCTTGAGTATGCGGATGATATGGTCTTACTGTGTGATAATGCCCAAGGCATGCCATCCGCACTTAATCAGTTGGCAATCAGTGTCAGTAGGTACGGTATGTGCTTTGCACCTTCGCAGTGCAAAGTACTTCTACAAGACTTGCAGGATTCTAATCCTGTACTCACCCTGGATGGTGAACAGATAGAGGTAGTCGAGAAGTTCGTGTATCTAGGTAGCTACATAAGTGGTGGTGGTGTGTGTGATGGGATCAATGCACGTATAGTGAAAGCCAGAGCGATTTATGCCAATCTGGGCCATCTTTGGTGCCTTCGTGATGTCAGTCTGGCTGTAATAGGTTGGATCCACAAAGCGTCAGTGGGAACAGTTCTGCTCTATGTTTGTGAAACCAGGCCTCTCCGAGTTGAGGATGTTAGACGACTCTCAGTTTTCGATCATTGCTGTCTCCGAAGGATTGCTGACATCCAGTGGCAACACCATGTCAGTAATGCAGAGGTTCGGCATCGTGTGTTCGGGCACAGAGAATATAATCCAATTGGTGTCACCATCTTGAAACATCGACTTCAGTGGCTTGGACATGTTCTGTGAATGTCGTCTCAGAGAATTCCACATCGTGCATTATTTTCCGACACTGGGACTGGTTGGAAAAAGCCGAGACGTGGTCAGTGTATGACATGGTGTCGTGGTATGAAAGAAAGCTGTAAAGGGCTGGCTTGTTGGTCCTACACGACTCTTTGGCTGGGGTCCGAGAGACGGTGCAACAAAGTGGCTAGAGTCGTTATCAGATATGACTCAGAATAGAAGCCAGTGGCGATCCTGTTGTAACCTTCTTTTACTTTCTTCATAAAAAGTGGTTGTATCTTCTTTAGCTGAAATATCTCTTCTGGTTGTACATTTACGTTTCTCCCATTATTATTATTACACTACCTTACACTAATCTGGTCGTTATGGTTCTTCTTTTTATTTTTCTTTCGCAGTTCTTACCCTCTCTTTTTTTCTCTTCCCATTCTCATTGTTTCGTGTCGCGCATATATCTTTGGTACCCCCTTGTACCAATATTTATGTGTTCAAATAAATAAATAAACAAAAATGGATGCTGACAACTCAAAAGTTATTGGCTTCAACTTTAACATCAGAAAGAACTTTCTCAGATATTTTTCCAGTTAAATTTGAAATATATATCAAGTAGATAAACGGAACAAACTGCAATGCTTAACACGATGTAGAATTATCAAAAAGAGTACGTTTCCTGAACAAGTCGCAATTTTATGAGTTGTAAAGTAAAAATATCAATAAAGTGAAAAACCAAGTGCAATGTTGAGTGTTTAATTTATTCCAAAGTATTTATTTTTTGACCTTTTCTGAACATCAAAATACATCAATTTTTGGGTAGAATGAAATGAAATAGTTGAAAATAATATCAAGTATATTAAATAGGTAGTAATCTAACAAATGAATACTCAGCAAATAACACTTAACACTCGTTAAGGACAAATGTCCATAAGAATTACCGTAAAATAATAACTAAATATTTTTCAAATAAGCATATTATTATACTAGATAAGAAAATCTGCTGTCTGTTGCCAACTTGCGTTTGATTTCTGTTAACCTTAGAGATTACATCAGTGAATGTCTCAAAAGCAACTTTCACTCAGCCACATCGCATCATTAAGTATAACCACTTGCTCCAAACTTCGTCTGCCATATTGACAATCCAAACACATTCATCCATTTTTAAACTCCTTCTCAATAATAGTCCTACATATGTAACTTGGTTGATTTGTTGGAGAGCAATATCAAAACAAATATTTGTCTGAATTTCAATTTTTGTAAACCTCCAAATTAAATTATATCAACTTCAAGCATAAAATCTTTTTTACAAGATGAAATCATTTGACGAAGATTTGATGTTTTTTTAGTTCGTGTGAATAGTAAATATTTATTTCTAGAAAACCTTCAATAATACAAGCATTTCTGATTCCCCTTGAAATGCACAAAACAAATAAGTCCCAAGGCAAACAGGCAGATTCTAAACATTTTTATGCAACTACAACAATGCTGGTGTGTTAATTGGATCTAAGCTTAATTTGATTTCTATGCCGAATATACTGTTAGTTAGTTAATACACTTTAAAAGGTCCTTTAAAGTTGGGTTTAAACAATTCACTTGTCGGAAGTATTCAAGATGAACACTTGAGCTGGTCAATTATTCATTTACAGTTCGTGTTAAAATAGACTCAAATTATGACATACTCAACCAAAGAATGCTTTACTAGTATAAAAACTATTTTCAATAAAATCTGCGGTTATTTAAAACATAGAACAGGTTAAAGCAAAGTTCAACAATAAGCAAAACGTATTGCCTAGATGTTCTGAATCCCACTTTCAAAAGCCAATATTCATAACGCATTAAAAGTAATCTTCATCGTAGTTTGTAAAACATAGCATTCGGGGATTAATCACGTAATTTTCTAGGAAGTATTTTTGCAATAACTAAAATTTTAGGGAGCTTTTTGATTACTTCCTAGTTATCAACAATTATTGACTTTCATAGATGTTACTCAAAATTGCATCCAGCAACATCGGAACGCATAAAACTGTAGCTTAATATAGATTTTAGGTAATTAGGACACCCAACTTAATAAATTAGGATAAAAAGTATAATATTAAATTTGAACATGATAGAAGCCAAGGGGTAAGGTGAACATTATCAGAATAATGATATATACAGTGGTAAGCCAAAACACAGTTAACAAATATATGCCGAGGGCAAAACAACCATGGGTCGTGTGTCAAATAATCACGGTATTTAAATGTCTGTATTTCTAGGGTTTGTAGTGAAATACACTCGGAAACTTTCTTCTTTAAGACTAGAAACATATTATATTAAACGCTAATTGTTTACATGCAATCATGTCACCACATTTACATAAAAAGCACCAGGCTACAATATCTGCAAATTTCTTATGGCATTTAGCAACACTAGTTTCTCTTCAACTGATTACCGTATCTTATTGCGATAAAAACTTCTAAAATGAACACTAAGGAAGGTATCATAGAAATGTATTTAATATGTGGGAAAATATTTAAAATCCATCACCTAGTTGGATATATGTAAGCCAATAAGAGGTACTAGTTGTGATATAACAGGTATTATTTTTAGAAACTAAAACTCATAATGAGCAAAACTCCATGTCATTCAGAAACTTTCAGCTCAAGAAACCAACCAGGATCGTGATGTAAAATGTACTGAAATTTCTACATTAAAATCCTGAAAACAATATTACGTAAGCCCTTGCTGGGAAAATTAATTATGTGAGGTAGGTGAAGCACATAACACTGCCTGAATATAGTTTGCAGTACATAGAAAACTATAACTAGACCTATGCATCAGGTTTAACGAAACAACCGAATAGAAGACTTGTTTTCAGAGTGAATATAAGCAAGTATAATGCGACCTAACATAAGTAGTCTATGAATAGGAAAATGTACAGGACTCAATATTTCTAATTATTATTCAGAGCGTAATCTGAAAGATCAAATACGTTGTCACAACTCACATTTATGAAATGAATTCCATCTGTCTTCACGAGGTTTTCAGTTCAATAGAGGTGATTTGGACTCCAGTATGCCTTAAACCGACGAAACTGGAGATTTCTTTTTGAAAAATAAAAATATGAACAATTGCAAATTTCAGTTGTTGTAATGGTTGCTAGGCTTCTCAACCTTGAAGTTCAAATTAGCTAAACAAGTCATTCTGAAGTTGACTAGAATACCAAACAGATATGAAGATTGATCTTCAAACCTAGGTGGCCTCACTTATGAATTTAATTTATGAGTATTCTAATTTTAAATATTTGACAAATATTAGGCAAGAGGAACAGTATCTATATAGCAAGTCCGATTTTCTCGAAAACCATGCCTCGGTTATGAATACTGATTACTGCTGGCTACCTCCATTATCAGCCTTAGGTTTCAGCTGCCCCAATAGTAAGTTGTTAAGGTTAATAAGTTTCATTTTTAAGATTACCATATGATGTAAAGTATCATCGCGTAATATCTGGGGAACGCATATTGTAATTTTAAATGGATTAACAATTATAAGCATCTAGGATCCAGAAAAGTTGTTAGTCCTCGGTATTTAATCACCTTTTCTATTAATATCCAAAATAAGGGCTCTTCTAACGTTACAAAAGGTCGTAGACACCGGTTAGAATCTGAACTTTCCTACTAATCTTGTAAACTTCTGAAAAGCTATAGGGTCGCTGAAATGACACTGTGCCCTAGACAAATCATCCGGCAGCTGGACCACTAAATAACTAGCAGATCGTCAATCCCTGTCAAAGTCAAGGACAACCGACGCTCAACAGTTAGTCGTGTGCTTTAAGCTGGCCTGTAGCGGTAAATAAATCCCCAAAATAAATAGGTCTGTACATCTTGGCTGCAATTAAACGCAACTCAATTTCGTAAATGTGCTCTTCAGCTTAGCAACCAATCAGAACGTGGCGGGAATTATTATGTCAGCCATCCTTGTACGTAATGGCGGCCGGCTTTCTTCGTTCTGTGCTTCTTTTAGCTATTTCTTTTGTGTAGCTATGTAATTAATGTTTCAATGTGCTAAGATAACGCAGTTAGTGTAATGTTCCACATGTTGGTGTGAAATTTACTTCGAATCAGCATTGTTTTTTGGGTTTTTACTGCTTCTACTCTAGTCAATGTAATTCTTCAGTCAAGCTGGTTAGTCTTATGTTTTAAAATGGAAATCGGTTTGGTTTTGACTTGTTTTCTAAATATCCAAAGCCGAAGTTCGTTTTTTCTTAGCTGAAATAACTGTTGCTGCCTCCTGTGACGCGCGCTATCTAAAAAGGACAGTGGTATTGTTTCTCGTTAAATTAGTAAACTGTTTTGATCGTAAATTACGTATCAAAACTACGATTTACACTTTAATTGAATCTACTCCAGTTAAGGTGATATTTTACTGAGTTTTTTGGCTTTTGTGTATTTATTACACTCGGAAGCATTCTTGGTCGTTATCAAAGTACTTTAGTTAAGGTTTGACATCTTGCTAGAGTTGTCTTGTCGTTCATACTGTGATCATATTGGTGTTACACCTTGATCATACTAAAATGGTTGGTAGTACCCACAAATGTGGACAACCAAACTGCTTGTTCCCTGTGGAGGAGGGAATGCAATGTGACGAATGCAATAAATGGTTCCACAAAATGTGAACCCGTTTAAGTCCCACTGCATATAAAAGATGTTCGAAGCCTAACTCACATTGGCTTTGCATGTTTTGCTGTGCCAACAAGGCATTGCTAATACAGGAGGCTATGAGCCTATTGGCTTTGGCCTGTAAGAAGAATGATGGCAAATGTGCCGACAACACGGGCACTGACAGTGACGAATGTGTCAGTGTTGTTACGCAACGCCTCAAAAAACCGACTCTGAACGACGCAAAAGTGAAATCTCCGTTGATATCAACAGGGGGAGTAGTACCACCTAGTACTGACATTGTTAATCATGCACCTTTAGTGGGCACCGACGATCTGGATAAAACAGTCACCGTTCCAAATAGTCCCAGTGTTACTAGGGATGAAAAATGGACTACGGTACGTAGAAAACGAAATGAAAAGAAAAAAGCTGTAAGCAGTACACAGGTAGTTAGTAACTCAATGGTGGACTCAAATTGTGAGCCACAAGTTACACTACCAAGATCTGATCGTAAGAGTGAAACCCATCCTGGCGTAACTGCGAAGAAAAATCTAATAACATCGAATATTATTGTGAGCAAACTGCGGGAGTCAAGTGACCCTGATCCGAAAGTTAGACACGCGCATGACTTAGAAAAGCTAGGAGAATACATTCGTAGTATTTTACCAGATAACTCCAAAGGAGTTCAGGTTAAAAAGTTAGTAAGAATAGGCAAGAGGACCGAGGACAATGTTGAACCCCGTCCATGCAGACTCCTTAAGGTAATCCTAGGATCAGAGAAGCAACGGGATCTCTTGTTGAGTAGCGCTCGTTGTCACGACAATTCTGACATCCGAGTTAGGCCTGATATATCTCTCGAAGATAGAATAAAAAGGAAGAAAGCACTAGCTGAACTTGAAACCCGTCGGCAAAACGGCGAGGAAAATCTCCGGTTAGTGGGTTTTCGGATAGTCAGGTCTTGGAAGCGAATGCTACCAAGGCCTGTGTGGATAGGCTGTTCTACTTAGGAGTTTTATATGCCAACGCTCGTAGTCTACGAAATAAGTTCTATGAACTAGAAGCATTAGTGGACAGGGTAAAGCCACTCATAGTAGCAGTGACAGAAACTTGGTTAGTCGATGACTTAGACATTACTCCAGAATTATCCGGATATCACTGCATCAGGAGTGACAGACATAGATGTAGGAAAGGAGGCGGCGTCCTGTTATACATAGCTAATAGCATAAATATCCGCTTCTCTACTAGAGATTCCCATGATAGCGGTACTTGTGAAGTCATTAGCTGTAAGTTGGCTATCGGATGTAGTACATTTATGCTCGGTGTCATCTATCGCAGCCCAATCTGCCTAGCTGATGACTTTGTTTTAGAGCACATTCATCTTTGGAGTGAAAATACCAGATGTTTGATAATAGGAGACTTTAACGCACCTGATATTAGTTGGACTGATATGACCACAGCAGGATCTATAAACTCCTTTGATAGTAAGTTCCTGATAACAATAATGGAGCATGCACTAGTACAGCATGTATCCCAACCCACACGTTTTGGTGTTAACCAGGGTTCTTCTCTGCTGGATTTGGTAATCACTCATGAGACTGAGGATATTGTCGACTTCAATATTCTCCCGCCGTTAGTGAACAGCGACCACGCTGTTTTGTCATTCACGTTTCGTACTAGGGACATGTTATACGATCAGGTTACACCTCGCCCAAATGTATGGAAAGCTAACATATCAGCCATTCAGGAATGTGCTGCTAAGACAAATTGGTTAGTAGATACTAGCATATCAGTTGAAGAAGCATGGTCTGTATTTAAAGGTAAATTTAGACTAGTTACGTCCCCGTTCATACCATACCTGGTACCGCGAAGACCGAATAATAGTCCACCATGGATAACTAAAATGGTCAGGAAACTCCTTAGAAAAAGGAAGAATCACTGGGATATGTTCATCTCTACCGGCTTAGAACAATACAGATCCAGTTATTGTAAGATTAGGAATGCCTGTAAAGCGTTAATAAGTAAGACTAGACTATCATACGAAAAACAATTGGTTAGGGATTCTAGATATAGTCCGAAACGGTTATTCTCGTATATAAAAAGGCGAACTAAGAGAAGTGATGGAATTCCATCACTTTTGATACGAGAAAATCCGTTAATCTTAGCAGACAATGATGCCGAAAAAGCTGAAGCATTATCGGAATACTTTAGTAAAGTGTTTTCTATCGGTAATGAGGAACGACCAATGATTCGTTGCGACCGTGACGGCTCGCTGATGGATCCTGTAGTCATTGAGAAAGATACTGTTTTAAGGCTACTACAACATCTCAAACCTGATAAGTCCAGTGGTCCTGACGATATTCATCCTAGGATTATGAAAGCCATTTCACATGAAATTGCTGAACCATTAGCGATACTATTCGACATGTCTCTGAGACAGTCCAAACTGCCTAGAGACTGGAAAGACGCCATAATAAGGCTGGGGGTAGGGATTTAGTTAGTAACTATAGACCCGTTAGCTTAACTAGTGCAGTTGTAAAACTGATGGAGAAAATCATTCGGATAGCTGTCATAAACTATGTTGAAGGGCAAAATCTTTTCTCCAGGGCACAACATGGTTTTCGGAAATGCCTATCTTGCTTGACAAATCTTCTCGTTGCACGAGAAGATTGGGCTGCGGCAAAGGATCGGAATACTCCTGTGGATGTGATTTTCATAGATCTAAGTAAAGCCTTTGATAAGGTTTCCCACTCTGGTCTTAAATTCAAACTGAAACGTTTTGGAATCCATTATACAGTCGTCGATTGGATAAGTAACTTTCTCCATGACAGGAGACAAAGGGTAAGGGTTAATGGGACTCTCTCCTCGTGGGTACCTGTAAAAAGTGGGGTTCCCCAAGGTACAATCCTGGGTCCTCTTCTCTTTTTACTTTATGTAAATGAATTGCCAACTGTAGCAAAATCATCCGTTCTACTCTTCGCTGATGACATAAAGATTTGGAGACCCATACATAGTATGTCGGATAGGATAGTATTACAGGACGATCTTAGCTCATTGGTGGCATGGTTAGATAGGTGGTCACTAGAAGTAAATCCTAATAAGAGTGTAGTGATGCAGTTAAATAACTCTGATGAATCGTATGACTATACGCTACGTGGATTCGTGCTACCAAAATTAAGAAACTATAAAGATTTAGGAGTCATATTAAGCAATGATCTCAAAACGACTGGTCACTGTAAGGCTGCTGCTGCGAAAGGCTATAGGGTATTATGGTCAATTCGTAGGTCTTTCCAGTATTTAGATGATGAAATGTTTAGATTACTATACCCGATTTATGTGCGACCACATTTAGAATACGGGATTCAAGCAGCGTGTCCTTGTTTCAAATATGAAGCAGATATGCTAGAAAGAGTCCAACGACGAGCTACTAAAATGGTACAAGGTCTATCTGGCCTATCTTATGAAGACAGACTGAGACACCTTAACTTATTTCCGTTATCTTACCGTAGAATAGGGGGTGATCTAATATTGGCCTATCGTATAATGAACGATGACCTTGGTATTAACATGTCTTATCTTTTGCTCCCGTCTAGAACCGATCATTTGAGAGGACATTCGAAGAAAGTTCAGAAACCGAGATCAAACCGTTTACGTCTGGAGTTCCGTTTCTCGCACCGAGTAGTGAATTACTGGAATTCTCTACCGGAACACGTAATATCAGCACCATCTGTAAATATATTCAAAACGAGATTGGACCTCCACTGTATTACAAACTGCAAGGATTAATATAGGTCGACAGACCTCCTATCCTTATTACTGAAGACTAACTGTCCGCATGTTCATTCCTAACCGTACTTTATGATGTTATCGGCAAAATGAAAGGAACCAATTTACGGTTTTTAATTTTCTTCAGTATTGCGGACAAAAATATCCCACAACGAGTCAAACTAATACTTAGTGCCTAGCAGTATGGGATGCCAGTATTGTTTTCGAAAGTACCCAGGCTTCCGACAACCATAGACGAAGTCACAGATGCTACCAATCTATTGCAGAGGGTTTGTTATGAAAAAATATGCCACATAGCAGTAATGGAGGGGTTATACGCATTACGTAGTGCGTTAAAGCAAGCTTAACATTGAAAAGCCGGAAATCTGCTATCAGTGTGTAGTGTATGTTTGGTGTTTTAGCCACAAAAGGAAGCCGAAGTGTCATGATCAGAAAGTAAAAAGGTAACTAACTGTTATTAAGCTCACCTTTTTATAGACCATAATTCACCACTCGCAGATTTGTGTTTTTTTACGGTGTCATGTCAACCGTTATCGAATATGTTCACCCTTACGATGAAAAGTACCTGCAAATTCTCACCTTCATATTCGAATTATTTTGGGACAACTGTCTTCCAGTTTGAGTGCTTCGTACGCCCTGGGAGACTAGATTCCTACATTATTCACAGTTCCAGTATAACTTTCTCACTCAGTAAGTTCAAAGTAAACACTAGTCTTTCTAGATAAGCATGTTAAACTAATATCCGTATTCTCTATTTCAGTTGATCGATGAAGACATGTACCACGTGCATCTGCTGTATATTGCTATTTTACTCCAATTCTAACTGTTATATATCTTCTGAAAAATAAAATTGCTATATGCAGCAAATACAGACTTATTGTTTTGATGGTGATAGGTGGGTTCATGGGATTTTTAGCAGGACTGTAGTAATATTCTCAATAAAAAGCCGAGTGCGTAGACCAATCTAAAGTACCATACAGGGTGCCTTTGAATTACTCGTCTTCCATTAGTGTCGGTAGAAGCATTACTTGCTTATCATATGACATTTGAATAAGAAGCTATGAGATTAGACGCAGGGACGGTTAGGATGTGTAACGCGTGTCCATCCATCAGTTTTCGTGGCAACTCATGGTGGCTAGAATAAGTTGTGGGAGAACCCGAGCCTGTAGGTTTCCCAAGAAAATGACGGATATATGCACCAAATCACCTTATGAAGAGCGCCTTTAATCACTTAATCTCTACTCATTAAAGTATAGACGTCTTAGAGGTGACCTATTTACTTACAGGATCCTTAACACTTCTGGACATTCTCTTAAACACCTACATGAGCTTAGTCCCAGATACTAGAGACACGACATAGCAGAATGGACTGTAGACGCAACTTCTACTCCTTAAGAGTTGTCGGATGCTGGAATTCGCTGCCCGCCGAACTAGTCCAAGCGACTTCCCAGGAGTCCTTTGGGAGGCGACTGGATCTTTTATTGTTAACATACCTAGGTTCCTGCTTGGAGGTTTTGGTGATCCCCTCCTACTAGACACGGAAGCCTGAACACATGAATTAGGTGATGAGAGGCTCGATTATCACATGTTTCTTGCAACGATTAAGTATGTAAAACAAAGTAGCATTAGGTTCAAAAATTTATTCGAGAACTTTCATTAAGAATCGAATATCAAACAAAAGTTTAAACGGAGTTCCAGTCTACAAGTTGCATTTGTAATGTTAAGCTGCAGTTTTTGTTGTTTTTCCAAACGAAGGGTAAAAGAAGTAACTCAAAAAGTACTGGAAGTGGTTGTGAAACTAAAATTGACGTCCAGCATCCTTTTTATAATCTGCTGTTAGTTGGGTCTCCCGTAAACAGATCCATAGGGCCATAGTTCTAAGGGTGAAACAGTTCTTAACATCTGTGAAGACTCAGTCCTGTTGCATTCTAAATGAGAAAACAGTAATGAATTTAGTCAGAAATGTGGAATAGATAAATAACCAAATTACATGTTTTTTAGCAAAGAATTTATGCAGTTGTGATTTACCTTTAGTTCATGAATATTCGGCCAGGTCAGCTATTACTTGTGCAAAGCATAACATGGACTTAATACCGTATCTCAATGCTTTTATTATTTTGCTCTCATTTAAGTATTACCATGTATCTGCATCTAGTTTAACAGGGAGACATACAAGCAGAGTTAGTGTTTGATGAACTAAAAGTCCTAGTAGTCAAAAAGATTCTTAACATTTGTCCACAGCCAACTGCATTTAATTGAGATACAGAACACTCATCTTCTAAGACTGAATACTGCTCTTCTGTGGGCAAATAAAAGCTCACACACTTAGCTATCCTGCTACCGATGTTATTGCTGGGGAAATTGTTTAATGACAGTGATCATGAAATATGGTCAGTGATAGATGTACAATCTAGAAATAAACACCAAACATACTTATCGCTATCTTATAATGTATGACAGCAACAGTACCAAAAGCACTTTTTTCCTATTTTTAATCAGACTGATTTGAATTAGTATACTCATCAGAAACAGGCAACTCTACTTACTAGACTGATCTGTTTCGTTACAGACTTCAAGCACTATACTTAAGTATACCATAATTCTTTCAACCAAACTGAATTATACGACAACCAAGAATACTAAACTAAGCAAGTGTCATAGTTATTGTTTCATTTGTACAGGCATATTGCTTAAAGTATTTAAATGGACATAATTAAGACTATAAAACAAAAACACGAAATGTAGGCCAATTGAACTTACCGAACGGAAGACAAGGAATATATATATATTGCTTTCCGACTGAAGACAACAGGCATTTGTTCATAAAAACATAGTTTATAGTACAATAAACCTTTCTACAGTAAAATCATGCACTGACAGTCTATCTGGAAACAATCAACTATGTGAATAAACTCACTATAACTTGAGATATCATCCCAGCATGCAATGGACGTGCAGTGTAACGCAGTCGGACGTGGCAAATAAAAGTATTAAAAAAAAGATCAAAATTAGCTATATAATCTAGTTATTTAATTAAAAATACATTATGAAATGACAAAATCTGTGGTTACTTGAACGCACATATGACGGATACATTAAGTTTACATGGTTGCGTTGCGGATAAGATCACCCGTACATCTTCGAACTTCGATGCTGACCACATTAGTTGTAGTGGACTCATTTAGCTAAAGGCTCTCGGTCATGCATCCTCACCAGGTCACGAGTGAGAACGCCTTGCTCAACTTCCTCTGTCAGTCTAGATCAGTCGATTCTCGATATATTGATAGCCTATCGTATATACCTTCGAACCTCCTCAATTCTGACTTTTGACTTCACTAGGTGGGTACGATTCCTAGTAGAAGGTGTTGCTGTTTAAAGCGTTGTCAAACTCCAAATACCTGTGGCATCACGGGATAATGAAGTAGTGGTCAAACTAACTCAAATAGGTCTCCAATCATTCTACATAGATCATCAACGTTGGTTATCTAAAACGTAAAAGGTTATGATCGACTGCCCATCACCTAGAAATTAATCGGCTGATTGAAATACCCCAACGACAATTGGCAAGGTCACTTTCAGGTCCCAATGTATTACAACGAACTGAGGTCTTTCGACTTGTGTTACTCGGAATATTCATTGCCATAAAAGCCTATATTTGATGACTTGGTTGTAATGAGACGACGTTTTCGTGCAACCAGCCTTACGGTTTAGTACGTATATTTTCTTACGTCACAACGTATTATCCCGAACCCTCCACACAACTTATGGAGGACACGATAAAAACCTTTACAATGAACTTCAGTATCTGTTGATAAGGACAGGGATGGAGAAAATGATACAACCGATCGAGTCAGAGCCGTATATTTAGAAGCTAACATCTCCGTAAAATTTCTCACTACAAAGTCAAACAAAACATCCTTGAGATTATAATACAACGTCCGACAAACAACGACCACAACGAGGCTTCTTTAATGTCTAGTAACTGGTTGAAAATAAAGGAATTCGGAAGAGCGATTGGGTTCTTAGAATAGAATAACAACTAACATGTGTGGGAAGGATTTTCAGTTTACTTCTTTTAATCTCGCCTCCTCATTCCATGGTTTATTGACTGTATTTTTGCCTTTTATCCTGTCGAAAACCAGGAATGTTTTGATGAGTCTATATGTACAATTGTCAAAACCCAAAATCAAGGCGTATTTAATAAGCTTATATATATATATATTTCTCGCGAAATCAACTAGTATATAACCTAGATGTGTACATAAACGTTTCGTTGTCGTTTAATGTATATACTCCCATACACCCATTTTCCTCACGGTTTCGTTGTTTGTTTAGGCATGTAGCTAAAGCCGCTCAGTCACGCGTTCACACAAAATCGCGAGTACGCCGTGCTAGGCATCCCTTGCACCTGCTAGCCATCCTAGACAAAACTCTTCTCGGCTTGCCGTTAGCTTTACAAATATATCTTCGAACCGTTTCACTTCTAACTTCTAGTCTGAGATGGCGTTTATCACTTGATTGTGAAGGTGTTACGTGTAAAGGCGTTGTCAAACTCAACATAACCAATGTGAAAAAATTAAGACAACCACGGCTGACCAAACCCTTAGTTTTGTACATTTTTATTTTCTATTCTATGACTATTCAGAGAAGAAAAGGCTATCATACGTTGTAGAACGTACCCAAATGTCAGAAGGGCGTTTATCAACACCAAGCTCTTTGTGTACGAAACTTTCTCTGGTTAAAATTTTAGAGTCCGCTCTATTGCACCAGCGAGTAATGAAATGTAGTGCCAAATAAGTCCCTAAAAAATGGTTTTTACGGGTCTTCGACATCGGCGCTGTCCTCATTGGTTTTACTAGATACGGCCGTAGGTAAAGGCGCCTGTTCGGGCATCCGAAGCAGATCATGTTTGTGTATAAGGCGCTTTAATTCCCGTTTGACAACTAGTCAGCTGAGATGTGTGCACCTCAAAACTCTCACAACTATTTAAATATGTTGTTACGGAAAGAACAAGAACGGGTAGTAAACAGAGGAGTATCAAAGCTTCGTCTTTTTGGGGGAAGCCGAGAAACTGCAGGTCACATGCTAGATTTGTGAGTGCACAGGTGTACTTTTGTAAGTACAGTGCTTTCCATTGAAATTAAGTAGTTAGCTAAGAGATCCATGATTGGATACTTTCAGAGGTGTTTTTGCGTGCCATGAAAGATTTCGGTGGCCACTGTAACGAAAAGAACAAAATGAAAACCCCTCCAAATCATTTCATTTGACAACAACGTAAGTTGTTTGTTTCTTCCTTCTGTCGTATATGTTAACCTTTTTTCAGATCCCTTTTTACCTTAATTTATATTATTCAGTCTTCCTAGTCTGAACTTTTATTATAAGACTTTGTTTAAAGGCTTACGTTTTGTTACTTAATTTTTCTTTTGCATGTTACTGGATTATTGACAAAGTCAAGGCACGGCTCGGTGTGCGACTGTTAACTATCGACTGTTTTCTTTGAAAGGTTCCTAGAAGCCTTACAGATAGATATATGATCCCATCTTGTTGAGAGTATCTTTATTGATTCTCAGGCATCCAATTCTTACCTATTAACTGTTCGTTTTATCGTTGAATACATAACTTCATGTTGGAGAGACTTTTAACTGTATGGCACAGGCTGTAACGTTTGAAGTATTTTGTACTTTTTATATAATTTATTTCCTTTATGAGAATAGAACCGTTTAATTTTAACATCAAGTTTATGTTTTGATACAATATAATACGAGCCACTAGAAACACGTTGCACACCATACAGATGAACGTTGTCTGCTGTGATCGAATAGACTTTAGTTCGTTTACGCCGAATATTGGTGTTTCGGTCGTTAAATATATTTTAACACCATTGTTTCCTGATTCGAGTTGTTTCTACGAGAATAGACTTTGGTCCTCAGCATCATTAACCACTGCACATACTTGTCATCTTCAGAACAGCCGGAATCAGAATTTCAGGTCTTTGATTAACAATACACAGTCGGTTAACCCATCCGCTGTTTTCAGATTGGTGACCTAACTATAGTAACGCAACATGTTATTAAAAAGTCGAATACCAGTTGTATTATGAACATATATTTCAGAGATTCATATAAACAAGCGAAAACTAACACTGTATTAAAGAGGCAGTATAAACTGTGGGTCTTTGCAGAAGGCCGGAGTATGAACTTTCTATTTGTGAACGTTGACAGCATATATATACAGGCACGTCAGATAATAGATAGTTGATAAGATAAATGAGTGTAAAGAAGTACACAAGCAAAGAACACATAAGTTTTCAGAGTTAACTACAGACGATTATCATGAACTGATACATGAATATAGAAATAACTAAGCGAGCACACAATATAATTAACAGCATTTCGGTTATATATGCAAATTTCATACAGGGTCAAAACAGTTCATATAGATTTTTCAGACTTTTTCACAACCACATTGTATGTTTATTTAAGCGATTATGATAGAATATCTATTGCCGCATGTCTCCTTTCCATGGAATCACACGGTTACGTCAAAAAACAATCGATTTGTATCCGGATAGTTTCGGAAGGTGCTGTTCAGCATTCATGGTTCCTACATTATGCGGTTTATGAATTAGGTCAACTAGGAAGTGCCATATAATGAACCTGACCTTATGGCAAATACTGTATGTAACTAGCGAAAAGCTTTTCAGTGATAAAGACCGCGGCCGCTCTAATCGAAAGTGATCACTTACGTACGTTATAAGCAATTTTAAACGTTAACACAGGATAAACACTATGTTTGTTGTTCAGTTACTGTCTAAAAATCTGCATGAAAATCAGTGTGTATTTGACATCCTAAATTTAGAATATATGTGACTGGAAAGTTGTAAATATCACCAAAATTATTTACTCTCAGCGAGAAAATTTATTACATAACCTACTGCATATTGGGAAAATAATAATTTACGCAATAACATCCTTTTACGAAATATATTTGTTATAATTTTTCGGCACTTTTCTTGACACCTAGATTGCCACTAATGGCTGAAAGTAGTTTTTTCTGAAATCATTCGTGGATAAAGAGCGCTAAGCACACCTTAACTTCACACAATACTTCTGGTAATGTCCACATAAGTACCTTAAATGTCAATGATCAGATGTAATTTTTGAATGAAAAAACAAAAATTAACGAAAAACGCAAAGTTTATCTGAACTAGTTAAAGTTATTCCACTTACTTTTTTGTTGATTGATACTGTCTGGAATTTCATGAATGCATTCTACCTATTATTTACTCAGAAAGAGAAGCTGAAATTTTTCCTGTTCGTCGTTATATCGAGAGTCAAGCTACGCAGATTAGCGTTCTCAATCTTTACTTCGCATTTTTTCTTAAGAGACAACGGGTTGTTAAGTTAGACTGACGCAGAATAAGACACGATCTCCGTGACACCTTCTCTTAGCTTTGACTTTATTAAACAGGTATTATTATCAGGTTGAATATTCTCTCGGTGGCAATTCAAGTGATTGGAAGTTTACTTCATTATTACTATGAGGAAGCTTAGGTCACATTTTAGTTTCATTTTGAAAGTGTAAGCTCGCAAAATGATATATAAGCATGATGACACATTCTAACGAATAACTCATAGTTTCTAAAACAACTAATTATTAGGTGCCCAAATGCTCAGGGAAATTCGTCTCCAAACATAGTACCGCTATTTTTCTTGAAAAGTACGATTTTGCGACCTAGACATTTTTGTCCTCTGAAGGAATTTAACAGACATTAACTTCAGCTTTTACAGAGAAAGATATCAGACTAATTCCTCATACCAGAAACCTTTCCAGCATAGGAACTTTCACAGACATTCGACACGGAAATTGGTCCTTTCATTTCAGCACAAAGCTTGTAGTCCTCATGGATTAACGATGATTCTTAACTACATGTACAATGACTCAGCGGATTTAACTGCAAAGCATAATGGTTGATGAAATATGACGAACCACGATAATGATCGACGTGAGTGACGTATCACGACCCCAATAATTGATCTGGAGACGTAAATCACTTCCTCACTAACGTTCGTAGTCCTCCGATTGACAGGCTTTCCCGTCCAATTTTCAGATAGTTGGATGAACAGTATCGTGGTAATGTGTCGCGATCTCTGTTCATATATGTTGTTGTCAAATAATATATTGTTCATCCCTGTTTGTCATCCGCTTATGACCTTTTAACTGTTCTGATTGCAGCATTGCTGGATACTGTCGTTTACAAAGTATTCTCAGACTTCTTAAAAACAAACCTATAAGTGAGTTTTTATAATTTGGATGTCACAAGTATAACATAGGTTACGTCATAATATTCACAGTAACATTCCTGATATCAGATTTTCGATGGATTGCTTTTTAAACAAATTTAGGTATTATAAAAAAAACAATGCACTTCATTGTTCAGACGTAAATAACGCCAGTAAACAAATTAAGTGACAAAATTCAGCCTGACTTATATTATTTAGATGGAATTGTTGAATGTTTAATAGCAGATCAAACTTAATATGTAACTAGGTTGCCAAAATCCACAGTATTCTGTGAAGGAAATCTCTAAGGACGCTTAAAAACTGAACACCAATTTAAAGGAATGAGTCAGTCGGAAGAGAATCACGAAAGCAAGAGTTGGTTTGGAGTAGTGAGTTGCTAAGCAATTTTTTAATAAAGTAAAAGGCTAGAAAAAAAAATCAACTAATCATTGGTAAGTACAGAGTAACATGTTCTGCAGTCTATTATTCGGCTTAATTTAACTGGTTGGCCCAACGTGAAATTCCGAGAGAGGACTTAGCACGAATGTACTTGTCGGGTTATTACTTTACTAATGACCCTACTTGTTCCGTTCTATTTATAGTCTATCCGCTGGAGTTGAATCGAAATGTGACTACTTCACTGGTGTAATCTAACGTCTAAGTCACATAGCAGTTTTGCCACACTTTCCTATCTCATTGTGTTGAATATTCGGTTAGCGTCGGTCGTTCTTGATCTTAACAAAATTTCATCACCTACCCAACTTCCAGTGATCAGTCTTCCGTGTTAGGCATACGTTCAACTTGTTGGATAATTTTGCTACTGTTAAGTATCATTTCGATGACCCTGCAGAATGAATCAAGTTTCATTCCAGATGTAAGATAGGGTCGAGGAACCCGTATGTCAGTTTACAATGACTATTTAGTTTAAAGAGCACCTTGAAAACGATAAAACGGATTGAGCGAACAGTGGGAAAGAACATTTCACTCACTTACAGCTACTTCAACTTATCCAACAATTAATTAGTATAGCAATAATTAAAACAGCACTTACGTAGTCAGTTTTCCTTAATGTGAGTCATTTGTATTTGAAAAAGTTTCGTATAGAATTTGTCGAAACACACAAAGAGTAAGTTGATGCTTTGGATACAACCTTGAGATTATTCAAAGTTGTTACTCTGTGACACATTTGACACCTTATGTAGTCGACTTCTAATTTTGATTATAAAATTGTCTTATATTACACCTATGTTACTGTTTTCGATTGTTTTCATCCTTAAACGTAGGTAAATTCTATGAGATTATCAAGTCATCGGCAAACCCTTTCTTTTCTTCTCTCCCTTTCCAGATTCCCATAGAAACTGCTCTTCATACTCTCACAACACACAAGATAATTTCAAGTTAAACGTAAGCCTACCATAGAATGGACGTAACAACAAATAATACGGATACGAACAATGCCGAATTCGTTGATTGCCTCCCAGACAACCCAAAAAGGGGAAATAATGGGGAAAAAAGGGGAAATAAAGGGGTAAATGCTTTGGTGGCGAAAGGAGAAATAAAGGAGAAAACGCGCCAGAATGTCGCCTTTTTCGCCTGTCCGGGGGAAATAATGCGGAATTTCCCCTTTTTCGCCTTTTTTCGACAAATTACCCACTTATCGCCTAAATATCCCCCGAATTGTCGCTTTTTCGCCTAAATATCCCAGCTGGGAGTCAGAATAAAGCCACCTATGATTGTTTTTCAAGATATTCATGATAATTCACAATACACCACTCAGCTAACAGTACAAAATGTTGGGACATCAAAAAAAGTCATACGATTTCACTCTCCTTGCGCCGAAGTAATAAAATGTTTCTCTTAAATATTCAGTTAGACAATCGTAATAACCGACAGTCACCAAAATATATCCTTAGTTCCTGGAATGAAGCATACATCTACGATTACACTCAGAGTTTCGAAAGCGGGAAATGCTAAAGAATTTATCGTTGTTGTTGATGGAAATCCCTGAAAAATTCCAGTTTTCACGTTAGTTTTATTATTTTGTGTTTATTAATAAAATTGATAGGTTTCTACCTAAGCCTCTTTGGAATATTCCCCAGAAACTCAACTTTGGTGTGCTTGTGCAGGAAAACAAAGTGATAACTAAACGTTAGTAGTAGAAAATAAAGGTTCTCAAAATGGGAAATTTCGGATTACGAATATATCCGATCTATCTATTGATATTGTGCCGCTATTTGGCGTAGTTCAGTCTTACTCTAATATCAACTTAAAAGTTGTCTTATTACGCTTTTGAATTAATATTTTTCATGCTAGGTAACTTTCATACCAAAAGATATTCGCGAATTTGTTGAAATCGTCAGGTTTGGAAGATTGTAATTGATTAACTGCTATTTACATAGATTCGATCTTGGAACAGGTGACATTTTCAACGTCGAAGTTACTGGTAAAGTAATAAAACCTGAATTTAAAGTGCTTCAATACGCAAATTGTGAAAATCTTAAAGGTATGTTAATTTGATATTTGATATAAATTTCCTGTATAGGTGAGGAGGGGATACAACTAAGTCACTGGAACTTTGGCTATGTCTACTACAATACTGATGTACATTGCAATTGGAATCTGGTAAATTACTCACCAAAAGATACATCGTTCGTTGCCAGGTTTTACGGCAAAAATGATTCTGTGAGTTTCGAAGTGGTTTTATAAAGCATTAAGCCCAATACTAAAAAGTTTTAAGCGAGCACTTTTTGGAAATCTTCTTGTTCCATAAGTTTGTTAGGACCTAACCTTCGTCTAAAATACATCAAATTACTGTCAAAAGTTTTAGTTATATTTGTGTGATGCTCAATTGACTGCATAATGGCTTAGTTACAACTAAGATGAATCGAGGGTGTTGTTTACGAAAATGAGAGGACGAAAAGCGAATGTCCGGCGCTTTAACCGGATTCCAAACCAATGGTGCACATGGGCTCCAGTATCCTGCGGGAACAAATGGCGAATGAACCAATTGTTGGTCACCGGCTTCCATGGGACTGCATCTCCTCACGATGCTCCACTGCCTTGTGGATCAGACCTTCAGGTCGAAGGCTCGGGGTGTGGCCCCCTAAGAAAACCACCTGCTTCGGTTTGGGCACCCGGGCAGTATCACAGCCCTCACACATATCGAATGAGATTTGTGTGGCGCATATGTATTTGGTGCCTCTTTGTACCATTATCTATGTGTTGAAATAAATAAATAATAAATTTCCGTAGATAACAGTAAACACCAAAATCTAAGGAAAGACAGAGAGTAAATGCGCCTACACCATTACTAATGAGTTTGATATATGTCACCTACAGTTTCCGACCATTGGTCCCGATAATTGCATGGACTTAAATCAAGTAACATCCACCTACCCAAACAGGTTAGTCCAGCGGTCTACGACTTTGTAGACTGATACTACATTTTGGCTACCCCTCCTCTAACCTTCTATGATAATTTAAAGTATTCAAATTATTGTATTAACTACGAATTTTCGAAATAGTGCAATTTAAAACAAGCAGAACTAGATGAACACAAATAAATTTATTGTATCTGAAATTCGTAATCACCGGGGGATCAAGTACAACTGAGGCACTAGCTTTTATCAGAATCCGTTCCTAGATTTCGTTACACAATAACCTACCAGGGTTAATGGGAGCTCTAAGATAGGTGGAGTAGTAGATGCTTTTGACCTTTTTTCCCCCTAATATTAATTTAATCGTTGGCGTACACCAGTATTAAAGCAAAATCTTACGTTTTGACAGAAAAGCGAGCATACTGAGCATCAATACACCGTTGCTTAGATCAATCAAAAGGCCATATGTCGTTCGTGCCTTCACCAAACAGGACTACATCATCTATCTATTCTAAGTCAACAGGTGGGTCTTCCGTTATAATATCAATTTCTGAAGATCTGGATGATAGAAGTGTCTCTTCTGAAAGTATATTTGTGGCGAAATTAAATAAAAAGGGAGAACGTAGACAACCCTGACGAACTGCGCTTCACGACGTCATTTTCAACAACAGTTCGCTATAAGCCATAAGTCCCGGTCAGTAGCGTTCGAGTTGAGAACATGTACGGGGTTAGTCAACTTCTTTAGCACACCTTCAATTATAGACGCTGACCCATAGTGTGTCGATCAACAAATCTGAGGGCTTCATCAAAATCAGGAAATGAAATTATAGCCGAGAATCGGTAGGTATGTATGTGATTCAGGACCTAAAGAGATGGAAATATTAGGTTTACATACCCAATTCTACTAAACATTGGATACATTTCTGTTAAACCTATTTTCAGCCACATTCAGAAGAGAAACTGTTCCAAAGATATTACTGTGGATAGATTAAACGAAAATGAATAAAAATAATGATTGAAAAACGAACGATAACTACATCGACGACAACGTCATAGAAGAGTCTAATAATTGCAGCTGTAATTTCCTTCCATTTTTGCATTATCTGCATATAAAATGCATTCAGAATGTAAACGCAAGTTTGCAAATAAGCTACTGAATGTCAGTAACTTTGAGCCAACTTTATTAAGTATAACTGGGATTATCTTAAGGATTTGGCTGCATAACGGAAGTGTAAGTTAGATCAAGGTCTTTGACAATGAACACGATGTATTTGAATGATAAACGAAGGTAGAAGTCATAACTTATTAACACTTTAATGAAAAGAAATTGATAAACAATAACAAGATGTCAGAAAAATATGAAATTTCAATAAAAATTACTGACTAAACAAGTTTTAACAAACGCTTCATTTTCAAGTTACATGCGCAGTTTACTACTTTTTTAATCATCTCACATGAAACTTGATTCAAACTTTTAATATGACCCAACAGTTTAACTGTCAACGTAAATTATGAGAAACGAAGAACGCTATAACTTAACGTGTTCAAAAAGATGCCTGTATTTTTAATGTTGGGTGACTGGCATGTATTTCTATGCAAAGACGTACTAGTTTAAGTTTCTGCACATCTTGGTAACAATGTTGAAGATAAAATGCACGAGCAGAATATTGGAAAAGAGACAGGAATAAAATTAGTGAATGGTAATTAAGTAATCGGTTGGTTTAAACGTTATACATTCAATTATAAGTTAATCGTGTGGAAATATTTCAATGAGTCACTGTAAGAAAGTTGTTTTAAAAGTACTGCACAAAATAAAATCATTCCTGAAACCTTAAGTAAGATTTATCAGGAACCAAAATGTTATGATTGTTATTTCATTTGTCAAACAAGTGTTTTGTGCTTATTGTTTTAAAAAATAGTATTGACTTGAAATTAATCTGTGTAGAAAGTAACCGTAATATTAATTGCTATTATTTTAAAAACCTACCCCCATAACTTTGAAAATTTGTTAGGATTTCCTCCTGACATGTGATAGAGTCCCTAGTTGAATTCAGTAAATTTTGTGATCTCCAATGGATTTGAAATGAACTAAGTCTATTAACAGAAGTAAGATTGTAGCCTGGTTAGACTTTTGTAAACAGTAAGACGCAATGTTTTTCTGTATTTTCTTTTGGGATTCCAGTAAAATAAGTGGCAATTACCATAACATCTAATGTATCAATTAATCATAGTAACAATGTAAATAAAAAAAATAAATTAGGATTTAGGACACCAGTTATCATTTCCGTAGTTTTATTTTGCAGTCATTTTGATAATATTTGTTAATTCTAGCTTGCAAATGATCAACACTTTGGCTATATTAGAAAAGTTTTGAGCACTTCTTTGTAACAACTAACTAGCACTTTATTAGTCTCAAACTATAGATTTAATCAATCACTCATTTTTTAGGTATATTAATGATAGGCTTACCAAGCTTTGGTGTACTTATACTTCTATCGTATGCAAACATATTAATAGAAGTCTCCAAGGTGACGAGGAATTTCACAACTGGTCTAACAGAAATATTATGATACCATATCAGTTCATTTTTACATAAAATGTGTAGGTGAGGTTTACTTAATGTTGCTGTAAACTGAAGCTGTAATACAAATCATTTCTACTTATCAAACTACGTACTTCAACTTGTGAGAAACTTGACTTACGACCGCTCAAGCAAAATAGATATAGCTTTGCAGTTTTGTCCACACAATTTGAGTTAAGACATGAAAGGAATTCTCTACGAACGTCTACTGGTAAATTTTACATTTATGTTGTTGTAGAACTGTGTGAGTATCATCAATAATAAGTTTAAAGGTATCATACACTTGAAATAGATATCGATTCGCTCCATTTATGAACATTAAAACCTCTCAGAACGTAATTACAAATTAGAAATGTATTACATAAAAATTTTATTTCCATGAAATCTTTAAATTTTCCAGTGTTACAGATTATTATTATTATTATTATTATTATTATTATTATTATTATTATTATTATTATTATTATTATTATTATTACTAATAGCTTTATTCAATATTACATGTGTTCAAATTGAATTTTTTGTTGCCAGGATTTGGAAAATAGTAATCCCGGTAGTGAAAGTGTACCAAAGTATGAACAGAACGATTTAAAATTTAAACTAAGTGAGTGCTTCAGCATAAATCCGGATTGTGGGCAATTAAAACCATTCGAAAAGCTGCCAATCTCTTTATGTCTTTCTCCTAGATGGAAGAAGCCAAAACAAGGTTTTGTCAGTTTAAATGAATCTCCAGCAATAAAACCATTTTCCATATGCCTTCGTATACACAAAGTGGATCTCAGTTCTTGTGATTCTTTTGATCAAAAGAGTAAGAAAACATTTTGTTAATTTAGGTTCAATAAAAATTTCACATACTTTTTGTTTCATCCACTTATGACTTTATTAACACATCTTGTTAGGATAACTTATAGCATCGCTCGTATATCTTGGGACCACCGAGTAAGTAATGCAGTTATTAGGAAACAAGTATTAGGTAAGGATGGCAAATCAGTTGGTGAAGTAGTGAAACGTCACCAGTTGAGATGGCTGGGACACGTGTTACATATGTCCAACCACCGATTGCCCCGACGAGTGATCTTTTATGGTGCAGTAGTAAGTTGGAAGAAAGCTAGGGGCGGCCAGATCAAAATAAGGCACAAATCCATGAAGACACTGACAAGTGGACTGAGCCATGTTGGTAGGTGTAGACTACCTGGTTGGGATTCGTGAGATGATGGCAACCGGTGGTTAGAGACATTGAATGACATGGTTCAAAATTGTTTGCAATGATACAGGTGCATCCACTCTTTGTGTTCTCCTAAATTCTAACCTTTTGAATTATTCATATCCTTTTTTTCTCTTTCCGAATTTATTTCACTGGATTGCACTCCTTGAATAACATCTTCAAACCCTAATCTTTCGGATTACTGCTTATGCTTTTACTACCTCTACCACTATGGGATTCGAATTGAAAATTGTATCTATGTGCTAATGTGGTATGGTAACTCGAACTGATGTACGTACGTACGAAGTTCTAAGTTGTTACTGACTGACTGATTTCTTATATTCTAAACATGTAACTCTTTACTTGTTAAGTACAGAAAACAATTTACTTCATCTAACCAAAATCAAAGAAATGTTTTACAAATATTTTCTAATTGTGTGAAGTTTCATGTACAACAATTAATCATAAAGACAAACAATTTTTTCATTGTGAATAATTATAAGCAAAGATGGATAGTAGCTAGCAGTGGAATCCATGACACGCGTTTCGTCCTGTTTTGGACTCGTCAGCTGGATGCACTTGCGTCTGAGTTGATGCTCACTCTGGAACTCGAACTCAGTACCGTTCGCTCCGAACGCCATCGCGTTATCCACTTAGCTACTGAGTCCTGATAGTCACTTACTTGTGCAATGGGGTGAAGTTTAAGCCACTTATTATTGTTTTGCTTGGATCTTCCCATTGATGTTTTGTGACTGAAATTGATCAGTCTCTTATATGCCAATAAGAGACTGATCAATTTCAGTCCTAAAACATCAATGGGAAGATCCAAGTAAAACAATACTAAGTGAATTGTCAATAATTGTTTTATTATTGTAAAATATTAGTAGAATTAAGAAAGTTTCAGGAATAAGAAGTACCAATAACTAAACAATCATAAATTAATGAAGCAAATACTCACAAAACAATACGCTTATAATTAGAAATAGTTTCTTAAAAAAGGTGGCATATTTGTATAGTCATTTCTATGTAAACTAACATGTTTTATAAAATTTTCTAATACACAATATAGATAGATCTACTTTGATTAGTACACAATATTCAATGATAATAACTTATCTTAAGGAAAATTTGTTTGACTTTGTGAGAATTCTCTAATTTGATCTCAGAAATTCCTTTAACAAACTTAATGATCTGATCGAAAATAATTTAAAAAAATAAACTCTAACAACAATCAATATTATGATTTCTGGTAACAAATTTTAATTCTAAGATGTATTCCATATAGTAAAAGTGTAGTGAACAAGAACACGGGTGGGGACAATTGATTGTATTTAGCACAACAATTACAGACCATCTCAATAAAATTTGAATACCATACAGTAAATCGTCAATTTGCAAAATATTCATGCATCAAATCAAACTGGACTGTTTCTGTTGCAAACATCAATCCATTGTATCCCATTCCATTGTTCATGCGTTTTCTTACAAATTCCATTGTGTTTTTGCCCTACTTTTCTTGATCTTCGCCATCTTCTGCTGCCAGACATGACGTTCATTTAACGCACGTTATATACTACTTATATCAATATAAGTAGCTCACACCACAAAAGTACTATTTAGAGTTAAAAATAATTAAAATTTTATATTAACTCATGATGTAGTATAAAAACTGTGACATTCATAAATGTAATCAAAAATCATGGATAATAATGAACATAAATGTCAATCATTTCGATATCATTTTAGTGGTTGTGAAGATTGTTAACCTTTTGATTGAAATCATGAACCGATTGATGTTAGACCACCATTGAAAATCCGGAAGCACTGGACGGTCGTTCCGTCTTAGTATGGGACTCCTCAGCAGTGCACATTCACGATCCCACACCCCGCGTGATTCGAACCCAGGGCCTTCAATCTCGCGCGCGAACACTTAACCTACTGGACCACTGAGCCGGCATCCAATGGTGTTAATGTCAAACCTACCATGTGATCACTAGTGACTAGCTTCGTGAGAAAATTCTCGGAGTTCTGATGAGAAGCTGTGACCAATGGTGCTAATCCGTGTCAGGTAGAGACAGGTATCTACCTCAGTACAATGGAAGATGGTCGCGCGATTTCGTGGATTGTTTGGGGTTAGACATTAACACCATTGGATGCTGGCTCACTGGTCCAGTAGGTTAAGTGTTCGCGCGTGAGACTAAAGGCTCTGGGTTCGGATCACGCGAGCGGGTTGCGGATGCGCACTGCTGAGAAGTCCCATCCCGGGACGAAACGGCCGTCCAGTGCTTCCAAATTTTCAATGGTGATCTAACATCAATCGGTTCATGATTTCAATCAAAAACCTTCCAATATCTATCAAATAATTTTAAAAAACATTGTATACAACTAAAATAGTGAGTGATGTATAATACTAGTAGAGGTAAAAGGATTGAAAATGATTGCTCTATATCTCTATATTTACACTTTTTTTTATAGAATTAATCAATTCTTCACAATCTTCTATTGTAATGAATGATCAGAACAATTTAGAAATTGTTTTAACAGGTTGTTTAATACCAGTACAATTTCACATATCACCAATTAATGAATCAATGAATGTAGATAATCAGAATTTAAATAAAACTAACAGATTAAATACAATAATTAATAATAATGAAAATGTTAAAATTGATAAAATATATGAAAATCAATTTATTATACAATTTCCTCAATGTATCATTGGTTCAAAACAATGTACTCAATTTAAATTATCAAATTATAGTAAACATTTACCAATTTATTATCGAATGCCTAGAATTGCTCATTTCATTGTAAAACCAGAAAAAGGAATAATTAATCCACAAAAAGATTGTTTAATTACTGTTTCTTTTAGTCCAAAACAAATTGGTAAGTTTATTTATTACTGATAAATTTTTTTTGAGTTTTGATCTATAATTTATACAGCATCATAAAGTGAGAAGCCGTTACCAGTGGAGTTCAACCAGGTCTGTTGTGAGATAGGAACTCACTGAAGACAATGGTGTACGGTGGCGCAACTTCGTGGATTGGTTGAAGTTAGACATTAACACCGTTGGATGCCGGCTCAGTGGTCTAGTGGTTAAGTGCTCGCGCGCGAAGCCAGTAGGTCCTGGGTTCGAGCCCCGCGTGGTGCGGGATCGTGGATGCGCACTGCTGAGGGGTTCCACACTAGAATGGAACGGCCGTCCGGTGCTTCCAGGTTTTCAATGGTGGTCTAGCTTCAACTGACTCATGATTTAAATCTGTGAAATTTCTAAAATCTCCACAAAACCCATTCTGATAATATTATAATCATTAGAAGTATTTGAATTATAGTATGAACTACTTACTTTTTTTCTGATTAGCGTTTTTTTAGCGATTTAGTTTTCTACGAAATGGGATCGCTAACCTCATGCTCAACCCTCCTCCTTTATCCGGGCTCGGGACCGGCAGTAGCCCTCGGAGGGACTCCAAGCGGAGTTATATTATGAACTAAGAATCCCAGAAATAACGTAATCGGATCAAGAAGTACTAGATAACCACAAACGAATGTACTGTATTTAGAATTCGAAATCAAGCATTCAACAAGTACAAAGGTATCTTTAGTTCATTCAAACACCACAGATATGTCAATTCTTGATTGATCTAGTTATAAATAATCAAGTTAAATCCCACAAATCAATGTAATTAAGGTATATTTTGAATACAATTGGGAATTAAAAAGTCATTAAGATAGTAATGATAACTTTTGTGTTAAACTGGAATAGATTTTTCCACTTACAAACAAGATTCAGAATTCGAAACTTTACTACAATACATGAAGTGTAGACTATCATATGCTTAAATTATAGTCTTTCCGCCAGTGGATGTATTCAGACAAATTATTTGATTTATTTAATAAGTTTTAGTTAGAAATCTATCTTTAAACCAATAAACTTTGAAACTTTCAAATAGTTTTACCATTTATAATCTTAGCACAAAGTATTTTAGTGATTTTCCATTTTTGTTTCTTGATCGATATTAACGAGTTATGTTGAGCTATCACCAGTTAAATGTTGGCATTTCAGAAATTGTCATCTTGAATAATGTTCATTCTTTTCAATCCATATTGTCAACAATCACGATATCTCCGATTGTATATTTTCGTAACTTATACTGAGAATGGTTATAAACTCTGCACAAACGCACTTGAATAGGTTATGTAATTAATTGACATAATGATCTGTTAAATCAAACAAGGAAACAGATAATTTGTTGAAATATCTAGATGTCAGGAACAGGCATTCATGAAGGACACCTTGTATCATGTTGTTGTTGTTTAATTATATTCAATTTTATTTGTTTAACAATATCACTTTCTGTATTTAAAAGGAGAATTTCATGCTGTTCAGAATGTTCACATTCTCAACTATTTAACTGGTGTAAATCCAGTTGTTATATATCAGTGTAAACTCATTTTTCATGGTTATTCACCGGCTATAACAATACCACCAGAAATAAAATTTAATCCAGGTAATTGGTTGTTTTTTTTTCTTTCGAATAATCAGTTAATTTATTCACATATGAATATAGATAAGGACTGTCGATAAAACGCAAGACACTTTATTCACCTTACCTACGATTTGTCACTTGGATGTACATAAATAATAGTGATTATTTTGATATAGGCACTAGAACCCATTTTCTATAGATTTAAGCGTCTAAAGGTTATCTACCTTGTTGCTGAATCACGTTATCTTATTATTTATACTGGCTTGTACTTGCTCAGAGTTTGTATTTTAATATAAACACCAACACTGGTATTCAAATACATTCAAGAGAAAAATACTAAAAAGAAAGTGGTATATGTTGTGTTTTATGTCCGACTTTTTATCACGTGATTTATCCATCAATCAAAATACGACTTATACAATCTTAGCACCGTGCCAAACTAATGACGTTCGACAGTTATGAGCAGTCTAGCGTATTAGGTTGTAAAATATTTTTAAAAAAATCATAGTTCAGTAGATGTCAGATAACAAACCATTTGATTAAATGATTGGAAATATATTATGGTAACAAGTCAATTTAATTAGTAGTTATGTAGTGAACAAGAACACGTCCGAGGACAATCGAATGTATTTCACAAAAAATCACAGGACTTGTTCATAAAATCTAACAATCATAAAGTAAATGCTTAATTTGCAAAATGTCCATCGATTGTCTCAAAATTACTCAGACTTCATTGTTCTTGCATTTTCACACAAATTCCATCCTGTTTCCATTCTTTACTGTTCGATCCTCTTGCCTCTCTGCTGACAGACCTTCTGTTAATAACACCATATACTACTTATGTCAATATAAGTAGCACATACCAGTTGTACGAGAATAAACAAACGAATATTAAAATTAAATAAGAACACAGAGTAACATAAAAATTGAGGAATAAAATATATACTTTAACCCATCTTGGTATAGCCTATGTTGACAACTATATTGGAGGGAGATTGTAAAGAATTTTTTTTAATACAAAGATTAGGTTTGTGAACATTAATTCGGATGGCTTCAAAGAGGAACCAGTAAACCATGTATTATATTTAATGAAATATGGTAGATAACTTAACGAGCTTTACTGACGTTAGCTTGATGCTCTGTGTCAACCAAGAAAAGGAGAATAGAACTCCTAATCAGACTTAACTGTTTTTTTTCTCAGTCAAGCTGGATGGTGTTCGTCAGTACAATGACTACATGATAAATTATACGTGTTATGCAACTGGCTCCACAAGAGCGGTTGAAGTGATGTACACATAGATGTTACATATTCAGACAAGCTGTTTTTCATCACCAGATGTAATTATCGGATGATGGTCAGAAACCAATTTCGTTTTAAATTGTATTGGGCGTTTTATTTGCAGTCTTTCCTGTTCTTTGAGTTGAATTCTTACAGATGATATTGCTTTTAATTCATAGATTTAAAAAGGTAGTTTCTTGAAAGTAGTCTCTGTTCTTATTCTTATCTTGTTCTTGTGTTTATTGGTGAATTTGTTAGGATATTCATTCTTATGAGGAAGGTTACTCGTATCGTTCAATTAATATTTTCTTTAACATTATGATTTAGAATTTTTAGTGAATTAGCTTTTTATCTAAGTAGAACAGAAGTCTAACTACTAAACGATGACTGTTTGAATAAGTTAAAATATTAGCCTCTCCCAAAACAACTTTACTTCATTTCATCATCCCATGTATGTTTTGTATATCCAACTAACTTTCTAACTAGTTTGGAACTCATGTCTAAAATCATTGCAGTTACAGATGCTTTATTGTCATTGCTTATCATTACCCCTTGATAAAAACACTTTGATCGTGTTGGGCTTATTTGAAATATTGTGTTTCTGCTTATTTCAGTTGTTTGTGAAAAATGAATCAGTTTAAAAGTAGTTTAGATCAAGAACTGAGGTCGGTCAGAGAAGTAACAAGAACAAGGGAGTATTAGATAAATGTCTTATTATTTTACAATACAATCTCACCATTGCTCAATGTAATAAATAACTTACTGTATAATTATCAAATTTGTTGACATCAAAATGTCACGAAGTTTTCTAAATGTAACTTTAAGTAATTTGTTAGTGAGACCGTTATTATTACTTAACTGGACTGTTTATAAATGATTAGTTTAGTTTGAAAATGGGTCTCCTCATTGTGTTAATTGTAAATTGGAGCGTCAGATTGTGAATCGGGGATTTAAGGGTGTAACACAAAATACTATCTGAATTTCTGGAGATCGATATTATATGGTGTTGGGCATATGCATTTCTAATTATTACGAAATGCAAAGAAACCACCGCATGTCAATTAATTTCTACTGCTAAATTGTAAAACTCTTAAGAAAGTCAAACAATAATTAGTTTTACATAATGAAACATTATTATCTCAAACATCTGGATCGTTTCTCTTGCCCGAAATTAATTGCTCATGATTATTGATGTTTTCTAAAAGGTCATTTTTGCTTAATACTGCGTGAATAATAATTCTTAATCTATTCAGCTTATATCAATAAATGTGCTCGTATCTTTTAGGGATCATTCCTAAATGGGCAAATGAAGTTGGGAGAAATACAGATCTTGTCACATTTGGATCAAATTACGAATGTCCAAGAGCTGCAATTATTAGTCTTATGAGTATGAAAAGTTTAAAAGGTCTTAAATCTCATGTATCAAGATCTGAATTAAATACTACAATGTCTACAAAAATTGCTTTCCCAAATGATAGACTTGCCAGTATTAGACCAGCAAATAAACGTGAAGAATTCAAGTAAGTAATTGATAATCACTTTTTCGCTTAAACATGTAATTTATTTTTCACTGAGCTACTGATATTCGTTATTCACATTGATTATTTTTAATACCAGACGTAGTTTATCAAATACTTTGTTGAATATCAACAGACTAAATTCTACTTAAATCTCCACAATATATTTTGGATATAAAATATGTATTACTTCTCATATATACATATCAAAGAAACGTATTTTGGAAACAACATCACGATAATATTGTAATAACAAGAAGCAGATTTCATTTGTATTTGTTTATAAGATGCCAAATACCATTTTTGTAACTTTTTCTTTCAATGCATTTTTAGTTAAACATTGCATTTTATCATTGAAACCCAATTAGAAAAAACAAGTGTCAGAACACAGTTGAACCCATCTGGTTAGCGTCTTTTTAGCGAGTTAGTTTTTTACGGGATGGGGTCGCTAACCTCATGACCAACCCTCCTCCTTTATCCGCGCTTGGGACCGACAGAAGCCCTCGGAGGGACTACAGGCCAAGTTGAACCCATCTAGTTTGATTATTTAGTCAATTACTTAAAAGTTTATAACAAATATGACTGACACTTGGAATTGGAAATTTACATCTTTACATCATTCTAAATAAACATTCGTTACTTAATATTTAAAAATTATCCATATATATATATATATATATATATATATATATATCATTAAATAGCTATCTGTTATGACCTTGAGTCGCTTTTGCCCCGTTGATACTTGTTATGACTCGACCTTGATCTGTCTAGTCTAAATTATGACCTTGACGCGATAGGGTGAGCGGCTTAACCTTGAGTCTATCACGTGTAAGTTCGAGATGGGGTAGAGAGATAACTATTCTAGAACCTGATTGGTTGGCGAGCACACAAGTCAGAGAAGACAAGACAGTTGGAACACTGAACTTTGGATTCTCTGAATTCTCTGAATTCGGATTAGTACAAAAATGTACATGAATAAATAAGTCCATATCTTGACTACGACGTACAATAATTTAGTTATGTCCGAAACTGGGAATTAGTGTAGAAAATGCGGTGCAAAATATTATGTTTAAATTACAATATTTTCGGAACAAAAAAGGGTATGGTAGTGAATGATACATAGAACGAAAGCTCATGTCATGTAGAATAAGATAGGGACAAAAATAAATATAAGTGTTTTACAGGGTTTGAATGAAATGAATTAACGTCCCAAGAAAATGGCTTTAGTAGTTGTTTGGGCTTCTTAATTCCCCGTTCACAACACTATCTGAGCATACAATAATGAAAGTAACATTATCTGTATCTGCATTACAATTTGGAAACTTATAATGGTGTCATTTGTTAGGAAATGTATACAAAAGTGAAACACATTCAGAAGTTATATATTTTAATTAGTGGTTTACTGGGAATTTATGATGCTTGCATAAAAATTTTTACCATGAAGAATTGTAACTAGGGAAGGCAATGAAAAAGCAAAAATAATAAACAATTACTTGGTTGTCGTTTGTCAATAATTTATCATGGAGTTTGACTATTACCGAAATAACGAAAAAAATGCAAAATATTCTGTATGTGGTATAAATGGTTATCATTATTTTGAAGTGAATTTTTCTGCCATTTAAAAGATGGTTGAAAATAAGGAATCATTCGACCCTACCTGTAATGTGATAGTCAGTAGTTTCAAATATAATCAGTTTTCGAAATACTGTGATGTTGATGAATTAGCTGATTCCATCGGTCACGTCATCAATATTAGGACAACAGGAAGATCACTTTAGAGTGATTTACCCATGAATGCATGATGATTAATAAGATTCTTAGTATAAAGTACAAACAGACTTCTAACATGGTTATGTAACTATCACAATTTGAATTACTGACGAAACTATTTCACGTAAATATCACTATGTTGATTCCATTTGTTTTGCTTGTTTATAGCCCCTGTCAGGTATTTTGTTCTTCATTTCTTGAAAAAAATGTTATACATATGAGACAGTATTATATTCAAATTATGAATTTCAGTCTATAAACAAATACGAACTGTAAGGAACATGTTAAGCCATGTTGAATCAAGTCAAGAATTCAGACCAAGCGATTAAGTAACTCATAAAATCCCAAAATCAAAACACGAGATTTGTCTAGAATACGCTGCTGTTATTATTAACAGCATATGTAATTGATCTATGTCATCTACTCACATTCAGTTTCTACCGAAATGCGACTACTTTGATAAAACTAAGTAACAATCAGAGTCTCTATCACTTCAGTAATGGAAGTCAACAAATTGATACAAGTAATATATACACAAAATAGCGAAATAATTAGCAGTAAACACATGTCCGTTGAATGGATAAGAGATGAAGAAGACTGTCATGAATATAGAGAAAATACAATTACAATAACAAAAAGGATTAAATACCTCAGATCCATGTAATTATAAGGAACACGCAACAATGAAGAGACATTTTAATCCGTATAATCAAAAAATGATTGACAGTGATATCAGTTACTGAATACTAGTAAGTAACATAAATAATACACAAAAAGGAAGCGAATATGAAAGAAACGGAGCTGAAAAGAATAAACAAAATTAACAAGGTGTTTTAATTAAAGCATAGCTGTCAATAATTATTAGCATAAATTTTCAAGATGTTCACAATTATTCAAAGTTGATTTTACAAATCAACCATTTAACAGACGTATATCATTTAAAGTAAATTCATTCAAGACTTAGATGCATATCAAACAACTGATCAGTCATTCATACTGGCTATAGAGTGTTATATGAACGCATATAGTTCCGTTTTGCTACATCACACACTAGTACAGATAGAGAGAGAGAGAAAAGTAACAAGATAAAAGGATAATGAAATAATTGGTAATATATATAGAGACAATCTAAATATGAGAATAGTTTTCCTATGAAACAAATGAGATCAAGATGAGTAACAAAAATCTTAACAATCGAACTATTTTAACATATGATTAGCTTAAAGTCTGTATAAGTAAACGTTCATAAGTCGACTTTTGAGAAAATGCAGCATATTCGGAGCATCGTAATCATTTTTTTGAATATTATCTTTAGAGTATAATATGTTTGATAATATGAGAAATAAATTGTTTACATTGGTTTTGCTCTTTCTGTTTTTGATCACAGAACTTTATATTGTCGTTTGACGAGATATACATATACAGATCAAGATTATGAATGGACTGAAGATGAAATGAATAGTATAAATAAGCGACAGTTAACCTA
The DNA here is from genome assembly GCA_944470205.2 of Schistosoma margrebowiei. NCBI lineage: Eukaryota > Metazoa > Platyhelminthes > Trematoda > Strigeidida > Schistosomatidae > Schistosoma > Schistosoma margrebowiei. The sequence goes on from OX104024.1 coordinate 49,353,290, forward strand.
TACTGATGTTTACCGAAGTCATGCTCAAATGATTGAACAAGTTCAAAAAGATCGTATATTAATGAAATGGAACAAACCACCAAATGATGGTTCAGTTTTAATGGAACTGGATAAAATATCACCGAAATTAAAAATTGAAAATAACGAGGAATTTCAACCAAGTAGTTAAATATTAATAGATTATATTTGTCACATTAAGTTTTTATAGCTACAGTTAAGAAGTCTCTACATAAGAGAACGTTTACTTAAAGACTATATGTTGATGAATGTAACGACAGAACTACAGAGTAACCAAATACTTCCTAGGCTGTGAATAAAATTTGGTTCAAAGTAGTATATGTGTTTGTGAACCCTTTTAATTTATACAGTATATGGAACTGTAAATTAACTGGATCGTATTCATAAATAAAGACTTAAAATCCCTTCGGCATCTTTTATTGGGCAATCATCATATGTTCCAATATTCACTGATATCCATGTATCTGTTTATCACAAAAAGTACAATTAAATATTGACTTATTTCTGAAACTATTATTTATTTAAGGTATATGTTGAATAATTTTTATCTGAATAAAACGTTTCCTTCTGTCTAAGATCGAGAAATGATCTAGAGAACTACAAATAATAGATTTACAGTATTTCCTAGTTATCTCTTGTTCATTTATTTTTTAAACTTGTAAATGTTTTAATCGATATCACAATCAAAGATTTTACCGTTGAACCTTATACGATATCTAAGTCCAATTACACAAATCATTGGTCGCCTTCAAATATCAAACACCGAACGGCATACATCACAGTGTTATAATACATGAAAAAGCATCGGGATCACAATTTGATTATTTTAATTCTATTTGTACTAACGCATTGACAACACAATATTGATTAGTAATAGAGTCTTTATTTACATTTATCCAAACACATTTTTTATCTTTTATTTCCTCAATATTATTCAACTTGTATACATAATTATTCATACAGACAGAAAACTGCAACCAATGGATCTACTGAAGAACAGTACAAGCGATAACATAAAAGTGGAGAAAAAAAAGAAGGTATATCATTGGATTACTTTTCTTTCAATAATGTTGTTTAAACGTTTACATGCAAGATGATTATTGTGAAATTAAATTGTCTTTAATTGAAAAGAAACACAATCTTTATTGTCCAATCTAGAGTACACGATTAGTGAAGTTCATTGTAAAACCATCGATGTAAATCTCGTTATAAACAAAATTAAGGATTATAGAGAATTAGTAATGACAGGAGTTTTTATTTTCAATAAATAATCAACTTATATCAGTTTAAGAAGAGAATCATTTCTAAATTACAGTGTTTTAGATAAATGGCGAAACTCTAATTTATGGACGAACCTTGAACGAATCTTAAGTGACCTTGACAATCATTAGACAATCAGAAGACAGTTAGTATAAAGTAAATATATATTATAAGAAACTAATGAATTACTGTGGATATTTTTCTTTTACGTGATTTAAAAATTTGTTAAGGTTTAATAAAGAATCAGGTGTTTTGAAATCATAATGCATACAATATAGGAACTCGTCCATATTGGCTCCATAATAGTCATCCTCCGAAGCCGCGGTACGGTCTTAAAAATTCCTTCAATCTCGACCACATGGCTTCAATGTTGTTAGTCTGAACGCCGATAATAGGGTAGACAAAATGACGTTTATGCACTACGACATGATGGACATACCCAAGTCTATGAAGGCATCTATTCGCCCTCCGATCATCTGTACATACCGTAGTGCCCGGCTGCACGTATACCTTTACAATTGGCATTATTGTGCTTTCTTGATAGTTTCTCACCCTCTGGAAATGCCCCTTTTGCGTTGAGCGATCATGAATTCCAAGTACCTGTCAAGTATATTTATGGAAGTGCTACTTATCCAATCTTCCTTGATACTACGTCCCCTGTTGTATTTTCGCTTTCGCACTACTGTTTCATCTATTTCCACAATACTTCCGACTCCTTCGAATGATTGGTGTAAACGTGTTATTTTAAGCGCACATATATCACGACAATACTCATACCACTGAACGGCTGAAGTTTCAGCAACATCTGCAAACGCCGCAGCCAGTGTTACTGGTGCCTTTATAATCCAATTTGCAACTATTATCTTGATTTGCCTTAGTCACAGTCACGATCAAGCAAAGAACATCCCCGTTCGAGCAGACTTTTTTCTCCAACATGAAGAACAATGAAATACAATCTCATCACGATAGTTTGCACACTTTACTGCAGTCATTTGATCACCGCAGTCACAGGTACAGGAACTTCCTAGTAGTCTCATCTCTTGTAGCCTCTCAATAATCACCTCTACTCTGAAATCTGCTGTAAACCGATCATATATGAGCATCAGGTGTTGAACTTGGCTCCATGACCTTGAAATTCCTCAAACGCTTCCGATTAGTTCGTCCATAAATTAGAGTCTCGCCGAATAATCATAAATATCCACTTCTTTTTTTTCACTGTCAACTTATGAAATTGTTTTAACAAATAGTTACAGATTGATGTTTACCCGTTTGATTATAGGTCACTAATAATACTCATTATATTTTTTTTTGTGATGACTCTAATCATTTTTCAATAAGATAATATCTTATCTATTCCTTTCTGAAATGTATCGAAGAATTATTGTTGAAGATTATAATACTATATTATATCCGTATACAAAATCTTTCTTTTATATATTATTACCATTGAAGTAACGACTTCTATGAATTCGGTGTTCATCTTGTTCTACTAATGAGATATGACAACTTGAACCTATATATATATATATATATATATATATATATATATATATATATATATATGTTGTAGTTGGATGACTGATAATACGATTGAAAATACTTTCCAGTTTGATTACCACTTGTTATTATTAGTCTTGCATATATTTTAGTGTCTATCTCAGAATAGTGTGATATTTTGAATTTTCTAGTACATAATTCATAAGCGAATGTTTATTAAAATCATCTATCTACTCTTAATAATTCGTTTAATATCAGAATGGGTTTTGTGGAGATTTTAGAAATTTCACAGATTGAAATCATGAGTCAGTTGAAGCTAGACCAGCATTGAAAACCTGGAAGCACTGGAAGGCCATTTCGTCCTAGCAGTGCGCACCCACAATCCCACCCCCGCCCCCATGAGATTCGAACCCAGGACCTATTAGTCTTGCACACGAGCGCTTAACCACTGGACCACTGAGCTGGCATCTGACAGTATTATTTTAATTATTTACTCATATATTACTTATGCACATTAATATCTGTAAGTGTCGGTTATTTAGTGTTTGAATACATTGTAAATTATAAAGACTTTTAATTGACGAATATATTCAATAGATCTTCCATACTTTCATTTTTATCTCTTATAAAACTTATTTTCATTATGATAGACATTTCACATCTTTAAACGTTCGCTTTTTAATTATTTTTAATAGCCTGAACGAGTTCTATCATTGAAAATGGTAACCAAGAAGAAAGTTAGTGATGAATGTAAACGTAAACTTTCTGTTAGTGATATAAATGAACTATCTATTTGTAAGTTTTATTTTGAATTATTGTTTTTGAACAAATAATTAGATTTTCATAACGATATAGCTTATTATGATAGACATTTCCTCCTATATACACGTTATTCTTCTACAGAAAATGATGAATACATTTTATTTAAATTCTTATGAACTGATTTAAGTCTAAATATACTGTCATCATCTATAATATGGTCAAACATAATAAGTTGAACATTGAAGAGAATAACCTCTCTTGCCTTTAATTTCGTTAGAAGATTAATGCTAGATTCATTAGCGTATTTTTGTAAAGATAGTTCTATGAACATGATACTTAATTATCAGAATGTTATGATGAATAACATTTACTTGTTCAATATAATGTGAAATAGGAATACAAGTTCCAAAATATATGTGCTATCCAATGACTAGCTTTAAGAGGTAATTTTCGAAGTTCTAGTGAAAAACCGTAATCAGTGAAGTTCTACCTTGTCGAGTGTGAGGTAGTTACTGTTATATTCCGATGAGAATAATGAATGGTAACTTTTGGGACCAATACTATACGTATATTTTTATCGTATAATTTTTAAGTAACTAACCTGTTCATATATGTGTCCCCCTTACCATAAGCTTTATTTTGACCTATGAAGCATTATTATACTATTTACCATGCGCAGTTTATCGATTATTACCTCCCACATTCACAGCCACTTTTGGCTAAATTGTGTACAAATGTTGTTTCCTATTTTATGGTACAATGTGGTCTGTCTGGTTGGTATATAAACCCAGTATGCTTGAAATAAATGATTCATATTGCAGAGGCTGAGATTGATGTTCTGGACTTAACTGGCTGGAAGAGGGACCGAAAAGGACTCTAGACTGCTCGTACGTGTTTTATGTTTCATTGGTCCAGTCAGTAATTTAGTGCTCTCTAATTGGCGTTATCATCACGTTGTACATTACCAGGGAACACAGACCACAAGTTATAACAGTTACCCACCGAAGACAATGGAAGATGGTCGCGCAATACCGTGGATTGGTTGGAGTCCGACATTAACACCGTTGGACACAGACACAATAGTCTAGAGGTTGTGTTCGCGCTTGAGATCGGAGGCTCATGGTTTGAGTCCCTTGTGTAGGATCGTGGATGCGTACTACTGAGAAGTCTCATACTAGGACTTAACGGCCGTCTAGTACTTCCACGTTTTGGTGGATGATCTTGCTTACATTGGCTCATCAATTCAACTATTAGATTAGATAGATTTTAATTCATAATCGAATATTGATTTAGGTTTAAACCAGTGACTACTGTAATATGTAAGTTGTTCCTTGCCACATAATCGACAAATTTCAAATGACTGAAAATTAATAAAAGCCACAATTCATCAACTGATCTAAAACAACTCATTCAATAAATAAAACAGAAAAACTTTTCAGAATCTGGAGAATAATCAATTCAAATACAAATGATATATGTAGAAAACAAATTAAATAGTCAATGTTAAAAAACGAACGTAGAAATACAAGTAATGTAGTTTATTAGACTATAGTAGTAATTCAGTGTGGAAATCACTGCATCATGAATATGTTTTTAATCTTCTATAATCTCTTTATTGTCATTTGGTCTATAGTTCCAATAAATATTGATTATGGAAATATTTGTCCAAATGTGGAATCAACAAAATTTGTTACAATAAAAAATCCATTAAATCAATGTATTTCAATAAAATTGGATATAATTCTGGAAGAATTGAAGCCAACTATCGTAAGAAATTATATAGTTCAACCAAAATCAACACTTGAAATACCAATTACAATAAAAATTACAAAAGTGTCTAACTTTCAATGGTACGTCTACTTGTAGTTTTTTTCTTTCAAACAATACACTGTAGTAATAGTCGAAGGATGTCTTTCTAATGGAATTAGTAATGGTGTAGTCAGCAGAACACGGGTGGGGACAACTGAATTATATTTAGCACAAGAATAATATTGTCCGACCGGCCATTTTTTTTGTAAAAAAAATTTTCACCCCAAAATTACAATATTTTTCATCCCTACTTTCGTCCAATGAAATGGCTAGTTTCAAAAATTAGATTTAATTGGTTAGTTATTTCTTGAAAATTGTTATAAATTATCAGTACTTGTTGACGAAGCACAATTTTAATCGTCATTATTGAGCAGAGTAACGTGCCGAGTTCAGGCGCTGGCTTTTCTCTCGTAACGGAAATGAAGGAAGTTTTTTTGACTACCTTGTTTCTGGTTGCGTTTCCATCGGTTGAAGCGTTAAAGACCACTATCACAAATTTTGAAAGATCGACTTACAGTCATTATGTAGTGAGAGATTCGCATATTGGCAGAGATCAAAAATCGTACATAAAATTTGTGTGTTGGCGAAATGGGCGTATAAGATCTAGCGGTTCGTCACAACGTATTAGACGGAGGAGGTAATTTGGTAAATGGTTTTATAATTTTTTTAACGAAGGGCTTCTATGAACACGCAATGTCCGGCCTTCATGTTTTGTAAGATTATAGACGGCTATTGGACTGTTGTACGTGGATATGTGCATCACAATCACGAGTGCAATTCCCTGAGGTACCAAGGTAATTCATGGGTGCGCAGGTTAACAGATGAAGAGTTTGAAACTGTGAGACCGCTGCTGATTTCCGGTACCGCTGCATTCCACGTAAAGAATTTCGCTTACCAATCTTATGGGAAATGTCTGACTGATCAAGATGTCTGTAATATGCGGTACAAAGTGTTCTCACACGCGAACCTTCCTGGTACGCAATTTGCCAATTTATAATGTACACTATAGGTGATTACGGGAAATTGAAAGCTCACATAACATCCTTGGGTGGGCTTTGCGAATACGAATTGGACGATGAGAACTGTCTATCGTATTTCTTCTTCATGACTGCTGAGCAATTGAATTTGGCCGATCACTTTTGTGACGTAATTGGTTTTGACGGGACGTACAAAACGAATAACGAGAACGTCCATTTATATCAAATCGTTGCCCTGGATATGAATTTTAAGGCAATACCCATGTGCATTGCCTTTTTAAGTCGCGAAACGTCGACATTCATTTCTGCGTTCCTGCGTTTTTTCCAACGGTGTACCAACAGTCGACAGCTGGTAGGCATTGTGACCGATGATTCACCTGCAATTGCTGCTGCAATTACGCAGGTGTATCCGGATGCACACCATATTCTGTGTCGCGTACACCTTGTTCGGAATGTGATAAAGAGGGTAAGTGTTTGGTTCATTAACATTAACCCAGTAACCGTTATTGTAGAGGGTGCGATCAGAAATTGTACAACTGTTCTTTCGCCTGATGTTCACTCGAACGGTTGAAAGGTAAATCAAAATCTACATAACATGATTTTGTAGTTTTAACAACGTACTTTCGTTAATCGAAATGTCTGACGGAACGTTTGGAAGATACGTCAGAGACCACCTTCTACCACGAAAACACAAATGGTCCACTGCTTTTCGACCGCCATCCACTCTCTTTGAACTCAACAATACGAACTTCGTCGAGACCAGTCACCGAGTCTTGAAGATGTATCACCTTAATAGAAAAACACCGGTTCTCAGATCCATATTCAATGTGCTGCTTCGTACTGTATATTGGATGGAAGCAAGGTTACATAAATATTCAATGGATTGTCGGGGGAAAGCCGATATCGGTGAGGAGCCGGAATTACGTCGACTTCAGGAACGACTAACACCAGTTGCCTGTCAACTACTGAAGCGACACCTACGTATTCCTATTACGCAGTCAGCATTGTCGGAAGATTTATTCACCGCTATGGACGCTACGGGGACGTACTACGTACACATCGATACTAGCCGGTGCTCGTGTCCATTCTTCATTGAAAACGGAATACCATGCCGTCACATATTGGCTTACTGCACACACAGTAACACCGATGTGAACGTACAGTCAATTTGTGACAGGTGGTTACACTATGATGGTTATCTGACTCATATTGCAGTTGAAAATTATTTCCCAATGCAATTGAGTCAGCCAAGCATGAAGAATGCAGTGATAGCGTTAGTCAGGCGAATGTCGGAGGAACAATGCAGTTCACTTCATGGCTTCATTGTTCACGGTAGACTACCAACAACGCCAATAAACTTGCATGGAGAACAGCATTCGTACACCCTTTCAAAAACCTCCACTAACGTAGCAGTGCCGTTTATACAACGAGGAACTGTTGATTTGGATGAAACGCTCATTAACGATGAGGAGGAAGTAATTTCTATTAACTCCGAAGAGTTAACTGAACGGGACATCGAAAATGAAGAAGAAGATGACGAGAATCGACTCTGCGACATATGTAATCTTGCGCAGCCTCCGTGTGAAACCGGTGATGCGGTTGGTTGGGTTTTCTGTAGATGTGAAGCAATGTTTCATACCTTCTGTGCCTACGACCCATTGCCGAACGTACGAGCAGTGCACTGTCCTATCTGTGGCGCAATTACAAACTAATAGTGACAACGTCCGACCGCGAGAACGAGTAAAGGCCCTTTTCAGGGCCACCCACAATTTGATTTCCATTATTTTTTATCCACTACTTTTCCGCGGCAAAGGTCAAGTGATTAAGCACTTATTAATGTCCCATGAATTTAGATATGCCTTAGAGATTAATAATGGAAAAGCGATTATCGCTCATGTATTCGTAAACTGGTTTCTAACGTTTATGAGATATAAAGGTTAAGAAAACTTAAACAAGATTTTGTCATCTAATGAAGACTAATCTAGTAATTTTATATTTAAAATATTGTGATTAATGTTCATGTTTTAGTAACACTTTTGTAAACTATCTAATAATAGTACATTTTAATGGGAATATTTCAATATAGTGAAAATTGTAATTTTGTCGTTAGGTCAATAAGTTGATGAGAACATTTATTAGTGAATATAATTACTAAGATGAATGTGATTAAAGCTCATAGAGAAGTAAACACAATGAAGAAAATTAACTTATTTACGATTAAAATACTGACATTATAAAACAAGTTGAAACCATCATTATTGAAATGATTCATGTGATTAAAGGTTATATAGTAAGTGTTAAAAGAAATAAGCATATTATCCGTTTCATGAATACAAAAAACAAGAATTTCATATTCTTGTTTTATATTCAAAGAACCTGAAACCAGAACTATGCGTACGTAAGAAGTACGTCTGATCGTCAACTAAGCCTTCATTGTGACTCATAACTACTGATTATATCAAGGTATTCATTTGCACAGTTATACAACTATTAATGACTGCTACAATGTGATTGTAGCAGTAATAAAAACTCTCATAGAATATTCAAAAATAAAATAAAATGTAGCGAACAATCGTTTTCATTAACTTCATCCACACACTAAACAGTTATAAGCCCATAATTTTAATATTTTATAAAGGCCAACAATAAGGCATGGCATTAATGAATTTGACAATGTAATGTGTTAACAATGGTTAACGTTTACATCTATTACTATATATATCTATATACTTACAAATTGTAACATTTGCAAATTAGAAAGGTCATTCATTAAAGGTCGGGATTATTTGCAGTAAAGTGTTTAGTCACAATAAGTGGAAGAGCATTATAGGAAAATTTAAAATGCAAAAAATTTTGTGTCAATGAAATATTACATAGTATGGGAATTGAATCTTGTCAATTGACATAATAATAATAATAATAATAATAATAATAATAATAATAATAATAATAATAAATAATAATCATAAGGACAAAAAATAATAATAACATTTTAAATGTTCATTGATACAGTTGACCTTATTCATATTTATACGTTTAATGTCGATAGATATTTGTTGAGTCAGTCAGACGACGTAGGTTTGTTCATTTACACTTCATGTAACTGATATTTCAAATGCTTGTCAAAAATGGTTACATTCATAATGTCTAGATATAGTTCAGGTTTCATATTACGGCGGTTAATAATATTCCAACATGACTGATTAAACACACACTGGTTTTGATTACGACCAAAATATTAATTTTAAAATGCAGAACTACAAATAATTTACAAGTGAAAACAATTAACCGTGTTTCAATGGATTTCCAAATTAACCACATTTAAATCTAACGTTGTCTAATTCTCATTACGAATGACCATTTACAAAATAATCGTTTACTAAATATTAAGTGCTTATTTCGGTTAAATTTATTACTACATTCATATACTGTCAAAGTCAGTTCATTAAGTGATGGTCTACGGTTGCTTCACCCGAATTATACATATTGCAATCAGTAATTTATCATGATGATTTATTGATATGTTGATTTATTTCTCCGATTAACAGACAATGTGTTACTCAAAAATCTTATGTACACACTTTGGTGATAGTTTGTTTATTAATTGGGTATTCAGCATTAGACTACCGACCTAATTCAGTAATCACTATTATCAAATATTCAAACGGGTTTTCTGTTGCTCTTTTCCAAAAAAACTTTCTTTTAATGAGATACATATAATTATTTGTGTTAAGATAACTAACGACTTCAATTCATGGTTTGCTTGACCGGAAAACAAAAATTTATCCCAATACACATTCACTAACAGTAGGATTGCACGGTAATGCAATTAAGTTGGTGTCTTCTTCTTCAAAAGTCTAAATTTTTTTCAAGACTAAGATTACACAAAAAGAATTATTCATTATCATTAAATTTCTAATGTAAAAAAATGAAAATTCTGACATCCAATCACAGCTCTAGATGCGATTTCAATTTCAACTAATCAGATTACAGAGATTAACAGTTTACGACCAATAACAACATTATTAGAGGTAACAAAATGTTTGTTCATTATCACTTGAGCACACACTTGCAAAACAAGTCCACCAATCAACGATACCTAAATTTCTCATTCACACCCCACAATTTTTTAAAAATGGGTAGCAGGGAATCATAATGGCCGGTCGCTTAGTTTCAACCTTAGCACAAAATTACAGAGTTACTTGATAAAATAGAAAAAACAACATACTATAATACTTAATTTGCAAAATGTTCAATAATTGTCTCGAACTTCATTGTTCTTGCATTTCCATACTAATTGCTTTCTATTCCCGCCCTTCCTTTCTTGATCTTCCCCATCTTCTGCTGCCAGACATTACATCCCTGACTCGCGTCATATATTACTTATATCAATATAAGTAGCACGCACGACAATAGCAACTATAAGTAAATCATAAAATCAATTATAATTGTAAATAATGTATTGGGAGAGCTGTACATTTATAAAGGCATTCTTTCAAGATAGAACAAAATGACTATATCCTACTATTTCAGTGATAAAATATTGTAGTAAATTATCATCACTGATGTTTTATCTTATGGTGACGTCCCCTCAGTGAACTCAAAGAAGCACCAAGAAGCTCAGAAAGAGCCGAAGACATTTAATCTAATCATCTTTTGAAAGAACATTCCAGAATCTTCCCTATTGGACAAATGTTAGAAATCACTGTATGCGAATTGGGTGACTGTAAAGATAATTTAGTTTATACTAAAATCTATACATACCTAAATGTTTTGTATCATATTTGACACTGTTTGGAATAACATTCTTCTGTCTTTTAATTTACAACTTGGAGGGCTCTAGCGTTCAAGTGCTTAAGTTGTACGCGGTATAGCATGAATTTAAGCTCTAGATATAGAATATCTCATGGCGTACTACTGACTTCAAATCATCTGAAATCTATAGGTCAATAGTTGCATCTAACCGTTTTAGATTAGTGCTTCTAAGAACTATGAATAATATTTCGAATATTTTCTTCAATTTTAGATGCTACTTTCTGTTTTATACCGCAGTTTGATTAAATTATTCTGAGAGGCAATGGTTATATAAAACATTGAAAAACTCATTTGTTGTATAGTCATTTGTGAGGTTTTTAATGAAGGCTGAAATTATCAAGATATAATTTTCTTTCTTGACAGTTTTCGTGAATTTTTGTTACAGGCTAATAAAATAAATACTAGTTACTAGTTCCAAGTGCAGTGATTAAAATTTGTACGTTATTAATGTGACATCTTTTAATCAGCGTACCACTTTAATCTCTAAGTTTCCATCATTATCTTGAAATTCTCAAGTTTTGAAACTTTTATTTCAGTAAAAGCAAAGTGCCCTATAGATATTTCTAGAGATACCTAGGGCATTCTTAATGTTCAAGTATTCATTTATGTTGATGCTTTTTTAATCCATGATGGATTTAATGACAGTCAGTATTGTCGGAATTACGAAAACTAAAACGTTTTGTATGTTAAACAAAAAAATTTCATACTGATTCAATATAGAAATACATGATCCTCGACTGTGATTTTCTTAGTGATGTTCATTTCAGCATTCTATCCTTTCAGTATCTTAACTATGTACCTACTCTTATGGCTGTTTATTGACAGCGAGTCGTCAGTATTATGATTTATGACAAAATAATTAAAACAAACAGGTAACGTTGTCATTTAAGAAGAGGATTTCTGACAACCATTAAGATTTACTAGGATAAGATTGTTTTAGACACACAAGCATTCAGCGAATTGACTAGAATGTTTGAAACACATTTTCGGAAAATATTTTGTCTGGGAATTTTCAAAATTGGCAATTATGCGTGTCACTAAACTAGAAAAGAAATTCAATGTTATATAATTCTGAAAAGGTTGAAAGTATATGTAGCTTAAGTGGACGATTTTGGTGAAGTTTCGTTTAGTTGGACAATTACAGCTTCACGACTAAACTATCCAGAGATCGAAATCCACCGAAATGTTTTAAAGTTATAACATTCTATATCGTAAAGCTCCTTATTATAACAAATGGTTAGTTTTCTCTCTTATCTCTTGTATGTCAGACACCTCCATATTGTAATAATACACTAAGTATACAACGAAAAGCCTCAGCTAACTTACTTTATTTAGCATCTTTGTGGACTTATTTTGGCTTCCAGTAAATGAAAATCAATTCATCCACAAGTTAATATTAGTACCATTAACTTAAGGTTATTAATTGCATCGTCCTATATTACTTGAAATTAATGTTTTCCTTAAGAATTAACTTACAAAGTGAATTGTTTTAGTTTTATCAATTTTGCAATAAAACTTTATCTGAAAGTGAATTACGACGCTTATATATAAATACGGTAAAAACTAATTATTAACGAAATTCCTCATATTATTTGCTCAGCAATGGAATAGTATGATATTATTTACTTACTTACACCTGTTACCCTCCCCCCTCCAATGGACCATAGGTCGCCGACCAGTATTCTCCAGCTCACTCTGACCCGGGCGTTCCTTTTTAGTTCTATCCAATTTTTGTTCCTTCTTCTCATGTCTGTCACAGTTTCCCGGCGTATGATATTATAGTCAATTAATAAAGAAATATGATGTATTTTATCCTACTGACAAACAATAAACTAATCAAGATACACCCTTATACTAAAATAATATGATCATATTGTACTGAACAGAACACCAGTGGGGACAATCGAACATATTGAACACAAAATTACAGGACTTGTTAATAAAATCTAACAATCATAAAGTAAATGCTTAATTCGCAAAATGTCCACCAATTGTCTCAAAATGACTCAGACTTCATTGTTCTGGCATTTTCATATAAATTGTATCCTGTTTCCATTCTTTACTGTTTGATCCTCTTGTCTCTCTGCTGTCAGACCTTCTGTTCACGACTAACATCACCTACTACTTATGTCAATATAAGCAGCACACACCACAATATTACTATTGATCATTTAACGATCAATAGAGTCTGTAAAATGGAAATGTTTTTATAAAAGAAATAAATATATGTACTTCTCTATTCATTACATGATAAAAATATTCTAAAAATTTAATCGAATATTTCTGTGATTTATTTAAACACAAATTTAGCAATTTGAGTTTGTTATTAAATGATCAACATAAAAGTAACCTGGTTATATGTGCAACAGTTGTACCAATTCAACTGAATCTTACACCGTCTACCGTCGAAATCACTTCTGCTAATCTATCATATGGTTTAATTAGAACAACTGGCATGCCTGGATATGTTACATTGCACAATCCGTTACATGCTTCCGCAAGATTTTGTTGGCAAACATTAGGTGATCAAAATCCTTTTACAATATGCCCCAAAAAAGGTGAGGGTCTAATTTTTTTTCTTCAGTTCTCTAAATTTTCCGTAGAGATTCAATACAAGTTTTTATGCTGATAGCAGATCATAAAAGTATAAGCACATTAAGAGAATTTTGAGGCAGAGAGGCGAATATGTATGTGCGAGCAAATACAGAGGCAAATTTATAGTCAACTCGAATAAGGGCATAATAATGCAAAATGAAAGCTGATAAATACGATTTAAGTACATATACACAAAGGGAAGAGAATTGATCATCGAGTGATATTCAAGCAATCAGCATTTTAGCTAGTCGTTCATGTGATCTGGTGAGATCATAAGTGTACGAAGGAATATGCGAATTATTACTATTCTTATAACATTGTCTGTTATATAAGTTAATAAAAGGGCTTAATCCAAAATTAACCATAATCAAAATTGGTTGTATTATTATTATTATTATTATTATTATTATTATTATTATTATTATTATTATTATTATTATTAATGGCTTTATTCAATATTATAGTTTGGTACAATATAGTTGCCATAATATAAATACACTGTGTTATTCTAAGTATATACATAACAGAGTTTACATGGTTGAATAAATTGAGTAATATATTGTTTAACAGTGAAATGTTTATCTACAGTAATAAAAAGCAATCAGAATCAGATATGTCTGCATTATGGTAGTATAACATTCACTACACTATCAAATGAATTAGTTTATTATTTTCTAGAATATTATTTTGTTATGTAATTTAAGTTTAACAATGTAATTTTTAATTGTAACTTGTTAACAGAACTATTGTAAAAAATCTTAATTCATTTGAAAGTAATTGATAATTTATCTTGGGCTATACAAATCTTATATTTTCAAGACAATTATTTATTTCAATAGTTGAAATCATGAATCAATTGAACCTAGACCATCATGGTAAACCTGGAAGCATTAGACGGCCGTTTCGTCCCAGTATGGGGCTCCTCAGCAGTGTGCATCCCTGATCCCGCCCCCCGCCGGTTTCGAACCCAAGACCTATCAGTCTCGCGCGCGGGCGCTTAACCATTAAACCACTGAGCCGGCATTCAACGGTGTTAATGTCTAACTTCAAACAATCAACGAAATTGCGCCACCGTACATCATTGTCTTCAGTGAGCTGATATCTCACAACAGACCTGGTTGAACTCCACTGGTAACAGCTTCTCACTAGAACTCCAGGAATTTCCTCTTGAAGTCAGTTACTATTGAGCAGATGATTATTATCAGGAGGGTTTTTCATGGTGGTCTAGCCTCAACTAACTCATGATTTCAACTATTGGAATTACTAAAATCGTCAAGACTATAAATTATGAACGAACCAATCAGATTTAAGATAGCAGGTCTCGAAATTCACTCACCCATTCGTCCGAATAACGTCTTGGCATTTTAGCTGTTGTCAGTTCGTGATGTGAACAATAAATCTAAATCCTAACCCTTCCCTTCAATTGTAAATCATTGTCTTTATTCTTCAAACTGCTTTATGATCTTTATTTAGCCCTATTAAGTAAGTAGACACTCTCAAGGTCACTTTGGTTTTGTTCAAAGGTCGTCCATAAATTATAGTCTCACCGGATCTGTTGCTCGAAAAGTAAAAAAAAAATTGAATATACATGACTTCTTTTGCATAATTTTAAATTTATCTTTAATCATCTTAAAAGAGATGATATTTTCTAACAAATTTCATACCTGTATGATTTAAATAATGAAATAACACTCATTGAGTAGATACGTTACATAATAATTATATAATGATACATTGATTATAAACTGACATTCCGTAATTGTAAGAAAGAGGATTATAATAAACAAAGTAGATATTCGAAACATCAAACATTTACTAAGTTGTATGATATATAAAAAAGAAGAAAGAATTAACAAAATATTTTGATGAATGGTCAGTAATATAGTAGTTATTTAAGAATCAAGAAACGAATGTTGAGAATTGGTAAAATACAAGAAGTGGTATAAATGCGAAAACAGTTTGTCAAAGTTCTGCTACAAACTCACTCTTATACCAATGGCTCAGGTTGCGAGAGTGGTTGTACAAACTTCTTTTGGATGAAAAGGTTTGATTTGTGAACATGGATTCCGATGGCGTCAGCAATGTACAAAAGACAAATTCGTAAACCATGTGGTAAATTTAATAGAATATGGTCGATAACCTTAACAACTCTATTCAATTCAACTTGATGACCTGTGTTTACCAAGTCAGCTAGAACAGAAGTCTTAATCACTATTACCTGTCCTTTGCTCAACCAAGATGGATGGTGTTCTGTGATATTAATGTAGAGCCATGATAGAAAACTAATTGAAAAGAAATTTCTTTGCTCGATTCGTTCCTTCTTTATTGACCAAATATCAGTATGGAAATTTTTACTAAATCTCATACACTTGAGTGATCAGTACATATTTCAATAGTTTAACGGGTCACAGATATTTTTATGGATGATTTATCATAATTTTCACGATATTTATGGACACCATTTCATTTCATCGTGTATTGGCACTTATAAATAAAAAATAGTTTAATCTTCAAGTTAATTTGAAAAACCAATATCCTCTATCTTAACTCTGATTGCCTTGTCAGTAAATTAAATTTATACCATAAATTGTTTGTGAATGGCTTAAAGCAATATGGAATGTATTGCCTGGCATTGAGTTATAATCGAGCTAGATTTAATTCATTTTTGTAAGGTTTTTAACTATATATGATATTGTTTTATGTTTGGAGATAGTCGATAGGAATCTTTAAACCTAGATTTCCTACCATTGGTACTCATCAGAATGGCATACGTGAAATTTCGAGGAAATTAACACTCTGTTGCATTTAAACCATCGTCACTCATCTTCATAGTCCAAGAAGTTACCAATGAGTTGTTAAGTGGTTTTGTACCTTAGTAAATACAACCAATAAACAACGAAAGGTACTCCGGGTGATATTCAATCACTTAGATTAATTACCACATTGGAATGGTCGACAGAATTCAATGTGTAATAGGGACAAAAATAGATTTCATTTCATTTGTATTAGCACAAGTAGTGTTTAATTTCAGGTTTATTCTTGAAAGTTCAAACTTGACATATTTACACATTCTTGTCCTATAGAAATAATCACAATTCATTTTTTTCTTCTTTATAGGTGTAGTAGAACCATTTTCTTCATTAAATTGTGAAATTGTTTATTATCCAAATATTAACACTATAATGGAGGGAAAATTTCATTTAAATATATTAGATCTAAATGATAACCAATTAAATACATTGTCTACAACAATAAATAAATTTGATGATAATCAAAAAATATTGGAATTATCATGTATTGCAAAATTATTACCTAGTAAATTATCGTTTTCTACACGTCGACTACCACTTGGATCAGTAGCACATGGTTTACCCTATACACGTCAGATAACTATATTTAATTTAGGACAAAATCCTATTCTATTTTACATTAACCAAGAATTCAAAAGTACCGTAAATCATAACGGTAGTATTCCATCTTATATGCATAGATTATCAAGAGCATTACCAGCAAGAGTTGAAATTCAAGTTAGTCCAATAGAAGGGGAAATCCCAGTTGGTGGTGAGACAACTTTAAAGGTAATGTTTTTTTTTATTAAAACACTTTTCTTGTTTTTGATGGAGTTTTGTTCTCTGAGATGGATGGTTTGGTCGTGGAGCTTTCATCATTCTTCTGAACATCACCAGAACAAACTTCAGATAGAATTGTTGTTGTATAAAATATTTGTAACTAAATTTCAGGAACTTGTTAGGTACTCTAAATACATTATAATCCCTATATAATTTTCAAATTCACTTGGTCGGCTTAGTATTCTTTATATGTGTATCTAAATATTATTGTATGCAAGAATAAAGCCTGATGAACATCTGGTTAGAAATAACCTTATTCACTTATATGTTTTCTTCTGATTCAAAACTTTAATAAACTATGAACCCATTATCAACCTTCTGTGGTTCACTTAACAGAGTTTTTAAGAAATACTGAATAGTTAAGTTTAAAACAAATCACGCAAACAATGGATCTTACTGTTTCGTTGAGTGTCTGGGAAAAATCTAACTTACCAGTGTCAGTCCACTATTTTTACTACTCAGTGGGTTTTGCTCCTTTGTTCATTGACTAATTCAGTACTACAACCAGTGTTTACGTAATACATATATTCTTGTCATATCTTTTATTGTAACTTTTTTAGTACCATGTTGCAATACTTCGTTTCCTACTGAGGTAGAATGTTTCGTTTATTTTTTAAGGGAATTATGGTTAACTTGAATCATACAATATAGTTAATCCTCTTCAGAGAGCGTCTAACATCTTTTTATGAACTTTGCTAAAAGTAGTTTATCACACAACCACCCACCATCTTAATTCTGGATCATCAGAACAATTAAACTTGATAATGTTTGAACATACTAATCTAGAGTGTATCTGATCAATTGTAAATGACATATTGGAATGCCATCTCCGTACGAGATTTTAAAATTTCATTTTTGAAATGAGATATTCAAACAAGCACATATAATAAGGTCGAAAAATTGTAATTCACTTTATCAACGTTTAGGTGTTTTGCGAATATCTTCAATCAATTTACATATATATCGAACTAATTGGGCTCAGTTATTTAATTAGTTTACTTCATGATTCTATCGAACTAAACCATTTACTTTTTATGTACACAATAAAGAATTCCCTAGTCTGTCCATGAAAGGTTATCTTTGCAAGACTTTATAACATCTACAGTTTTCAACTAAATATTATTAAATAAAGATTGTTCAATAAAAGATACTTATATCACGACTAGAATATGGAAGCTGAAGTTCAGAAATATATTCCTTGAGTCATTTTAACAGGCCTATCAATTCTCAAAAAAATACCGGAGTTCTTACAACACTCAACTGTTTGTACTAGAATACATGAATAAACTTCTGCATATATTTATAATGTTTATATTGATTGGGACAAGTTATTATCATCATATTGCAGTTTAATGTTAGTATTATTGCAATTGTTCGCCTGATAGGAGAAATGTGATTTTACTAAAGTTATGTAACATTAACAAAATATATTTCTCCAGTTTAATAATATATAGGGTAATTTAGTTTGGAAGCTACTTACCAACTAGATCCTATAAAATAACTAGAAAATATGCGCATCTGTAGAAAGCACTTCTTAACATATTATTTGTAGAGCCTATTTTGCCAGGATACATGAGAAAAAAACTATTCAGGTTAAAAGTTGGTCAGAAGTTAAGTTTGAAGCTATTCGATCTTTTGGATACGCTGAAGAGCCATTAAACACCCGAACACTAGTGGTGAAACAAATCAATGAAACACCCTTAGTACTTACTGAAGATACCTCCAAAGTTACTTTAGGAGCATTTTTACAATAATAACCACTTGCTTTCTTCTCTAAAAGATTTAAATCCAAGGCAACCAAGAAATAGCACTTTAAGTGAGAATTACTATCTATTTATTTAGTTATCAAATACTTTCGCTAGACGTTAGGTCTTATTACCTTTACGGTATTCACTGATCACTACTGTAATAAACCAAGAATAGGAATATTCATAATAAGGAAGGAACAAATGGCCTCTGAAAATTTATACATGAGGATACTTACATAAACTGCAATTTTGGGTTTAGATAAGAAAGTTTTATACAATACTTCCAAAATAACTATGAAATGGTTGTGTTCATTAAAACTTCAAATAAACTGTTATTAATGACGTGAGTACTTCTAATACAAAGTTATTTTCAGTGTGATTCGAGAATATGTTTAGCAGTTAAGAAGAATAATGAGTGAGTATGAATATGTATTTTGATGATAATGTGAATTAATACATGATTCAAGTTACTAATTGATTGTTTTTACAAACAACGACGGAAGAGATAAAAATTAAGATACAAACATAGGTTTAGTCAAACTGACCATTTGTATAAATAATCGACCGAATGTCTGAATTACTGTAGGTAGGTAATGAAAATATAATCAGCATTTCTTGACCTTTTTTGTATGTCCTGGGAACGTATGTCATACAAATAAAAAGGTTGAGAAAGGTTTTTGCTAAAAATCTGACCTAAACTTACCGGGAAAGGATTTAGTGAGCTAAAAATAATATAAAAGCCTAATTTTATGGTCGTCACAGTATGACCATATCAGACCAACTGATTATGTGTAATCTTGCCATCCTGGAATAGTTAATTTTCTTTCAATTTATGTAACGATGATAAAGTGAATTCTAGAGCAATACTTTGCATATTGTACTTTGATTATAAGCAAAAAAATTGATTCTAATGTTCTATGGGTCTAAGAGAAAGAGAATGTTGGTTGATGTGTAGAACTTAAATGATTAAATAAACGAACATTCAATTTTCAAAATCAATGAACAAACTGCTGATCGATAGACGAACATAATGACACCATCTGTACCACTCAAGAGACTAAATTATTTACATAATCCTCCCAAATAATTTGAAGTCAAAAACGAGATCACTTGTCTAGAGTATATGCTTCCTTTATTGATATGGTGACATACTTTTACACAAAACTTAAACATGAAATAAATATGATATGATGTAATCAGAGATTAGAAGAAATTACTTTGTAGGTCACTCATTCTCCAATCATTTAAGATTATAGGAGATAATCCTTGAACATCGTTCAGAGGAAAACACATAAATTCCATGTGATGCTCAGATTCATTTCAGAATTACTAGATAAATCTTCGTTTACAAATTATTTAGAATATTTTACTGAATTAAAAATTGATATTTCAGTATCCGTGTGTATGCTGAACATGCTAAATAGTTTATTAGTTACAAGGTATGAACATGACTATGTTCAGCATAAAATATCTCATTGTGCACTAGGACGTTATAGATGAGAACTTCAAGGATCTTACATCAAGCAGTGCATTTATTTTACTCAGTTCTATCATATTACACTCATCTACAAATTTACTGCATCAACATATGATTATAATATTTCCTTGATAGTTGGAAGTTCAGTCAAATGTTCATGAAATAGTGTAAGATAAATATTACAGTGAGCAAATATAGAGCTTCATATTACCGATCGTAAACAAAATCGTTTTTTCCGCACAATATCACTATCCATTTAACTTATCGGAAAAATATCATTCAATAGTAATTTATTCTTTCATTTTAAATTAAGGTCACTTGTATACCAATTGGATTGGGTAAATTTGAATCATCTATAACATTAAGTACATATGATCGTCAAGATTTTAATTTATCCGTATTTGGAACTGTACTTAGACCACAAATTCAATTAATTCCAAACACTTTCGAATTTGGTGGTAAGTTTAGATTTTTACTATTTTTTTCTCTATATATTCTGACGTTTTTTTTATTGAAAGTAATAATATCGATTATAGCCAAGATAAATGAATAGGAAATTATTCCTTTTGTTATCGTCATGTAACCGGTAATTTCTATATATGCTCTACAGAGGAAACAATTCATATGCATTCAACTAAACTACACGCAACTCTCTGTCATGAATTTTAGACGATTTAATCTGGGATTTAGTAAACTTATATCTAAAACATTTTTTAAATTATATTCAATTCAGTCTAACAATTTAGTATCAGAATGAGTTTCGTGGAGATTTTTAGACATTTTACTGATCGAAATCGTGAGTCGATTGAAGCTAGACCACCATAGAAAATCTGGAAGCACTGGACGGCCGTTTCGTCCTATTGTGGGACAACTCAGCAGTGCCCATCCACGATCCCGCACCCGAGGGATTCGAATCCATGACCTATTAGTTCCGCGCCAGGCGCTTAACCAACTAGACGACTGAGCCGGCATCCAATGGTGTTAGTGTCTAACTTCAACCAATCCACGAAGTTGCGCCACCGTACAACATTGTCTTCATTGAGTTCCTATCTCACAACAGACCTGGTTGAACTCCACGAAACGGACGTCCAGTGCTTCCAGGTTTTCCATGGTGGTCTAGCTTTAATTGACTCATGATTTCAACAAGTGAAATCACAATTTCTTGTTTTATAAAAATTTGTTCTTAAATGGATGACTAATTAACCATTTACATTTATCGTTTCAATAAACTGATACAGAAAGGATTAAAATACATTCATTTAATATAATATTTATGATATTTCTAACTTTTTGTAAACCAAGAAAACAATAAGTTTATTTGAAGTGAACAAGAACACAAGTGTGGAGAATTGAATGTATTTGAAACATAAAATTACATAACAACTTGGTAAAATCTGAGAACCATACAGTAAATACTTCATTTGCAAAATGTCAATCAAGTGTCTCAGAATTCACTGTTCTTTTATCTCCACACCAACGATATTCTGTTCTCGTTCTCTTTTCTTAGATATTTTTAACCTTCTGTCGCCAGACATTTCACTTTTGACTGATGGTATACACTACTTATATCTATGGACATCAGTAGCACACACCACATATTATATAAGAATTACCTGAAAGTTTATGGTTATGATACGGATTAGTTTAAAGAAAGATTTATTAAAAATAATACTAAATACAGAAGAAATAAAAGAATCAATAATAAAGTTGATTGTTCATAGTCCACTTTTGTTAATTAAAAAATTTTTTAGCCAAGAATAAGTTAATTATTATGAAGAAAAATGTTATATGGGGTATTGCAGTTAGTTTATATGTTTGGGTAAGACCATCCAGTCAGTCAATCATTATAACTAAAATCTAGGATAAATGTGTATCGCTACATGTTTTTACACTTCACTTAAACATAATAAGTGAGAAACATAACAATAAATGAAAGATATAAAGGAAAATAACATCAAATGTAAAAAAGAGTCAATTATGAGAAGCATAATTCAGAGAAATATGTGAAACCGAAGAATGAAAAATATAGAATAATACTAAATCTAACTTTTGGATAACATTGATAAAGATTACAGTTGCATCACTGTGGTTGATTTCACACTGCGTCACTCGAAGTTGCTAATCACAGAATTATGCCGTGAGACAATCTAAGTTAGACCACCGATGATAACTCGGAAGCACTAAACAGCTCTTTCGTCTTAGTAAGGGACCTCTCGATAATGTTCATCCACGACCTCGCACAAGTAACTCGAACCCAGGACCTTTGGTCTCCTGTATGGACACATTGTTGATAATATTTTGATTGTGAGAAGAGTCGTTATTTTGGATCTCTACTGAATATATTTCATAAATATTATCCATCTAACTGTTTCATATAATCTAAGATTTCATTTCTAGATCTTTTGTCCACAAAAATAATAGACAGGATTGTCTAGTTACCTATTCATTAACATTCTACATGGAAACAATAAATCTGATAAAATCCACTACCTTTGGAACCATGAAATTATGAACTAGGTTCAAAACATCTTCCTTTCGATTTTCTTTATACTATTGTAAAGTAGTGATCAATATGAAACTCATGAAAAACAAACATTTTGGATGAAATCAACACGTAACAACACTAAATCCTATTTTTATAATGTAAATAATAAAATCCATAATTACTACTCTCAATCATCAATCACTTCAATAAAATTATTGCTTTGTGTTTCTATTCACTAGGGAAACAATTCACAAAGTGGTATGATTCTCGTATATATATCTTTTTTATAAAAACAATAAATTTTTTATATATTGTCATATTATATTTTATAACACACAGTACAAGTAAATAAACATTTTATAGTTGAGATTATGAGTCAATTGAAGCTAGACAACCCTGAGAAACCTGGAAGCACTGGACGGTCTTTTCGTCCTAGTGTGGGACTCCTCAGCAGTATGTATCCACGATCCTGCCCCGCGGGATTCGAATCCAGGAACTAACAGTCTTACGTGCGAACGCTTAACCTTTGGATCATTGAGCCAGCATTCAACCGTGTTAATAAACTCACTTTTTGTTGTTTTTAGTACCGTTTCTGGTTTTTGGTGATGTTGTATGTGGTAGTATTCTTACCATTCAATCGGACTAGTTCTAGTCAGCTTGGTAGTTATTTTTGTGTTTATTTACCTTATAGTTTGAGTGTCTGCGTTTGTCATAGGTCGGTAGGGTTTCTGTAATCAGCAGATATCCCATTATCATGTAGAAAGCTGATAAGCTGCAATAGAAAAACGATGCCAGGAAATTGAATCCAGAAGAGCGAAGCAGAGTAGAAGGTCAGATGAAGTTAACGAATGAATCCATTTATAATTCAAGTAATATGGTCATACAAAATTGTGACATGTAGACAGCGATATTGCAAGAAGAGTAAGAAAAGGTTGAGTTGCATTTGTTTTAGACCTAACCCAAATTTAGTTTACTCTGGTGTATAAACTCTCCATGTTTAATAGTTCTGTGAGGATAGTTGTGCGAGGATAATAATAGAGGACGTAAATTTTGCATATGCGATGGAGATGAATGTTCATAACATAATATATCAACAGCTTAAATTTCCCTGTTGTGATTTTCTTTAGGATGCTTAAATGACTTCTCTTGTCTTCTTATGAACTTCTATGCCTTCATGTCGTCAGCATATATCAGGGTCGCTATGCTAGTTTAATCTAAGAGATCGTTAGTAGATGCTAGGAAGAAGTGTAGACCTGAAGCGATACATTGTGGAACTCCTAGTGTACAGGTTCTGCAGCTCGCGTGCTCTTTGTTTACCTTGGTGCAGAATATCTAGTTCTCTGGATAATTTCAAAGTTACGATATCAGTATATCAATGAAATCCACCTTCGCAAACTTGTCCTTAATTAGTATTTACGTTAATGTGTCGAAAGCTTTTGCGAAGTTGAGGAATTTTACATGAACCGATATCTTTTGATCCTGCCAAGTCCGAAAACTGTCTTAAGCTACAAAAAGACTGGATGCGAAGGATCTGACATTTTTCAACTCATGTTGAGGTTTATGAAGAATGTTGTTTTTGTTCATTTATTCCCTCAACTGGTTATTAATCAAACCTTCCATGACCTTCAACAGACTAGATAAAGTTTCTCTACCATTTATGAATTGACTGTAGTTGGTTATCGTCCCCAAATGCCCTGGTACGGCCGAGAGTGGGGAGAGTCCGCTCTCCCTCTCGAAATGCTCTCACATGGCCACGCGTATATAGCCTCTGTCAGGGAAGTCCTACTCACTGCCTCCACGTGGCGGGGGTGTTGTTTACGAAAATGAGAGGACGAAAAGCGAATGTCCGGCGCTTTAACCGGATTCCAAACCAATGATGCACATGGGCTCCAGTATCCTGCGGGAACAAATGGCGTATGAACCAGTCTTTGGTCACCGGCTACCATGGGACTGCATCTCCTTACGATGCACCACTGCCTTGTGGATCAGACCCTCAGGTCGAAGGATCGGGGTGTGGCCCCCTAAGAAAACCACCTGCTTCGGTCTGGGTAGT
The DNA here is from genome assembly GCA_944470205.2 of Schistosoma margrebowiei. NCBI lineage: Eukaryota > Metazoa > Platyhelminthes > Trematoda > Strigeidida > Schistosomatidae > Schistosoma > Schistosoma margrebowiei. The sequence goes on from OX104024.1 coordinate 49,378,415, forward strand.
CGGGCAGTATCACAGCCCTCACACATATCGAATGAGATTTGTGTGGCGCATATGTATTTGGTGCCTCCTTGTACCAATATCTATGTGTTGAAATAAATAATAAATAAATAAATACTAAAGTTGGTTATCAACAAGATGATTTTATTCGGAAAAGTTTATTCTTTTATTGAATTGAATCTATGAATAAATATTTATAAACATTATTTAGTTGATGATCATGATAAATGGTTATAGAATTATACTACGTATAGGACTAGGAATACCTCATTATGAATATGAATAATAAAAAGCTATTAATCTCATTAATAATACTTTTGTGTGGAATATATTTAATCAATAAATCAAATAAAATATACATAGTGGTTGAGAAAAAAGACTGTTGAGTAGTGGATGAATTACGATCATTAGCCACAGAATCAATTAACGATCAAAAAATGAAGTTGCACTTAACGTTTTTTTTTGTTTGTTTGAAGTAAACTTTGTTCTGGTTAATAGTCACTTTTACTTATGACAAGTAACTATTAATTTAATTAGAATCAGAAGGGGTTTTGTGGAGATTGTAGTAATTTCAACAGTTGAGATCATGAATCCATTGAATGGTTTTGAACTTTCCAGTTCAGTTATAATTTTCTTATACACTTGTTATTAATGATCAATTTATACGTTGTATACTCTTCAATTTGTAATTTTATCATTGAACACTTCATGTAGAACATAAATGTTTTAATAAATTTATATCCGAATGAGTTACTATCTTCAAAGTATATCGATTGAATGACAGTTATAATTTTGATAGGGACTTAAATGACAAATTAATATCATTTACATACATCCAACACTTAATGTGTAGGATGTTTCATGGTATAGAAATTTATCACAGTGTTCCTCTGTTAATGTTGTGATTATTTTTGGTTCGTTGAATCTTAATTTAGTGTATTTACAAGCCGTTATCTTCAGCATGATTCAAGTTGTTCTTTTATCTATACATCTTATTCCTGTTATGTTGTAACACTATGAAAACATGTTTTTTTGTTACAGTATCCTTACTTTTGTTTAGTTAGTTGGGTTTTGAAAAACTGTTAATTTTGACGATAATGTTCTTTATGGGCTGGTATCATCTGGAAAATAGTTGAAATTTAGATACACTAGACAAGTGTTTCATAAGACATCTGAATCCTTCTGGAGTGATAATTAACAAAGTTGGGTATGCAGACCACTGAATTTCGGTACAGTGGTCTGGGATTATCGAGCATGTCGTGAGATACAATAGTTACTGGTATGACTTAATATCGAAGAGTGGGCGTCCCTCGGTAACCGTTGCAAACTGAAATCAAGCACCTATTTAATCCTCAGTGGTTTAAATGATTATTCAGCTGATACCAGCTCGTAATGAAAAGTATTTTCAAGTACTTTTTTGGTGATTCAATGCATATACTTAATTATATTTATTTTTCAACAATCGATAATTTTTATAACACATCTTATATAATTTAAATACGAAAACGAGAGCTGAGGGTACAACGGTTAACTACACTTACAAATCATAACATCTACGTCTAACGAGGCCTGAAAAAAGATTAACTGGTATGTCGGATAATATTATCGATTAGTAGATCTGTAGGCTACATGAATGATTGTTTTTAAACGATTAGTGGAAATAGATACTAGAAGTGGTTCAATATATAATCTATGTTAAGAATATATTTTGATTAAAAATTCCCGTGACATTAAAACACCGTTCCTTGAAAAAAAGAGATGATTTTCAATAAATTCTCGTCAGATTCTTCACCCATAAGCATAGATAAATGATCCAAAAGAATTGTCACAGTCAAAGTGTAAACATATTTTAAAACTCCAGCATGCGAGTGAAGGACTTAAAATGAACAGTATATAATATTCACTTGAATCAGTTCATACGTCAATTGAAACTGTGGTAATGATGACCAGAACGAATTTATGTTACTTATCGTGCGACAAATAATAATACAGTCACGAATCAGACCAAATTTGTGGTCATCGATTACGCAACGTATGGGACTGTTATCTACTGTACTCAATGAATGAAAGTTGCACAATATCTTGAACTGATCAAAGTTGGATATTAAAATCATTAAGTCCCGGCTTAGTAGTCTAGAAAATAAGCGCCTGAGCTTGAGACTGAATGTCCTAAGGATACCCGACATTGAACGAAATGTCTATAAGCTGCTTTTACATTTTTAACGTTGGTTTAACTAGGATCAGTTTGTGATTTAAATCATGAAAATAGTAAAACTTTTAATGATAATACTTTAACAGGAAAATTCTCAGTTATGAAAATATGAACTAAGTGAGTACTTGTACACTAGTCGGATTCAGTTTTATTGTAATGACAGAATCATTGATTTGATTTTTCTGTTCGAACATTACAACAGACAATATTATCTATTCTTTATTTTTCAGGTGTCAGAATTGGTTCAATGAAATCTCTTCCATTTGAGATTACCAATAATGGTATTACACGTGTGTTAATAGAAATACAATTGAAAAATTTCGATGAATTTCAAATTACCGATCATAGAAATTCCATTTCATTAGATGAATATATAAATGAACAAACTTATACTAATAATAGAAATAATTCAACTAGAAATAAATTTATTTCTTCTTCATATTCAGAAGAATTAGAAAAGATATCTATAAATACTATCAAAGTGCCTCATTCATCCAGTTATCTGGAATATGATAAATCAACCTGTCTTTATCATATTCATATACCACCTCAAAGTAAATGGGTTGGTTATCTAGTTTATAAACCTAAAGATGTACGTTGTTCTATTTAAACATAATGTAAATATTATATTTTACATAATTTAAAATTAATTTAAACGAGCAGTGAATGAGAACACAAATGGGAAGAATCGAATGTAATTGAATGTGAAATTATGGAATATCTAATTAAAATCTGATAACCATACAGTGAATACTCAGTTGTCTCAGATTTCATTATTCTTTTTGTTTCCGCATTAATCATTCTCTGTTCTCATTCTCTTTTCTTTGATCTTTTTAATCTTCTGACTCCAGGCATTTCACTTGATGATACATGCTACTTATATCTGTGGGCATTGGCAGCACACAGTACATATGATTTTTAATATTGAAATAAGCTAAATAAATTTATTACTCACTAGTATATTCTAAATCTGTCTTTTTTAATATTTAACATTGGAAATCGTGTTTTCTAACACAGAGATTTGAATTAATAATTTTAAATAAGTATCAGAATGGGTTTTGTGGATATTATAATAATTTCAATGGTTGAGATCATGAATCAATTGAAGCTAGACCACCATGGAAAACCTCGAGGCCCTGGACGGCCGCTTCGTCCTAGTATGGGACTCCTCAGTAGTGCGCATCCACGATCCCGCACCCCTCGGGGTTCGAACCCAGGATCTACCAGTCTCGCGTCAAGCGCTTAACCAACTAGACGACTGAGCCGGCATCCAATGGTGTTAATGTCTAACTTCAACCAATCCACGAAGTTGTGTCACCGTATACCATTGTCTTCAGTGAGCTGATATCTCACAACAGACCTGGTTGAGCTCCACTGGTAACGGCTTCTCACTAGAACTTCAGGAGTATCTCTTGAAGTCAGTCACTAGTGAGCAGATGATTATCAGATGGAGTTTGTGGAGATTTTAGAAATTTCACAGATTGAAATCATGAGTCAAATGAACTCTATATCTATTGTTCCATCAGCTTCAAGTAGTCTAAACTTTAGAAAAGATTACTGAAATAAGAAATTAAAAATTGATTCTACACGTCATTATTATTGCATAACTTATTAGCGAGACTATAATTTATGGACGAACCAATCAAATACACGATGAGTCACAAATTTTGGCGGGAAATTCATCTATGCATTTACCTAAATAGAGTTTTGGCATTATAGTTAATATTAGCTGGTAATGAAAAACCCAAATCTAACTTTTAATGCTAACCATCAACTGTAAATGAGAATTCTAACTGCTTTATAACTCTCATTTAGTCCTTATCAGTAGGTATCGGCTCTCAAGGTCACTTCAGGGTCGCCCAAATATCATCCATAAATTATAGTCTCACCATTACACTTTCTATCCATATCCTTCTGCATTAAATAAACAGTCTTAAAATATTCGTATTCAAATAAATCTCACATTGTTGTTCTGTACTACTTACTTGCACTTGAATAAATAAAATATACATTTTGTTATTCAGACGTACATTTGAAATCATTCATGATGATTTAATTAAATTATTATATTTGTTTATCTAAATACAGGTATCATTTCATGACTTTGTGCTTCCACTACTTATAAATAAACTTAATCCAAAACTTTTAAGTCAAAAATTAGATGATACCAATAATATTATTGTTCATACTGAAGAAGAAACAATAATTGATGGTGAAACTGATATAAAAATGTCTAGTCAAGATTATGAACCTAGAGTTATAGCTACAGCATTAAGACAACCTATTACAATTGAACCAAAAAATGGTATACTCAAATTTATTGCTACATTAGATGATAAAGTTTCAGAATCAACAAATGTTTTATATCAAGTGAGTGACATTTTGATAATTAATACAGTTTTTAAGTAAATAAGTCAATATTTTATTCTATAAAGTTTGATATTATAATCATTTTTAATAAAAATTATGAATTAAATTCTGGAAAAACGACGACAACTATCTTGATACCAAAGCCAGATTCAAATGATTTTGAAACATCATTTAAAGATATTTCTTTGTTTTGAACACCTTGTTATTTTAAAATTACATAGTCAAACTGATTTCCCTGTGATTGTCACAAGAGGACTTTTGTCCTTTCTTATAGACCGGTACAATCAGTGATTGAAACCAGTCAAATGGGATTATGTCCAGTTCCCAAATCCTACCTAAGACCTCAGTTAATCTTACTGCTAATACTGGACCACCATCCTTAAAAATCTCAGAAGTAAACCTGTCAGGGCCTGCTGCTCTCCCTCGCTTTAAATTTCTTATAGCTTTTTCAACTTCGTAAAGAGTCGGAGGACCTACATTAACTTGCCATTAAGGTTGACTAGAGATCGTGGGAAACCAAAGTGTGACTGAAGGCCAGTTGAACTGATCCCTAAAGTGTTCTGCCTATCGATCCAATCTCCTGGATTAAGAATGTCCCTTTTCTTCTCTTTCCAAATTTATTTCACTGGATTATACTCTTTAAATAACATCTTCAAACGCTAATGTTTCCGATTACTCCTTATACTCTTACCGCCTCTACCACTACGGGATCTGAATCGACAACTGCATCTCTGGGCTAATGTGGTGTGACAACTCGAACTGATGTACGTACGTATGAAGTTCTACGTTGTTACTGACTGACTACTGACTGTTATGTTAAAATAATTACATAAAAAATATATGAAAGTAACTAATTAACAACAATTGGATAGAACTAGAAAGGAAGGCCCAGGACAGAGTGTGTTGGAAAATGCTAGTCTGCGACCTATGGGGATAACAGTCGTAAGTAAATAAGCAAGTAACTAATTACACTTCAAAAGTTTATATTATTGATCTTGCCAATGTTGGATATGTATATTGAATCATGGTTTTATAAAGAAATTTATTAAAATCTGTAGTATAATGGAGTGAAACAAACTTATATATTTTAGTACAAATCATTAATGAAGTATAAAAGTTCTATGTTTGACAATATGTCTCAGCTATTAATGAGTTTGCGGGTATCACTGTCATAGTTGAACTTAATAGTTTCAAATAACTTGAACATTAACTAGAAACTTAATACTAAATATTTATTTTGTGATATCTTAATGAGTAGAAAATTGTATTTCTGATGTTTTGTGACTTAATGTAAGCCACTTCTTCAGAGTTAATAAATAACCAACATAAAATTAACACAAACAAACAATTGTTTCCTACTCATTGGAATATCACAAAAAATATACTTATTATCACCTCAAAATGTGATGTTTAGACATAACTTTATGTAAAAACATACGGTTCTGACATCAAATGTGGATACTTTAACTTATGTACTTATGTATTAAACTTAATATTATTGATAACTAATTGTAGGATATTCAAACTTTTATGCTTCAATAACCTTATCTTTCTTCATTGATAACATTAACTAAAATCTATACTTATTACTATAAGGTTAAACTTATTCGAAAAACTACTAAGTTCAATGTCACTAGTAATTCATAGGATTTGAAATAATTCCATAAGAATCTAATATCTTCACTAATTAAATTATTTTGTGACCACTCTATAGCAAGTGGCTGGAAAGTCTCCAAAAACCCGTTAGAAAACTCATTTGTAAACATTCCGTACATGATACTTTTGAATTTATCGAGCACATAAAAGAAGTGAATGTAAGTGACAAATTTATGCTATATCTGGATGTCGAATCATTATTCACTAATGTTCCACTCACAGAGACCATTAATTTTATCTGCAAGTACATAAATAATAAGGAGATAAACATTGGAATACCGGATATTTATTTGAAGGAACTATTACTACGTTGCACTTGCAATGTACAGTTTACATTCAACGACGTAATTTATAGATAGAAGGATGGTATAGCAATGGGATCCCCACTTGGTACACTACTGACAGATTGCTTCATGGCCAGTTTGGAAAACAACCAACTCAAAAGAATTATAGAAAACCTCCACTTGTATTAAAGGTACGTGGACGGTATCTTTATCATTTGTGATAACAAATGTTATTTAAGCCATCTCCTAAAAACATTTAATAATTGTCATCCATCAATAAAATTCACACTTGAAGTTGAAAGCAAACAAAATATTCACTTTCTTGATGTGGAACTGAAAAGGAAGCAAGACGGTACTTTAAAAAGATCTATCTACAGGAAACCCATGTGAAATAGCCAACTATCAAATTTTCATAGCCAGGTTCCCATCAGCCGAAAAAGAAACTTAATGATAACACTCGCTACAAGAATACGAAGAATCTGTAGCCCCGAGGTCGTGGATGAAGAATCGGGCCTTTTAAAGGAGATACATATCAAAAACAGGTATTCTTTGATATTCATTGATGAGAACATGAAGCCGAAAACGCCAAAACATAAATAATTACGGTAGAAAAGAAAACTTTATACATGAACATCGACTTCAAAGGTGATAGAGCCACATATATCTTAAAGAGGAGAATTTCGGATTCATTAAAAAAACATTCTTCGCAGCAACATTGCAAATATTATTCTCCAGCCAATCATTGTTCACCAATAATTTGAAAAATAAATTATCGCATCTGACCAACTTAATGTGCATTCACCAATTTACCTGCTCTTGTGGAGCTAGGTATATAGGTCGTTCGATGCGTACTTTATCCAAAAGAATTCAAGAACATTATCCAGCGTGGCTAAAAAGAGGAGGCAATGGCTCAATAAGAAGTTCTATAATCGAATACCTTGTGAACACAGGTCATTCAATCAAGACAGACTCTGCGTTCAAAGTCATCTACAAGGTAAGTAGAAGTCTTCCTAAGACAATTAGATTGCATCTTCTTTGCATTGCTGAAGCGATAGCCATATATATGGAAAAACCAGAATTGTGTGTGCAAAAGAGACTGGTGCAACCTCTTCTTCTGCCATGGTCTTAATATGTTGTAATTTTTTTCTCTTTCTCATACTCTTCTTCCTTTACAGCCATCTGCTTCACCTTTCATCTTCCCCTTAAATCCCCTATCCCCAACTGGTTTATTTTTGTTTCCACGATCATTCGTATTAGATTTAATCTCGATTTCAACATTTTATCTTATCATGCTGAGCCATCGTTGAAGCTATTATTAAACTTTCTTTGTTTTAAAGTTTTTTTTAATACCTTTGTTTAGTTAACCTCACCATGTCTATCAGTATTATTATCATCCTATAAAAATAAGTATGTATAATTGCTATTGTACAGCTTTGAAAATGAATTCGCTCAACTAATATTTCTTATTCAATGTCTTAATGGGTGTATTCCGTTTATTTTGTGACCACTGAAGAATGTTAATTGTTCGATTTTTTTTATTTATTTCACATTGAGATTTGTACTTTTCATAAACTAAATAAGTGAATAATAATATTTGCAAAACTATTATAATGTCAAGAAAATATTTTGTTCATTTATTATTATCAGAAGGGTTTTGTGGATATTATAATAATTTCAATGGTTAAGATCATGAGTCAATTGAGGCTAGACCACCATGAAAAACCTGGAAACACTGGACGGCCGTTTTGTTTTAGTATGGGACACCTCAGCAGTCCGCATCCACGACATCACCTCGCGGGGTTCGAACCCAGGACCTATCAGTCTCGCTTGCGAGCGATTAACCACTGCTGAGGAGTCTCACAATAGAAGGAACGACCGTCCAGTGCTTTCATGTTTTCCATAGTGGTCTAGCTTTAATTGGCTCATGATCTCAAATCATTAGTTGGGAATGTCTCTTACACAAATGTATAAACATTGAAGAGATACGGACTGTCTCCCATATAAGTTGACTAAAATGTCATAACATTTTTGTATTAAATATCAACCATTAGTGAGATTTAAACCTTAGTATTTTTTTTAGTATAATGCTTTCTTCGAATCAATCTACTCAATTTAACTAAGTAATATTATTCTTTGATGCTTTTTACTTTAGAAATGAATGGTCTGAGATATTTGACAAGACAATTGATCTTTTGTACTTACTGCTACAAATTAAATAGTGTTTACAACTCATAAAGTTATACGTTAGGAAGATTTTAGGTCAAAAAGCTCTATAATTTCGTGACAGTTAATGCCACTGAGTTATTAAAATATCTTGGAGTAGTATAGTCAATGATAAAGTATTCCAGTATTCTGCATGGCTTATCTATCTTTGTACTGAAACTAGAGTGACTATTACTGATTACAGTTTTTTTCAATAATTAAATATTGTTTTAAGAACTTTGAAATCAGGTTTTTAAACAGAATAATACTAATAGCATAAGGTAAACTATACATTACTCACTCATCTCATGGAAGTTAGCATATACAAACTGTTTTCATATATTGTATGTATATGTTTTAGCATCTCTGTATAAAATCGCTAACCAATTTACCAATGAAATGGCATTTAGTCATGCATAAAATTCAACGTTTCAATAAATGTGCCCATGGAAAATTGACAATACTTAATGCACAAGGTATAGAACTACTGCCTGATTTAGATGGTTACATTAATGGAGATTTTACAGAAAATGATGATAGAACAATTCATCTTGAAATTAGATTATGTTCAAGTAAGTAAAATTAAAATTTTCCGTTGGAAGAAAGTATTCAGTTACCTTTAAAGTAACCGTTTTCTGTATCTTTTACAATTTAATTGAAATAGTGATTTTGTTATCCCAAAGACTATCTGACACTGTTAAATGATAATCTGTCATCAGTAATGTTTAAAAGTGAATCTGCTATTATCGCATCAGGTAATCTCATCATTTTAACTGTTGGAAGTCGGAAATAAAGTTGTCAAAACTAATTAGATGGTGGAAAAGATTTGTAGCTTAGATGGATGATTTTGATGGAGTTTTATTCTCTGAGCTGGATGGTTTGGTCGTGGAGCTCTCATCGCTTTTCTGAACGACATCTTCGGCACAAACTTCAGGTAGAAGCGAAATGTTCGCATTTCTCCATATGTGGTTCACAGCTTGTCCTGTAGACCTCGATGTTGATTGGTTCTTGTTGACTTTAAACCTGTCATTGTTTACTTCTTTGCTTTGGTTTGATTTTCGTTCCTATGTTTGTCTATAATTTTTCTGATTGGTTAACAAATTTATTGAAGTTTACAGGACAAGCCGTGAACCACATGTGGAGATATTCGAACATATCACTTCTACCTGAATTTTTTGCTGATGATGTAGTTCAGAAGAACAATGAAAGCTCCACGACCAAACTATCTAGCTCAGAGAATAAAACTCCATCAAAAAAAGATTCATTAGCTTAAATTAGGGAAGTCACTTATTATTACTTCTTACGATTATACTCCCTGCATAAAAGTTACTTTGTTTTTTTAGTAGTATCTAGTTCCAATAATATTTAACACTGTCTATTTTATTCATCATCTAACCATTCATCATCGTATTATTTAATAAATATTCAATGAAGTCAAAAGATCGAGTATACATACATATGTATTCTGAATTAACTCATAAAGTTATAATGATTGAAGGTTTCAATTTCAATGTTAACGTTACAAAAGCAGTTTTAACTATCTCGTTAACACTTTAATTCTTCCAAACCAAAATGTAGATCCTAAGTAATTATGCACATATCATATATTTGTAAATAAGATAAGGACTTATAAACACTGTTATTATGACACATTATTAATATATCCTTCTTTTTAGATAAACCAGGATCTTTTAAGTTAGAACTGCCAGTTTGTTTAACATTTCCTGAAGATTTGAACAGTGAACAAAGTCCAAAATCTAGTTCTTCACTTTATAAAACACTTCAAATTCATATTGAGTTAAGTAAGTTGGAGTTGAAATTTGAACCTGAAAGAATATTGATACCACCTATTCCCACTGGAATAAATGTTAGAATACCAGTCAAACTGACGGCTTATCAAATAAATCAACCAATTAAAATATTTGGATTTTGGAATTTTTCACCAATATGTGAAGCTCAATCAATTAGTGACGAAAATATTCAATGTCCATTTGATATTGAATATCCAGAAGGTCAAAGTAAGTTTTAAAGGACCGAATAAAATTATCGATCAAAAATATCTTGAAATAAAATAAAGTCTGTTTATGCCTAGATGAACTAAAAGCATCTACTGTTAAATATTATTTTGAATACCAAAAACTATCAATATATAAGTGATTTGTGTGAAATTAGTATTTTTCTTTATCTATAATGCGATCATTATTACTTCGTATACTACGAAGCAATAGGTTTGTAATCCAGATCCATTTTAGAAATGCTTGAGATTTTCAGTTGAAGTGTAACCTTTTGTTGATGTTGTGTTCTCTGAGTTTGATAATTTAATTGCAGTTTTCATTGTTATTCTGGATAACACCTTCAGAGCCTACTTCCACATGATGCTCAAAATGGCAATCACCATTTAACTTAATGAACACAAAACCAAAAACTATTCGAAGTTTAATGGCATTAAGGAGTTACATATGTATATAAAGAGGTAAATTCAAGTCAGATCAACTTAGATTATATAAAAAAAAGAAAATGTTGTTTTGTGGCACATAATAACGACGGTGAATGATTCGTCTTATAGGTAGTTAGTTCAGTAGGTGAGTTTAAGTATAACTCTTCTGGTTACATAAAAACAATTATTAATATTGATACCTTATAATTCAGATGACACATATTACTGAGCAAGAAATAAGCACTGTTTCATTTTTATCTGTCTCTTTCTATGTCTACTGAATAACTTATCAATGTTTCTGATTTTTCCTTTCTTTAATAATTTACAGTTCTAAAACCAAATTATAATTCATCAGTCTCTAATACAGGAAGTTTAAATTTATGTGTTAATTTTAACTGTAAATTAAATGGTCTTGTTCTTGCACCCAATCCAAGACCATTATGTTTAATCATAATTGCAAGCATCAATAATTGTGATAATACTGAAGTATGTTATTCATCGAATAAAAGTTCAAGAGATCAATTTTTATCATCATATATTTGTTCAGCTGCCTTACCTGTTAGTGCAGCTGTTGATAATTGTCTGATCAGTTGGTTTGATTATATAACACGTCGACCGAATGAGTTTAGACTAACTGATTACCAAGTAAGTTAAATGATTGTGTATGATTACAATTTTATAATGTGGTTTTTAACGAAAATAGCTTTTTATCAAGGACTAACATCGGATGAAAGAGCTGAAGATATTTCGTCAAATATAATCTACATGTTCGTGAACGTCCACAACTTAAAGATTTCAAAATATGAAAAAACATTCATCCATGGTTCTTCGATTAATATCAGTCTTTGATGACGATATAATTCGTGATAAGGTTGATTACATTTAATTATGACTCGGTTGCAAGATATCGTAACTCCTTTTACCACTTAGCTCTGGCTACTGTAAAAGACAAATGTTGCAGGGAAGACATATTTACAGATATCAAAAATGATTGTTAACAATTAGAATTCGTCTCATTTATACAAGTTATATTTGATGGCTATTAATAAAAGAGGTTATCACAAAGGGCAATTGTCACATAAGATTAATGCTGCGAAACGTGACCATTAAGAGCAGAAGATATTCATAAGCTACTAGTATTTGACCTCAGATGCCCTAGAAATATTGTTCGTATCTTCTGGGATCACCGGGTAAGTAAAAGTGATGTTAGACGCAGGGTATTAGGGAACGATGGTAAGTCAGTTGATGAGGTTGTGAATTCCCATCGACTGAGATGGTTGGGTCACGTGTTGCGTATGTCTGAACACCGATTATCACAACGCGAAATACTGACTATTGTTAGGGATAGTTGGAAGAAAGTTAGGGGCGGCCAAACCGAAATGTAGCATCAGTGCTTGAAGTCACTAATTTCTACTCTTAGCCATGTTGGTAGATGCAAACTACTTTTTTGGGGTCCGCGTGACCATCGTAACCAACGGTTGGAGTCTCTGTGTGACAAGGCTCAGAATCGATTACATTGGCGTCGGTGTATACACTCTCTGTCTTCCCTTAAACTATGGGATTATAATTGCTTTATATTTTTCTTCCTACCAACTAATTCTCTTTTCCTGTACTATATCCTTTCTTCTATATATTAACACCATGGAATTAACTACTTCTATGAATTCGGTGTTCATCTTGTTGTGTTAATGAGGTATGGCAACTTGGACCGATTCACATATGTGTCTGGTCCTACGTTGTAGCTGACTTGCTGACTGAATAAGAATGAAGGCTGTATTGAACTTATATATAAATCAAATGAACGAATATCTTATTGAATCAGTACATGAACTTACATCTCATTCCTTCCAAATAAATATGACGTTGGAGTTTAACGTCATCAACATACAACATTTAGTTATTCACTACAAAATTCCACCAAACTTAACCAAAATAAGAATCTTTCCTTAAAGTCAAAGTGTACAAATATTTAAGCAGCTAGTAACAAAAATTGCAACCATGAAATACATTTAACGTTATCTAAACCAAATGAAGAGTTACACAGAACTGAACATACAAACTAAAGAGTAGATACAACGACTAATAAAAAACCGAACCAAACACATTTTACAGGGTTTGAATACATCATTATCGAATTCTAGGCTATGTTGAATTAATGAACAACATCAAACCAAGATTAAACTGTCATGAAAAACAGACCCACTGGTTACAGTCCTTGGAGTAAATGTAGTTCATACCTTCCAGTTACACTTTTCAAGTCATATTTCTTAATATTTTAGTATATCTTTGCCAGTGACATTTTGTTTCGATTCCTTAGTTTTTCATTTCACTAACATAGTGTAATATGTGATGAATGAGATCGATTTGCATTTTTTCCAAATCCTATAGAGGATTGGCTTCATTATTACTCATGTTAACTTGTAGTCAACGAAACTACTGACAAGGAGTTGTTGCTTGATTCCATTATTTTCAAACACAAATTTTTAATCAAATTATGGAAAATATTTAAAACAAGCTTATTAAGTAATCACTTTTATATTTTACATAGTCGTTGGTAATTTTCAACTTGTTTTATCTATGCTCATCCATAAACTACTCTACATAATTGCATTACATAACTAAATAACCATTTCATTCTAATTTCTTTCTTTTTTTTCCCCTAGTATCTTAGAAATAAATTGAACGAAATAAAACTGAATCGTAACCTAAACATTATTTCACTATATCATTTGTTTGATGAATTAAAACTTTCACAGAAAGAATGCTTAAACTTAGAGGATATGTCTTCTGATCAAAACTCTTCAGTAGGAAGTAATACACATTGGAACATCGATCAAAATTGTTTAAACAGTATAAGAAATACACGAAATAACATTTTTGATATTTCAGAAAGTACGTTTATTACTTATACATGACAAATTTTACTCTGAATAAACAGAAATAAAGTGTCTAGCTTCAACTGACTCATGATTTCAACTTGTGAAATTTCTTAAACTCTCCACAAAAACCCATTCTGAAACAGAAATATGAAAGATAAATATGAAGAGATTTATATCATAAGTTTCATACATACCCTAAACAGTACTGAACTTTGATTATTAGTATGGCATAAAAGATAACTTTAGGGATCTGTTAGAAATCTTTCAGATAACTTGGTCGACAAAAATTTGTGATCTCTGTCAGATTAAATAAGACATCATCTGTCAATATAAATCAGCTTGAGCCAATATTCAGCAATAAATATTGCATTATTGTATATAATGATGAAAGTAACTTTATGATCGTCCACTCGCATTAGGGCTTTTTTTAACCAAAATCCTCTATCACATTTATTTGCATCTAATGAGAGCACTTAACAGATGTCATACGATGTGTGCCCGTCAAACATAAGACAATACACTAAACTAGAATAAATCGATGACTATTTTAATAATTATGTTTGTACTGCTGACTTCATAAACCTGGGTAGTTTTATTAACATTGTAAAGTAGGAAGTCGATGGAATTTGGTTTTAGGTAGCTAAAATTTAACATTATTTATGACGTCAGCGAAACATCTGAACTACTGTCAACAGTCGAACTTGACCAACATTGGTACACTGCACTGTAAAATATGACTGTTAACTGTGCCCTCTAATTATCCTACTCAAATAGCTATATGTCCACCCCAGGCACTGCATGTATTTATTAGAGCTTTTATTGCTGTGGTCGCGGATCATATGAAGTATCCAGATCATTTATTTTTCATAGTGAACTTCTGACTTCCGTAATATGGAATTATTTTGCAAAAAGCAGTAGGTCTTCTAGTAATTGTTTTGCGAAATATTCCCCATATATGGTCACAGTGAATGTATGTTTTCTGTCTTCATGCAATCTAAATATTCATATGTTTCGAACCAACAGCCGATATCATATATCGCATATTGCAAATGGTAACAATGTAATTTAGATGTATGTTCTATGTAATACTCTTTCTGACTCTAAAACATTCCACTGAAGTTCATTTATTTGTTTCAACTCATATTACTCTCTTTCCACTTTTGTTTACGACTCTCACAGATCACATGGTACCTCAAATATTTGAAGCTTCTTCGTATTATTTATTATATTAGCCGTATATCGTATGCTTCAAAGCATGATTGATTTGCGTTAGATAACCACCATTGAGTTCTCCCACTAATGTATCAAAAATAGTGATCAATAATTTATCTATGCAATTCTTTGATTCATAAATTCATTAGCATATTTTCTGTATTACAGGTCCGTTTATTCATCGAGATCACTCAAAAGACGTTGAAGATAACAATGAGATAAGGTAACTACAGATTATTACATGAATTAACTGTTTTCTATTAACAACATACCATTCTTCGTGTAAACAATGCCTGTTTTCTAATACTCAATAATCGTAGGCCTCGAAAGATTACACTCTACAGTGTGTGGGTTTATTTGAAGTGATACCTATTCCCAGCCATCCACCTTTATACTTCCAATTTCATACATTTAACACATTCTGAAAAAAATTAGGCTTGAATCATACATCTGACATATGTTTAATAACTGTACAAACCTCTGAAATTTTAATCAGAGGCTTCAATTATGTTTGGAAGTAAAGTATAAATGTATACAGCTGATAAATCTCACGCACAACCTAGATATCTACACTTACAAATTATGTTATCAAGAAGACAATAAGTGAATTAATTAGTCAAATACACCTGAATTTAACGGTTATATTCATGAAAATCCAATTGATATCAAATTTTTAGTAAGAACAAATGATCTATCCCTTAATTGAATGTTTAGCTTCATTCTCAGATATAATGAATGAACATTTACTTCAAAAACTATACTACTTACTCTAAGAGGACTATAATGATGTCATGTTAGTAAGTTTTGAATCCCTCAGAGATAAGATGCCGAATAAAAACATAACAAACTTGAAGATTTATCAATCAATTTCCATCTTTGATAAATAGTTTTACTAAAATCATAAACTATTTGTTATCTAACAATTTCTATCATAATATATCGTTAATAAATTTATTTTTTAATCGCAAATGATTATTTTTATTTTATAAAAAAAGTACATTTTTAAGCAAAGATGGATAGTGACTAGCAGTGGAATCCAGAATGCGCATTTCGTCCTATTTGTGACTCATCAGTTGGATGTACCTGCATCTCAGCATTGATGTTCACTCTGATGTTCATTCATTTCTGCTGATTCATTTTCAATTTTAGATTATCTCCATCTACAATTTCTTCAACAATAACATATTCTTATGAATCATGTTCATTTCTACCAGACTGGCAATTAATTGATCGAACAGCAACAGAACAAGTACAACGTTGGTTGAGTGTTTATGGATTTCAAAAGAGTCGTTATCAGTTTAAGTTTCCAGATGATTTTAGAAAGTAATAAATTGTGTATTTCACTTTTTTTGAATTATAATTTATACTACTTAAATATTTTTTTAAATTATTAGAATTTATTCTACACTTATGATCAATATTTTCTGTTTTAAGATGAGAGATCGACAAAATAAAGTGTAAAACAATACATATCAGTGTTAGAAGAAGATTGTTTAAACTTCACAAAAACAATCTAAAATTTATCAAAATGTCAATTTCCCTTATACAATTATAACTTGTTATAATCATATTAAGTAACATTCAGATAATGAAGAAGTTTTAGCTGACGCATATTTTTTCATGAAACTATCGTTACGTTTAAATTTTAACTACACACTTTATAATCATATCAAGTAATCACTTGATAAAAGCATTGCTTTTGATAAGTATGCTTGGCAATGAATTTGTCACTAAAGCACTCGATCATCAATTTTGAACCCTTCCATATTCATGTCAGTCGTTGAATTCATGAATATTAGCACTACCTATCACTTAACGACGTTTATACCAAAATCCATCATATAGACTTATATTATGGTCATGAAGTTTCGTTAAAAACAAAATTTTCTTAAATGAATTTCCTTTGTCCTTTAGGTTAACTTTCGAAAGTTATCAAACACATAAGAACTATTTCAATCACTTTCAGAAATACTTGGTAACGCATACTAAATAACTTATCAAAGTTTTTATAGTCAAATTAAACAGTTAATTTTTTACAGATCGCTTACACACTTTCAGATTTTCAGGATTAGCTTTCAAATGATCCTCCAGTAAGCATCACCATATAGTCTGGTACAATGTGTGTGCCACCATACCACAAAAATACAACAGGATGAAAATTTAAAAAAAATTAAATAGCAATCGATATCAAAACAATATAGTAGTATTGTTTATGAGAAAAATTGAACATTTGAAATATGGTTAACTTACTTTTTAGTTGTCATCTCTCTTCACTGTTCTCTGAGCCATCTCGTTTACATCTTTAAGAATATATGTCACATGAATATAACCATTCAACTCAGTAATATCATTGATAACTTCTGGTCATATTAAAAATTGATCAAATATTCTCATCAGTTATTATTATTATTTATTGTTTATTTGTTTTGCAGTTGTATATCATTGACAACTACAATATTGAATAAATCATTATTGGGTGAAAAACAAAAATCCTATACTATATCTCAACAAAATACAACAATAAAAGAATCTAATCAAACTAGTATGAAACATGAACTAAACAATAATAAATTGAATATTGATAATATAAATGAAATAGTACCATGTAGTATTAATCCATTATATAATTGTTTATTATATCTTTGTGGTAATAAACAACCACCTGGTCTATTACCTACAATTAATTTACCAATAAATAATCCTTATGAAGCTTTATCAATTGTTTATTTTTATTGTTCTGCATTATTAACATTTGCAAGAAGGTTAGTTTTATTTTTGTGGAATAGATTGAGTGATACTGTTGTGACTTTATGTCCAGCTTTTTACCACGTGATTTATCCACCAATCAAAATACGACTTATACAATCTTAGCACTGTGTCAAACTAATGACGTTCAACCGGTATGAGCAGCCTAGCGTCCTAATTGGTCGTTTGCTCCACTAGCTCGTCCACTTGAGTCCAGAACACCAACACCAGCTTCCCCTATACAAATCATATATTTCAAACATAATATGTTTATATATCAACCAAACAGATCGCAACGTACCATAAAATAGGAAATAACATTCATATAAAATAAAGCCAAAAAGTGGCTGTGAACGTGGGAGGCAGTAATTAATTAACTGAATATAGCTTAAGAACAGTGAATCGTATAATAATAAATGATAGGTCGAAATAAAGCTTATAATAAGAGGAATATAAATATACATAATCTAATTATTGAATAGTTATACCATAAGAATGTATAGATAATATTGGTCAATTAATATGTCTCAGAAGTTACTCGTGATTTAATCTTCGCTCGGATATAACAACTATCGATGTTGTTGTTTTTTCTTATCTGATGTATAAATTATCTTTCGTGTGTGATAATTAAAATCATCTACAAATTTGCATGGGTTGACATTATAAGACTTTGAAATTATGTATTCGGTGACTGAAGAAAAAATTGCTAGAACA
Organism: Schistosoma margrebowiei; assembly: GCA_944470205.2. NCBI lineage: Eukaryota > Metazoa > Platyhelminthes > Trematoda > Strigeidida > Schistosomatidae > Schistosoma > Schistosoma margrebowiei. The sequence goes on from OX104024.1 coordinate 49,397,123, forward strand.
TTCTGGATCTAGGGTTTAAATAATTTAGTACTTGTCAGAAGGGAACGGCTTCAATTTTGAGAGTATTTGTGTTGTTCATGGAATTAAAACTATGTTATTTAGTGTTAGTCTTTGAAATTATCGGTGACACTTATTATCAATTCTGACAATAAACATCTTTCAAGATTCTAACCAAACCCTACTGACTACTGCCAAATAGCACATAACATATTTTACGGTTTCTTACGGACTCCTATGATCACTTAATATAAAATGCAGTGCATATTAATGTCCATTTACTGAGTTTAGTGACCTAGTTCTATCATGTTTCGCAGGAGTTCTTCAGCACTACAAACTAAACAACAATCTATAAAATACCGTTTAGTGATGACTTTATCTATACTGAAAGGTCATACTGATAAAGTGGACCTCAAGTAAAACATAAACGTCTTATAGCACAATTAATAAACGTTTCTGGTTAGATTACGTTCAGATCCATCTTTAAACGTTTGTCTCAGTAATTAGTTATGTTTTTCACTGACCTAAATTTATTTCAGCATTTCGTTGACTCAAACAAATAGGTTTTTTTCTAATTGGCCAAGGAATCATTACTTCAACAATCATCAAATGATATGTATTGATAGGTCGATCCGAATAATTCCTCTGGTTAAGTATTGCTTGTTAAATAGCTTACCACTTTTTCCAATAAACTTTGTTGACGGGTTAAAAAAAACATCATCTATTTTCTATGAACATATATTACTGTTGTGTTCTTGTTTTGAATAGAATGATAATAATTACGTGAATTGTTTTCAATAGTTGACAACTAAATACGTTGCTCGTTTAGATGCATAAAATCTTCAACTATTCATTTTCATATGGTTCTTGTCATAAATTAACATTAACTGGAACGCAATCACAAACTACAAACTACTGAACATTTGTATATTCCTGTCTAGAGAGAATCTCATGAATATACACTAGCCTAAGTTCAGGGAGTTTTGATATGGTTTTGAACAGGATATCATTGAATCACTAAGTAGAAATCCAATCGTCTGCAATTTCAATTCCAGTCAATCTAAACCATAGTGCAACTCATTTGGAATATTTCAAAATTATTATTTCTTCTTCATACTGTTAAGCTTATGAAACATATACATTTTTGCTTATTATTCCTAATTATATTATTTTTTTAATTTTAGTCAAGGTAGTTGTCTACCTCATATCTTACCAGAACATTTAATGGAACCGAATGATTATCATTTATGGCATAAATATGGATGTCCAGGTTTAACAGAATCTGCACGTACAGTGTATATATCATTATCTCAAAAAAACAATATCATAACAGTAACAGATTGGATGAAATCACAAAACATCAAAAATGATAATCAATCAAATGATGATTTAATAAAAATAGATATAAATCCATTAAGTGAATCTGAACTAGATCGATTTTTAATAATATCTGAAAGAGCTTGGACAGATTTAGTAATACAACTTATTAAAGTAAATAAGAATAGTGGTTTATGATGCATATGTCGTAACAGATATTAAAAACCGATATTTCTATTATTGATTTCTTATTTTGGTGGAGTTTTGCTCTCTGAGCTGGATGGTTTGGTCGTGGAGCTTTCATCGTTCTTCTGAACGACATCATCAGCACAAACTTCAAATAGAAGTGAAGTGTTCGAATTTTTCCATATGTGTTTCACAGCTTGTTCTGTGCACCTCGATGTTGATTGGTTCTTGTTGACCTTAAATTTATCATTGTTTACTTCTTTGTTTTGGTTGTGTCCCCCGTTGGTTTGATTTTTGTTCCTATATTTATGCATGATTTTCCTGATTGGTTGATAAATTGGATTGATTTCAATATGTTTGTTGATTGCTGATTGACCTGAGTGCCAGGCTTCTAAAAATTCTCCGGTGTTTTTGGAGCTCCACGACCAAACCATCCAGCTCAGAGAACAAAACTCCACCAAAATCATCCACCTGAGCTACAAATCTTCTCCACCATCTCATTGATTTCCTAATATACTTAAGTTTTGTGATGCATAACATTTTTTTACTACCTCTCGTTAATCTTCTTCATGGTGCTTTCTTGTAGCTCTCTAAAAGATTTTCAACAAATGTTAACAAGCTAGTTTTCATTTTAGTTAACATCCTTTAGCTAAGTTTATCTTTAACCTTTAGGGAACCAAGACTTCATCCGGGATTTAAACTCATGTCACCTATTCTAGTTAGAGACGTTAGTAATGAGGAATTCCAGTATGTGTTTTATTATGTGCAACTCACATATTAACATAGAAAGCAATCGCATGATAGTAATCAATGATACAATTTCTAGATATCTGTGCTAATTAAGTTATATAAAAAAGATCAGTAAACGCTTATGGATTATTCACAACAAAACCAATTCTTATTTCCAGTTTAGGGATTGTGGAGATTAAGTTTTTGATTGAGCTCATGAACCGATTGATGTTATATCTCATTCAAAAACTTAACAATCTCCACAATCCCTAAACTGATAATTATCATGTGCTCACTAGTGACTAGCTTCGTGAGAAAATTCTCGGAGTTCTGGTGAGAAGCTGTGACCAATGGAGCTAATCCGTGTCGGGTAGAGACAGGTGTCTACCTCAGTACAATGGAAGATGGTCGAGCAATTTCGTGGATTGGTTGAGGTTAGACATTAACACCATTCGATGCCGGCTTAGTGGTTCAGTAGGTTAAGCGTTCGCGCGCGAGACTTTAGGCCCTGGGCTCGGATCTCGCGAGTGGGGTGTGGATGCCCACTGCTGAGGAGTCCCACAATAGGACGAAGTGGCCTTCCAGTGCTTCCAGGTTTTCATTGGTGGTCTAACACCAATCGGTTCATGATCTCAATCAAGAATTTTTATTTAATGAAAAAAACTATTGTTTAGTAGATGCTTAGATAAATTAAAATTCTAGATCCACCTAACTAAAAATAGTACTTAGAGCTCATTGATAACTAACTAGGATGTTGATTCAGTTTTTATTTTTGTTTGTAGTCAGTATTAGTAGCATTTAACGTTTTGCAACGTAAATTAAATTATACTTATCGATTTTCTACTTTCATACTTTTATTCATAATATTTTAGTGTTTTCTATTTAATCATATAACCATCAATTCACTGGATACTATTAACTTACCACCGAAAGATCTTTTATTACATAAAACAAATGAATTAATATCATCAACGCCAACAGTTTCACAACAATCTTCATCACAAAATGAATCAAATAAATCGGATCAAGTAATAAAACATACAATTCGGTTATCAGATCAAAGAGACAATGTACAGAGAACAAGATTAACAAATTCCAATGAAATTCAAGTGAATAGCTGTTACTCATCATGTGAATGTATCTTATTGGCTTGGTTAAATTATTGTTATCATCAGTATGCATGTCAAATATGGCCTGAAAAGAAATCCGTATTTACAAATAATAATTTGATTGTTACTAATTTTGATAATGATTTATGTGATGGAATTATATTAGCATGTGCTATCGGTGCATATGTGCCTTGTCTTGTTAGTTTAATGAAATCATTCTTAATTTTTTTTGGTCATAACTACCATTGTTTTATGTTTGAATGTTATCATAGATTTTGTTACCGATAATCTAGAACTGTTATGTTAATCAAGATAGTAACCTGACTTATTTTGATGAGTGAGTAAAGTATTCCAGACCTAGAAGGTAGAGAATTATGTTATTGTTACACAACCACAACAGTTCAACTTTAATTGACCTAATTAATGCATCAGGCGAAAAAAGGAGGTTTCATCTTTGCCAAAACAGCTTTTACTAAAATCTTGAAAGTTAGAGCATGACATATCTAATTCGCGATAATTTTTTAGCAGTAACTTTAAAGGACATAAATATATAGTAATGGTCAACAAACCAATAAATGAAAAGCAAGTGCACTGTGGAAAATATAAAGTATCAATTCAGGGCAGATGATTAGCACACAAAAGTAAGGACTTAAATTATGTGATAAAAAAATAAATAATGTAGGACCCTTCTAATAAGAAGACTGGTATGAAACGGCACGTTTCAATTTCGACTAAGTTGAACATTGGGTAGATTTTACCAATAAAAATAATATATTTGTCTCAGTGAGTAGAAAAATGAAACTTTCTGACGTTTCGTGACTTAATGTAAGCCACTTCTACAGAGAATAAATAAACGAATCAAATAAACCCAAAATTCATTTGGTATTGTTTGCTTGAATCTTTCCATTGGTGTTTAGGACTGTAACTGAACAATCTCTTATTGGCATATGTGCATCCTGTGCGGATTTCCTCGATATTGCCTTAAGTCATAAGCATTATAAGCAAAGATAGATGGTGGCCAGCAGTGGAGGCAACCTTCACAGGATGCCTATATCCTAATAATAGGCTGATCAGTTGCAGTCCTAAACATCAATGGGAAGATTTAAGTAAACTATACTAAATGAATTTAAACTTCACCCCATTTTACAGGCAAGTGGCTATCAGGACTCAGTAGCTGAGTGGATAACATGATGGCGTTTGAAGCGAACGGTACTGGGTTCGAATGCCACAGTGGACATCAACTGTGAGATGCAGGTACATCCAGCTAACCATTCACAAATAGCACGAAACGCGCGTCCTGCATTCCACTGCTAGTCACCATCCATCATTAAATAAACCCAAGTTTAAATAATACAGAGGAACGAAGCAAATATATTTGGTAAGATCAATCAAAAAACAGGTGAAAAATATGGCAGTTGTGATGTAAAATGATGGAGTTGAATTTGTATGTATGATAATAGTGTGAGATGTGAGTAGAAGCAGAAGTGGTAGCTCGGATAGGTGGTCCAAGCCCAAGCAAGCCCTTCTTTTCCATTAAGGGCAGTAGGATTTAGAAACATATAGAAAGCTTCAGCTACTCGCCTTCTTTGTAGATGGAAAGGCTTTTTTACATCATTTGATTAATGTCGACTTGATGGTTATTGAAGATGGGAGGCACTGCTATTTCCAATTCACTTTGAAGCCTTTTAAGTTTTACAGGATTATTAGGTGGTTCTTTTGTGTACATAAGATATTCTTTGACTAGATTTCACGATTTCACGAGATGACTCTGCAATATAGAAGGCATCACAATCTGTACACCCTAATTTGTAGATGCAGTTCTGTGATGATGTATAGGGGATCTTACATTTCATACGAGACAAATCATCTTGAAGGGAATGAGTTATTTCGTAGGATGCTTTAATTCTGTGTTATTTTAAGACTTTTTGGAGTTCTTCTTTTATACCATAGCGGTATGGTAAAATTACAGTACCAATCCATGGTATTTCATCTAAGCTATTACTCAACAGTAAGTCGCTTCGTTTTGTTGCATTTCTAATGATATTGTAAGATATTACTTATATGCTTACTCTGAATCGAGAGACATCAGGAAATTTCCTACTCACCGGGAAATTAAAAATATATTATTCATGTTTTAATGTTTTAATCATGTACGACGTACCTGCCAGAAGTAGATGGGTATTTCTTTTAGAATAATGTCACTCATGGTTGCCACTAAAATAGACTTAACTTTTGAATTGTAATAGTACATTTTATCCGTTTTAGTATTTAATGCAATATTATTATTGTTATTATTATTATTATTATTAACACTGATGGTGATACGACGATTCACAGTACCGAATTAATATTTGATCACAATATTATCAGCTTGGTCTTGACTAACGTACATACCTTGATCAGTTGGCATTGACTTGAGAAACAGTGAAGAGTTGTAGCTCAAGTGAATGTTTTTGGTGGCAATATTTTCTCTAAAACGGACGGATTAATTATGTAGTTGTTAAGTTAGATAACATTAACTGCCCGTATTTTTACACGAGAACAATATACCACTAAGAGCATTAAGTTATGGACCGTAGATCAAAGGAAATATATAAACTATTACTAGATTTACCGTAGCACCAAGCTGATAGAAATTAATTAAGGTTTTTTGTTTAGTAAAATTGTTATTTCAAAAAAATTTTTTTCCGTGGTCTGATCTCACTAGCCTGCCAGTTCCTAACATTTGACTCATCCAGAAATGGAGGAAATATCAGGGACTAGGTAGAAAGCTTTGTTACCAAAGCTAAATATTTGTTTTTTAACTTCAGATTTCATATGACTAGAAATACATTTATCTGACCAAGCAACTGAAAACAAGGGACGAATAATACAGGCTTTCTTTATTCAATAGCGTAAACTGTTTGGAGCTAGACGTGCGAACTATTGAATTACTTCTCAGTGGTCTGAAGACCCGATAGACTCTGAAAGATTAATAAAATAAATTATGTGATGAAATTGATAAATTCCCTTACATGATAGACTCTAAAATCTCAATAAAAGTGTCAGCCTTCTCAAGATTTCGGGTAATCCTTTCTAATGAGTATAAGTCAGTACGAAACTTTTTTCCTGTTGAATAACTCAAGCTACCCATCATCTCAGCAAAGTACACCCAATATCAATTCACTCAGACCAGTGATCACACTACGAATTCATCAACAGAGTTCGGCTAACATTAAAAGACTAACAAAACGTGACATTGGTCACAACTCAGTGATCAGACGATTGTATGTACGAAGCATTCAGTTGAGATAATACAACAATAGGCTAGCTATCAATTAACAACTGACTCGCCGAGGATGAGAATAACGGTCACGAAATAGTTAGTGATTATTCAACTCCAGTCATCATAACAGAAATGAATTCACCCAATCCTTTTATTGAAAGATCAAAACACAAACAAGTTTAGTTCAATGATATTTAATGTTTAATAATTTTTCGTTAACTTTTAAAAGCGTGAAAATATTTTATGACCTTTGCACTACTGTTATGATTTTAGATCCCCAATTACTTCTCCAAAATATACACACAACCTAATTCAGAAGAACAGTGTTTTCATAACGCGATTATTTTAGTTCAAGCACTAAGAATGATTCATTTTGAATTTGATTTGAGTCCATCTGATATAACAAGTCCACATCCATTCGGCATGGCGTTATTATGTTTACATTTATTTTGTCAGTTGCCGGATTATTTACCGAGACAAACAATAAATTTTACAGGTAGGAATAAATTAGCTAAAACCCATGCTTGTTATATATATATATATATATATATATATATATATATATATATATATATATATATATATATATATATCGTCCTATCCTGGCCTCTGCAGCTGAACGTACCCGCACCCTAGTGTCGACCTCCGCACCTGGACTTAAATATGATTATACATAAGCCCTGGATTCCACTACAAAACACTATAGAGCTCCGCTTCAAAATAATTGTGATTTAATGGGGTAATCGAGGTAGTCCTCTCATGATCCATACAGGCCAAAAAAGACTGACCATTTGAAGTTCTTAACATTGAAAATAAAAGATTCAAACCTTTACAAATGACCACCATTGAAAACCTGGAAGTACTGGACAGCTGTTTCATCCCAGTATGGGACTCCTCAGCAGAGAGCATCCAAAGGTCCTGAGTTCGAGTCCTATGTGTGGGATCGTAGATATTCACTGCCGAGTAGTCCCATACTAGGATAAAACGGCCGTTCAATGCTTCCAGGTTTTCAATGGTGGTTTAACATTGATCTATTCGTGATATCAATCTAAACTCAATAATCTCCACAACCCTATACCGATGACTAATATTTTTGATTGGCAATTTTTTTTAGAATATCCTATTCTCTCTTCTACAAGAAAATATCATTTTGATTTATATATTAATATGTTAATTCAAAGTTGTTGTCAAAAACGTTTCTAAAGGAAAGAATATCCTATTGAAATAATTCCATGAAATTTATTTTTCTGTTTACCTTCCTTTGTCGATTTCAAGGTCTTTTAAATTCTACAACTAAACGTCAATTATTATTTACCAATGCAAGTTCTCAAATATTAACATATTATTGTGTAATAATTGGTCCGAATGCAAATGATTTCAACTGTTCTATTATAAATACATCGAATAAAATTACAAAACGCGAAAACAATAAAACAAATTTAAAGAAACTGAATGTTAAAGAATTAAAATGTTCAACAAGTGATAATTACATTAAGCTCAATGATAATAATAATACTGACAAGTTGTATAATGATGTTAAAGAAATGAAAATGATTATACCACAGAAAGGAAAATTACAAATATGTCTTGAATATAAGTAGGTTTGCTTGTATGAATGTCATATGTACAGGCTTACATATATTCTCGAAGTAGTAGTAGTAGTAATAGTAGTAGTACTATTATTTGTTAGTAATTTGTTTCAACAATCAACTCTTAAGTGGCATAAATGTGAATTATCTGGCAGTCTACATTCCTAATCAAGATAAGCTTTTAGATTGGTTTGGAACCATAGTTGTTGAAATCAGTGAATTTGAACATGTTTACGTCTGGAATTACTTCTTAAAACTATATGAATATCATCTTAAATAGACATGACATGCCGTATCACTTTATAACGTATAGTTTCAAAAGATCATTTTTTGTGGAAATTCACTGTCGTTAAAAAGTTATACCTTTCATTTCATTTCTTCAAGGTTTTAAGTGACTATATCACTTATTTCCGATTAGCAATTTTATAACTAAACGAAAATCACATCAGTCATTACTTAATCATATAATGTAAATACTAAGTTTTCTGCTGAAAAAGATTATTTCTTTAAAGTTCTGACTGATATTTATTAGGTTTAGATTTATATCATGAATAGAACAATGTTAGATCACCATTGAGAACGTGGAAACACTGGATAGCCGTTCCTTCCTAGTACGAGACACCTCAGCAGTGCACATCCACAACCCCGCACGTGGGATTCAAACTCCAGACTACTGACCCGGCATCCAACTGTGCTAATGTTTAACTTCAACCAATCCACGATATTGCGCGACTGTCTATCATTGTGTTCAGTGAGTAACAGTTCCACAACAGACACGATTGAACCCCACCTGTCACGGCTTCTCACTAGAACTCCAGGAAATCCATCTTGAAGTCAGTCACTAGTGAGCACGTGATATTTACTAATTTTTTTCTCTTTATTTCCATACCTTCTTGAGTTTTATCCAGACCTCATTCAACTTTATCTTATAATCAATTCATTTATTACTGTTACGATTATTACAAAACTTTGAATACCAATCTTTTCTTCTAAAATTTTCACATTATTTATCATATAAACATTCTGCCATTTGAATACCCTTGATATTTCTTTCATATTTGTTACCGTTTTATCAATCTTTATCAATGAGAACATTTCTGATATTATGATATAAATAATATACACTGATTTCTAATGATTAATACTAATATGTCTAAGTTCTATGCAGTTGATTAGAAACCACGAAGTAAAGTAAATCCAGGTTATTCTGTCATAGTCGTTATTTTTTGCTCGACTTTAATTTATATTTATTACATATACTTATTGTGTTTGAATATAGTAACTCATTAATCATAACATCTAGTTCTCGTATGCTAAACTCAAGTGATTAATAGATTGATAACTGATTCAATATGTTTGTTAGCTATGATCTTTAAGAATGTAGATTTATCTCACATAATCTAATAATTTCATTCATATGAATAATTCCATTATTTTATACATTTTTACAATAGTATCATTACTTTTTCTTTACTAATTCATTGTAGATCACGTTTTCTTAAATTAACAGAAGCTGTATTTTTAGCAGTTTCACAACGTCAAAATGCATTACAAGGTAAAACTGTATCATTTATACTTTCTGGAATTGTAGGTGGACTTGATACATTAGTAAGTGATTGAGATAACTGTAATTTTTTTCTACCAATTATATGAGTTTATTTTACGTTGTACGTTCATTAATTTGTTTAAAACAGAGTTGAATAAAAAGATTACTGAAACATTGGTTTTCCAAATAATAACAAATACACTTGTCCGATAGAGTCATTTCAATTATAAAATGAATGATACGAAACTTTACTAATACAACATGTTCAGATCATACAATTAGTTATTTTTAAAGAATTCATAAACACCCGTTCCTTTCCAACACCCAAGAAGATGATCATGAACTATCAAAAAATCGTTCCTGTCAACTAACCTCAAGTAACTGGATGTTTTACGTATACCTAACCACCTCCTACCTCAACTGAAAATGGTTATTTGAGTAGAAGTACATTGGAAAAAAACTAAGAGCGACCAATACAAAAAGTAACATCAGTTCATGAAGTTACTGGCTATCGGTCTAAGTCATGTAGGTTGATGCAAACTTATTGTCTAGAATCTGAGCCACATCAGTAGTTGGACACTGCGTGATATGACTCAGAATAACTCGCTAACAAATTTGTAAATCGTACTAACGTCATGGGTTTAGCTTTCTTATCGCTCAAATGACATGATTTTGTTCATCCTACACTGCTAATACTTCGCAACTTATTACAATTTATTTAGTCTATATTGTGTTACGTTATATTGATTAGTTCCTCGTGATGAAAATCAACGTAATTTAATAGTTGCATTAATGTGTCAATTGAAGTTAGACCACCATGGAAAACCTGGAAGCACTGGACGGCTATCCCGTCCTAGTACGGGACTCCTCAACAGTGCGCACCCACGGTCCCGCACCGCGAGACTCGAACCCCGAACCTACCGGTCTCGCACGCGAGCGCTGAAACTCTAGACCATCGGGCCGGCATCCAACGGTGTTAATGTCTAACTTCAACCAATCCAAGAGCATAATTATTAGTTGGGTAATATATAAAACATTCTGTAAATAAAAACTTTAATCATTTATTGTATTTCTTTTTTTTATTCAACAAAACATTTTGTTTTTAACTCCAAAAGACGAAATATTAAAATTCTCTTTCTATTCTTTTCCTTTGCGTATTTTCTTTGTTAGCCAACTAAAATCATTAAATCACCGTGTTACCAAATGGCAGAATTTAAAATACCAATTATAAATCCATACAAATTAAGTGGTACATTTAATATTAAAATAATTGAAAGTTGTAATGATTTATTCAATGCACTATGCCAAACACAAGGTTTAAATGGAAAGAAGAAAGAATTAACTTCAGGTAATTTATTATCTACTGAAACATACTCTGCGACAGAAAGCTCACTGGATCAATCATCATCAGATAATAGTCAATTACCACCAGAGATTATGAAAGGTGAGTTCAATTTTTATTAAGAATACTTCATTATCATGAACTTGACATCTATTAGGAGATTTATAAGATACATTGGGCATACTACCAAGCAACTTAACTAGGTAGTGAATGAGCGTCTCCAAGCTTACTTTAGAAAGAGCCAGACGAAGATAATATGTAGCGCTATCTTAGCACACTCGGTTGACTGTGGTTATACTGGAAATAATATTAAGTCATTTCGAGTGATCTGTCATAAACCTTTATTGTTTCTCAATGGGATTTGCTACCGTCTCCTATAGAAGCAATAGGGATACGAATCCACAATCGTAGTTAATGTATTCAAGAAAGGCTTGTGACGCCGTTAGCCGTCATTTGGCTGGATGTAACTCAATAAAGGCTCAACTAACCTTTGCCAACTTGCGTCATTTATGGCGTAGGCGAGATATCTGTCTACAAACCAAAGGACGGGCTTACTGAGCAGCAATTCGCTCCATCCTACTTTATGGCAGTGAAACATGGCCGGTAAGAGTAAATGATATTCGTAGGTTACTAGTTAGTATTCAATCATAGATGTCTTCGAAACATTGCTCGTACATCCTGGGACCACGGGAGAAGTAACGCAGTTATTGGGAATTGGGTACTAGGTAAGGATGGCAAATCAATTGATGACGTAGTTGAACTTCATCAGTTGAGATGGCTGGGACACGTGTTACGTATGCCCAACCACAGATTACCAGGACGTGCGATGTTTTATGGTGTAGAAGTAGATTGGAAGAAAGCTATGGGCGGTCAGACCAAAACATGGCACAAATCCATGAAGTCACTGACAAGTGGATTAAGCTATGTTGATAGGTGTAGACTACCTGGTTAGGGTCCTCGAGATGATAGCAATCGATGGTTAGAGACGTTGAATGACATGGCTCAAAATTGTTTGCAATGACTCGGGTGCATCCACTCTTTGTGTTCTCCCAAATTTCAATCTTCTGAATTCTTCATGTGCCTTATTTTCTTTCCAAATTTATTTCACTGTATTATACTCCTTGAATAGCATCTTCAGAACCTAATCTTTCGGATTACTGCTTATACTTTTACTACCTCTGCCACAATTGGATTTGGATTAAGAATTGTATCTGTGTGCTGATGTGGTATGGCAACTTGAAATGATGTATGTACGCACGAAGTTCTACATCTTTATTGACTACTGATCTTTTCACATCCTATATTTCTCTGTTATTTTTCACTATCCGATTGTTTAGTCAATTCAAATCTCAATAAATTTTTGTGACTATTATTTAAAAGTTTATTTATTCGAGTTTGACCTAATTTTTATGTTGAACTGCTGATCAGAACTTTATTGTTCACTACTAGTACACCTGTCTTTATACTATCGGTTTGTCCTTTTTACCCATTATTTATTATCATGCAGTCTGTGTTATTTTGACAATTGACTCATTAATTGACCTGACTGGATTAATATTTTCATAAACCCATATGAATACTCAAATGTATTACAATAATCCCTAATGATAATCTAATTGGAAACAATATGGTTCGCTTATGTGTATCGTTCTAATTTTCTCAATGAGGATTTTCATTATTTTTGTAAGAAATACACAGTCACTTTGTAATAGTGTTTAGAAAGTTGAATGCTATCGTATTCATCTATGTAACCTAAGAATCAGGGGTTTTGGATAGAACTCGATGTTGGCATGATAAAATAATGTAGGATTCGACAGTTGATTGACTCAAGAAGTAGGAATAAGAAGATCATATCTTCCCAGTGAAATTTTTTCAGTAGGAATGACTTACAAAAGAGGCAGAAGGATGGAACGTAACACAATAAAATGAAGTGACATTATATACTTCTTGTTTGTCTGTGCTAGTCTAACCAAGCATATTGAGAGCACATGATCGTATGACTGATATAAATATAATCCGTCAAATGAACCTATTTCATTCATCATAAATCAGATTCGATAGAGCTAAATAGGTGTTTTTTGTAATTCTACAGAAAACGCCCTCGACTAAATAACAATAAAATATATTAGTCCGCAGATTATTTATGGAAGTCAAAATACATAGATATGCATAAATATGCTGTATGACAATCTGCTATTTGAAGCAGTCTTGAATTATCAAATCTTTCGATAAAATATTCCCCAACAATTTACTAAGAAATTCACTGATTTGTTAGTTAGTAGCAGTCAATATCTCGTATGATTGCTGCGTTAACTAGCTCAGCATTTCCATACAACTCGTCTGACAATCGATACTTAGGTCAAAATGCGGATTTCTTTATACGTGGAACTAGTCAGCATAATACATCTACAATTTTGAAAGAATTGACATTATTCATATTATTTAGTCCTATATTAACACTGAGTGTCATAGTGAGTGATAAAACCAAACTCAACTGTTTATATATCAAATGGTCTTCCCTAGAACTAATCTAACATTTAGTAGCGAGTGATTCCATTTGATCTGTTCCTATCTTAACGCAAAGCATTAGCCTCCTCAAGACTGCAAGTAAATCTTGATAATCAGTATTGACTGACACTAGATCTAGGTCTAAACCATCCTTCCAACTGTTTACAAAGATTCAACATGTAGCAACATCAACTTAATATATTGGTTATTATTCTGATAATCATTTTAACTATTTCAGAATACTATCAAAGAAATCAATATCAATCATTTCATTGTCGTGAAAATATCATTAATCTATGTGGAACTACCAATGATAATTGGACAGATTCACATGTTATAAAACAATCAGATAACAAAGTGAAAATTAAGCAAAAACAACAACAACAACAAACAACTGATGAAAAACAAAATATCAAAGAATTATCAATTATTTATTTGCCATTAGGATGGGGTACAAGAGAATGTTGTTTATTGTTATCAAATGAAAAAATTGGTGAATTTGTTATCCTGTTAAAAGGTATTGCTCAATTACCACAACCAAGTTTATTACCATATACTGAACAAAAAGAAAGGGGTTACCGTATTAAATCTGCTGTTGCAGCTGCTTGTAAGTACATTACATTAAATAGTAATGAAAATTACATTGTGTGAAATAATATTTATTAGAATCATTATTTATCATAAATTCTATTACAATTCCCTTTAGTCAAGAAACTTGATTTTTTGATCATGAAATTTCACTTTTATAGTCCAATACATGTAGTTTAATCGTCTCAATACACTGCTGAAGAATTAAGCCTAACAATCAGGTGTTAATTGCTTGGAAAGTGAGTGAGTGATCTAATCACTAGCTTCCTTGCAATACACAAACCTGTTATGAATGAAAACTAACTACCAGTGAAATCGTGATTTTAACTTCATTACCTTTAACCATGTTAGTGTTCTCTTAATATTGCTATGTTTGAAGACATTACGAGGTCACCTTAATCTGAGAACGGAACGAAAACTCAGTGACACAATGATGAAATAAGCTAACTATTCCGATGCGTTTCAGCCCCGCTAACTAGAGGGAGAAGTCCAGAAAATTTATCCTACAAGCATTCCGAAGCACGATCAACAACAATAAGCACAACTCAAGCGTATATCTAGGGTTTAAAAATGACTTTGAGAAGCGTTACAGGATCGCATATCAGAAGAAACAACGAACCAATGACATTTAAGGTCCTACCAAATGGGAAATAGGATATGAAGGTGAGAATGGACGCTTTTGGCGCTAAAACAAGAATTTCAAATTTCCAAAATAAAATTACAAAAATAAGACATTTACCAAGCAAGTTCTAGGGATCTAGCATTCTCAACAGGTATGATAATGAAAAGTTTAGAAACTTGAATCAATTTCTATTGTCTCCCATGTTCAATACTGTTCATAACCACTGACTGACTGAGTTATTAGAGAAATTTATCCCACTTCTTGACCTTAAATTAGTTTCATTGAAGGAAAAATAGTTTATTTTTAGTAGTAGGCTGAAATGATGCTAATAATCTATTAAACTGTTTCATACTTTTATTTTTAAGCTTTTGGACGATCAGGTGATCCAAATGTTATATATTTCCGATGTCCAATAAACTGTGAAATAAAAGAAACATTATGGTTACCAGTAAAAAATGATTTACGTCGGACAGCACTGTTAAATGCTATTCATATTCGACTTCCACCATCAGAACTAAAACGTCGACAACTAGCAAATACACTTGAGTCAGATGAATTACTTGAGTTGGCTAATAAGAAACTAATATTACATAATTTTGATCAAAATTCATCCGAGAAAAAGTTAAAACTGCAGGTATTTTCTACAACAGTTTTCAAAATATATTTTGGTATCAGAAGTAGTTTTGTGGGCATTGTAGTAATCTCAATAGTTGAGATCATGGGACGAGCGCGAGAATGATAAGTCCTGGGTTCGAACCCCGTGAGGCGGGGTCACAAACATGCACTGGTGAGGAATCCCACAGTACGAGGAAACGGCTGTTCAGTGCTTCCAGGTTTTCTATGGTGGTCTAGCTTCAATTGACTCATGATCTCAATTATCGTGATTATATCTTAGGTCGGTCGCGGCCCAGATAGCTCAGTGGCAACGTCTCTGATTGTGAAACTAGGTGACACGGGATCGACTCCGTCAGGGAGCACCAGTTCCCTCAAGATTACAGGTACACCTTGCTGACGAGTGCCAAGTAGCACGAAACCCGGGTCCAAGGTTTCCTGTCGACTACCTCCAACCACCATCTAATCTCAATATATATGCCTGCAGTGTCGGGTCACCTAGACTGGTGGCCACATTGCAACATAATCGATAGAATTCGATCTGCACTAAGAAGGATCTGACATTGATCACCACCCATGGTGAGAATAAAATGTATTTGAACAAAAAATTACAGAATCTCTTAGTAAAAATCATACAGTAAATACTTAATATGCAAAATGTCAATCAATTGTCTCAGACTTCACTGTTCCTTCACTTTCATGACGATCGCTTTCTGTTCCTATTCTTTCCTTATCGATCTGCTCTAACTTCTGCTGCTGGGCAATCTATGCCTAACTAGCGTTAGATACTACTTATGTCGATATAAGTAGTACATACACCACAACACTCCGTTTATCTATGATTAATTAGTAATATAAGTTTTAATCATATTCAGTGTTCACTTAAATGTTCTGCAATATATAAAATTATATGAATTAGGTAAAAAAAAAGATTAATGAAGTAAATTCTGGGTAAATCGGTTTGATTAATATATACCTTTCGTATCGAGTTCGATTGTAAATGTTAAGTCTTTCTCATTATCATTACTAGTGTATCTTTTAAACTTTTTTTGTTTTTCATTTTCTTGCTGTAGTAATGTAACATGGAAGCTTGGAATAACATGCAATTTCTCTATACTCTCTATTGATTATAATTGATAATTTTCCAACCATTAGTGATTAGTGTTTCGTAATACCATAAACAAACTGTAATTGACAGTTTAATTTTCTTTGTCGTGATAAAGCAAATTCAGTTTACTGGTATAGGGGTTGTGGAGATTATTAAGTTTTTTTTATTGAGATCATGAACCAATTGATGTTAGACCATCACAATTGAAAACCTGGAAGCACTGGACGGCCGTTTCGTCCTATCGTGGGACTCCTCAGCAGTGTGCATCCACGATCCCGCGAGAGGGATTTGGACCCAGGGCCTTCGGTCTCGCGCGCGAACGCTTAACCAACTGGAGCACTGAGCCAACATTCAATGGTGATAGTTTCTAACATCAACCAATCCCTATACTAGTAATCATCATGAGCTCACTAGTGACTAGCTTCGTGAGGGAATTCTCGGAGTTCTAGTGAGAAGCCGTGACCAATGGAGCTAATCCTTGTCGGGTAGAGACAGGTATCTACTTCAGTACAATGGAAGTTGGTCGCGCAATTTAGTGGATTGGTTGTTGTTAGAAACCATCACCATTGGATACCGGCTCAGCGGTCCAGTTGGTTAAGCGTTCGCGCGCGAAACCGAAGGCCCTGGGTTCGAGTCCCGCTCGCGGGATCGTGGATGCGCACTGCTGAGGAGTCCCACGATAGGACGAAACGGCCGTCCAGTGCTTCCAGGTTTTCAATCAAAAAATCCATTTTATTTGACTTGAATCATTTTCAGAATAATTGTTACTACTCTATACTAGTTATGCAACGGACAGTTTTTTTTCAGAGTCGTTAGTACTTATGAGTAATATGTATAAATATAATGCTCATTTTGTATTTCATTTAATTCCAATAATAAATATGTTTTCATTTAACTCTCACTTAGATCAGGTTTTCTCCTTATTTTGTTTTTTAAATATTCTTAGAAAAGATTACATATATCTCGATATCTGATATATAGTGTAGAAATTGATTCAAATATGATCAAAGTCCCACCAAAAATACATGTGCCAATATCTGTGGATTTAGGTAAGAAAGTGTATTAATAATAATAAAATATTCTTATTTGACTGGTAATGTTCGAGGTGTAAATTTCATTCTTTGTTGTTTAAAATTGAATTGGTTTGAACAGTTTGAATCTACTATCGTTTTCTAAATGAAATTACTCTGTTTGGTGAAACTATAATTTATGAACAAACTTTGAGCAACGCTAGACTGACCTTGAGAGTGTCCAATTAATAACCAGGACGAAATGAGGATTATGAACTTGTGTGAGGAATTATGATTTATAGTTGATGATTAAGGTTAGAAATTAGACTTAGGGTTTTCATCATGAACTGACATCAGCTATAATGTCAAAACTCTATTTATCCAAATGGATGAGTGAATTTCGCGCCGAAATCCGAGACCTGTTATCTTATACCTGATTGGTTCGTCCATACGTTATAGTTTTGCCCATACCATACAATACTTCTTGTTTAAATACTTTGTTCGTCATGTTGAGACCATGTTTTATGTAAACTTAGATATTTACCATAAACTTTGAAAATGTACCTTGTTTAATTTGCTATTGACTGATTTCTATTCTATTTCAAATTACATCTTAATACACTTGCTTACATGCTGCTTACACATTTGCTAGTAACCACACAAATATTCTCATCTGATCTTTAATTTACTCTGTTTAACCAAAGTTGTATCATCGGTATCTAGGTCATCAGGTATTTCCAATAATTAGTAGGATTGAACATCAAAAGAATAACACTTTCAGAAAAAAACCGTCCTCCTTCACAACGTAAATGGAATTAAGGTTGAGGGTTATCTCAACATACTGACAACAGTAAATAGAGTGCTAAAAACAAGAAAGTAATGAACAGTTGTTTTGCTCTGAGTTTGGATACTCCAGTAGTGTTTCTCTACAACCGTAAAAATGGATTCCGACTCGTGATCTAAGTGTTTTACAGAGAACGCGGTACTTCTTTACTATTGAGTCGAAGTACAATGGTTCACATATTCAACTGAATAAAGTTAATAAGCAAGATTATGCGAATCTCACTTGAGATCACCTATTATTTGGTTCGGTTCATAGATCATAATCTCTTAACAGGACTTTGGAAATACATATGGAATCAGATCACTAGTAAACAAGTGATTATTATTAGTTCAAGTAGTTTTTGGAAGATATTTTCTAGCGAGAACCCGTGACCAGTGAAGTTTAACCATGTCACGTTTAGGGCAGTTGGCCACCGAAGACAATGGTGAATGAAAGCGCAATATCGTGCATTGATCAAAGTTAGACATTAACACTCTTAAATGCCTACTCAATAGTTTATAAGTTGAGCATTTTCACACGAAACTGAAAGTCCTTGGTTCGATTCCCATGTTCTGAGTCGTGGTTGCACACTGGATAGAAGTATGGTACTGAGATGAAGTGACCGTCCAATACTTCTATGTTTTGAATGGTGGTCTAGCATTGACCGGTTCATGATTTTAGTGAAACTAAGCAATCTCCACAACCCTATACTGATATTTCTTTATAATCGAGAGATAATTACCGTCACATCATCATATGTTTTCACAAATCTAGTTAGCTGGGCTATCAATACTCAGTATCTCACGCACTTTATATAAGGTAATAAGATTATTTTTAACTCAACATTTTTAGTGTTATCTAAAAGTTGTCTAGTGAAAATACTTAAGTTTGTTGAAACTTTAGACAAACAAAAGCTCACATCCTCAAATAATTTGTTTACTTATGTTCTAGATTGTCTATTTTGATTTTTGTTACCCGTTTAATAATCTTAACAATTAAATGTGCTATTAGACTGTTCTAAGTGTATTGTCCTCATTCATATCCTAACGTTTGATAAACTATATCATCTCTTTGCATTATCTAAATTTATCAGATGGACTATTTTTTCATAAATAAAATTTAACTGATAACTGGACATTTGATAAGCTTGAGACTTCTGTTAACTATCAATTTTTTGAGGGGATTTAAGGTCTATCTTTCCTCAATATATTTTCAGTACTAAAAGGTATTTTTCTAACACTCGTTTGTAAAATTAAACGGAAAACATCATTTTACCAAGACAAAAATGAATATTACACTATAAATGTACAATTGTTGTTAAAGCAGAATAAACATGGCTTTATTTAAATTGAAATTCGGTTGTTTTTCAGTCCTACATTTGTTAAAATGAAACAACAGTTTGGGAAATACTAATATTAATGATCTCTTATTTCCATTTACAGATTCTGATGAAACATTTCCTCTTCCTCTCAAAATTTTTGCTGATAAACCCGGTTTAACTTCAGCTAAACTGGTAATTCAAGGTCCGGATGATATACGACTCTATCGTATTGAATGTGTAGCTTTACCTAGTAATGAAAAAATGGTTTTAACTTTCACATCACCACTAAATCATCCAATTACTCAACCAATACCGATTGTCAATAAAACAGCATATGATTGGGAACTATCCTCACAGTTTATTGGTAATCCAGTATGGTTTACTGGGCCATCCATCATAAATGTCCCATCGAATACAACAGTTCAATATTCTATAACATATTTACCTAGAAGAGAAGCCGAAAGTCAAGTAAGTTACTGCTCGTTTATACTTATCTTATAAATACACCTGACTTTACTCATAATTTACCTAATACATAGCAGTTTGGAATAGGATTTAAATGAAAGATTTCTGTATTATGTTCTCAAAGACTCAATAATTAAATCCAGTGAACTTTAAATTCCTAAGTCTATTATGTCCTAAGAAATCAAAATACGAAGTAACACGGATAAATTGCATGAAAGCTTTTCGTGATGAGTGGTCTTAAAATATTTTTAGACTATCAGTAATGGTCAAAGACATCAAGTAGGAATGGCTCTAATACAGATGTAAGGAATTCACTCATCGGTAGCAAACAACGAAAATTAACAGGTGGTCGTCAAAAACGTTTCTATGGAAGTAATATCAGCGCAAGTTTTCGATAAGACGAAACTGCATCAATTGATAACTTCACTTGACATCAACTCTCGGAGGAGAGCACGAACTATGAAACCACTAGATGTTCAGCCAATTAAATCTTAAATAAATCTTCCTTTCTACTGTATCAAGCACTGAGATTGAAGTCGAATTGAAAACTGACTTTAAAACATGATTCGCTTAAAATATTACCAATTGAAGACTGAAAGAACTTTGTGGTCAATATCCCGGTTAACGTCTGACGCCAGTTTCTAAGTCGTTTCTGCTGTAACTCGAGCAGTAACTTTACTGGGTCAATCGTCAGAGAAATATTTCAAATTTATCCCAGTTTTCACTTGATATAACTGAACAAAGACACTGCTGTGGCTCAATTCAAGAGAGAAATCAAAGATGATAGGCAAAGATTTATTTGACTCGAAACATGAATCACAATTATATCCAAACGCATAGATGTTTGATATATTTTACATACATTGACCAATGGTTTGATCTGAACAAATCAAAATAGGTAGCTCTAAGGATTAATTAGTCAGTAATTTAACGTACGAACACAATTCGCAGTGTCAATAACATGAACTGCTATAACCAGTAAGTATAACCAATTTACTGAGTTACTTAGTTACTCTTTCCTAATGATGTTTGGAATAACATTGTTTCTTTTAAAATTCACTGTCTTCATTTTAGTCAGGTAGAAATCAAGACATTATTAACACCTATCCTTAAAACGTCCCCATCATATTATCTTCTTTGGTTTCACGATGAGAACTTATACAAGTAGAATTAAGCAGAACTAAAAGCTACATTCATTAAATTGCTTGCTTTATTCTATGCTCTCTATTGCGTAAAATGCTATTTTTAACTAATGTCTGATTTAAGTGTAAACATTAACCACCAGATACTTACCTACTGGTTTTTGTTCCAATTACCGACACATTTTGGTTTACTTAACTCAGTAAAGGTAGATTAGGTTTAAATGAAGGCCTGAAATAGGATACAATAATATATGCAAATAAGTGAATTTATTAAAGAAAGATAACCTGGATTATGCAATCAATAATTTCTTTTGAAGTCGATAGATGACCTCTTCAAAGAATGCAAAATATCCTCAAAGCCAATGAACTTATGAATGTTGATTTACTTGTTAACAACTAGCTTCTACATACATTTCCAACACTATATTGGGAAGCCATTATCTGTGAAAAAAAACAAGTATAAAATATGAAAATAACTTATAGACAACACTAGGTAGAGATCATGCTACGGTGAAAGTTGAATGAAACTTAAACTGTAGACCTCTAAGTTCTAACAGGTTAGTCCTAGAGTGAAATACTTTCTACAAGGCTAGAAGATCTCTAATTTCTTTTGTCTTGGTTCGTAATGCATATCGTTGATGGGTCCTTAAACTAAAACCAAATAATTTTTAGTTTCCAATGGTCCTTCAACTTTTATGGAAAAACTGTTTTTGAACAGTAAGTATTCTTCATAAAATCATTCTGCTTTGTAGTAAACATTTCATTTTTCATCCTATTAACAGACTAAACTTGTCCTTCGAAATATTACTGATGGCAGTCAATTAGAATATCACTTAAATGGGATTGTATTGAAACCACTATCACTTGGAAAAATTAATCTCGAATTTACAATTAATACTTGTGATATAAATGATGAAATATGCAAAGTTTCGAAACAATCACAGTTACAAACTTTCACGCTTAAAGTTCCTAACTCAACTTCACTAATGCAGTGTTTCCGACTGCAAACAAATTTACCTAAGGGTCTTATTGAATGGATACCAAACAATCAGAAACATATGAATCGTATTGAAGTTATGTCTGGTCGTACCGATGAATGTAAATTTCAAGTTTCTGTGTCAAGACGAGGATCTTTTCGCGGTGTTATAGTGTTTGTTGCAGATACTCCGAGGAATAAGTAAGTTCCAAGGCTTTAATGAAAACAAGCCATTTTAAATAACTCATTGGAATAATAAATTCTACAAATACCATTTAAATATTTTCGTTTAATTCTCAACTAATTACTGTGTAAAACAATCGATAAGAAACTCTGAATATAGGTTTCTTGCCATTTGTACTCTTCAGTAACATATATCCAAAATCTTGAAAGGACTGATACTCCCTGTTAATTAAAAAACTCATATCATCTAGTATCACAGATACAATGAATATTAATTAACACAATAACTAAATCCATAAATTCCTGCAAAATTATTTCACACTAGCTAAAATTAAATAAGATGTACAGCAGCTAAGGGTGCTTCGTTTACTCTTTGTCATTCCTGAGATTTTGAGATCTAAAATTATTTTATGTTCTTCTAGTCTACGAACCTACATTCTTTTGTCTAATCACATCTTATATGTTTAATGTTTTCTGCTACTACTGATGCTGTTACTACTTATACTACTCTGGGATTTATCTTGATAATTTTATTTCGGTGTCATAATTTAGCGTAGAAACTTGAACCGTTGCACATACATAACACATTCTTCTTAACTTAGGAATGACTGATTGTAGTGTCAAATTATTTAGTGCAGAGACCATATTACAGTTCGATCTATAGGCTTAGATCAACTCTAAAATCTAAGGAGTATCACAGTGGTTACTGATAACAGATGATTAATTAGTTTGTAAATTATTTTCTTCTCTCTTATTATTATGTTATTCTACTTTGGTTTACTCAGTTCGGATAGTGATGATGAAAATGATGAAGAAATGTCACCAAAGGTTAAGGATAATCAAACTAGTGAATCATCAAAAACAATAAGTGAATTAGATGAAAATTCGAATCCAGTTTATCGACTTTGGTATGAAGTAGAAATTAATATTAAACCAGGTAATTGAACATTTTTATGATGGGTTAATGAATAAATTAGAAACTCGCTTTAAATATTTATATACCTTGTGTTATAACTTGTGAACCTGCGTGCCCTGTTATTTTGTAACGCAACAATACCGCCAACCAGAGAGCAGCGGATTATCGATCGAACCAGTAACGCATAAAACACGTGCGAGCGGCCTAGAGCCCTGATTTGCCTCGCTTCCTGTCTAGCCCAGCCAGTTAAGTCCAGAACACTAATCTCAGCCTCTGCAATATGAATCATTTACTTCAGACATACGGGGTTTATATACCAATCAAACAGACCACAACGTACCATAAAATAGAAAATAACATTTGTACAATATTTGGCCAAAAGTGGCTGTGAATGAGGGAGGTAGTGATTTATAGACGGGCCATAACTCAAGAATGGTAAATCGTATAGTAATAGTCTATGAGTCAAATTAAAGCTTATAATAAGAACGACATGAATATGGACAGTTTAGTTACATAACAATTATACGATAAAAATATACTCATAGTATTGGTTCATAAATAGATCCCAAAAGTTACCATTCATCATTCTTATCGGGATATAACACCATGATTGGTAATAAATCAGATACTTTTGTATTATTTGAATTTAATTTTTAACACAATGACAAAGAAATGTAGTTCATTGTAGAGATGAAAATATAGACCATTATAATTCGATTAGATGATTTATAGATCAACTGCTCATCATATGAATATGAATCTCCAAGTTTGATCTTGTACAAGTTCATAACTCCCTAATACAAAATGAAACAGTTCTTCAGTCTTATTGTTAATGACGCCCTATCTGCTATTGACTCATAAATAAAATCACCTTCACATTCTCTTTCTGTTTAAAGTTGTATCTGAATCATAAAGTAAACGGTTAATGTAACATGTTAAAGTCATCAGTATTAACTGATATTTCACTGTGCTATAAAAACGATCTGAAAAGAATATAAAACATAAACCATTCATAATTCAGTTGAAGTTGTAATAACCTCTGATCTTCACTGAAATAAGCCTATCAAATTAAATTTTCTACTCATTTTCTTTCATACTTTTTCCTCTGATATGTTTATACTTCCGGAGAAATTGATCTTTTCAACAGAATTATCATTAATAGATTAACAGAGTTTTTATAGTAATGTATCAGTATAAGGACTAAAGAAACTTCCAATCAACGTTGGCCCACCAACAATTGAAGAAATCAGCATGGCCATCAGACAAATCAAGAGTGTCAAAGCAGCAGGACCAGACAATATTCCAGCAGAAGCACTAAAAGCAGACGTAGCGGCAACTGCAAGGATACTCTACATTCTCTTCAATAAGATTTTGGATGAGGAACAAGTACCAAAAGACTGGAAAGAAGGACTCCTGATCAAAATACCGAAGAAAGGCGATCTCAGCAACTGTGATAACTACAGGGGCATCACTCTTCTTTCAATACCGGGAAAAGTCTTCAACAGAGTATTGTTAAACAGAATGAAGGACTGCGTAGACGCCCAACTTCGTGACCAACAGGCAGGATTCCGTAAGGATAGATCGTGTACAGACCAAATCGCAACTCTACGGATCATTGTGGAACAATCAACTGAATGGAATTCATCACTCTACATCAACTTCATTGATTACGAAAATGCATTTGATAGCGTGGACAGAACAACACTATGGAAACTTCTTCGACACTACGGCGTGCCTCAGAAGATAGTCAATATCATACAGAGCTCATATGATGGATTACACTGCAAAATCGTGCATAGAGGACAGTTGACAAAGTCGTTCGAAGTGAAGACCGGTGTTAGGCAAGGTTGCTTACTCTCACCCTTTCTCTTTCTCCTGGTAATCGACTGGATCATGAAGACGTCAACATCTGAAGGGAAGCACGGGATACAATGAACATCTAGGATGCAGTTGGACGATCTGGACTTCGCAGATGATCTGGCCCTTCTGTCCCAAACGCAACAACAAATGCAGGAGAAGACGAACAGTGTAGCAGCAGCCTCAGCAGCAGTAGATCTCAATATACACAAAGGGAAGAGCAAGGTTCTCCGATACAACACAGCATGCACCGATCCAATCACAATTGATGGAGAGGATTTGGAAGATGTAAAACCTTTACATATTTGGGCAGCATCATTGATGAACAGGGTGGATCTGATGTAGATGTGAAGGCGCGGATCGGCGAAGCAAGATCAGCATATTTACAGCTGAGGAACATCTGGAACTCAAAGCAACTGTCAACCAACACCAAGGTCAGGATTTTCAATACAAATGTCAAGACAGTTCTACTGTCCACTGGGGCGGAAACCTGGAGAACTACGAAAGCCATCATCCAGAAAATACAGGTGTTTATTAACAGTTGTCTACGCAAAATACTTCAGATCCGTTGGCCGGACACTATTAGCAACAACGTACTGTGGGAAAGAACAAACCAGATCTCAGCGGAGGAAGAAATCAGGAAGAAGCGCTGGAAGTGGATAGGACACACATTGAGGAAAGCACCCAACTGCGTCACAAGACAAGCCCTCACATGGAATCCTCAAGGCCAAAGGAGGAGAGGAAGACCAAAGAACACATTACGCCGAGAAATGGAAATAGACATGAAAAAGATGAACAAGAATTGGATGGAGCTAGAAAAGGAGGCCCAGGACAGAGTGGGTTGGAGAATGCTGGTCGGCGGCCTATGCTCCATAAGGAGTAACAGGCGTAATGTTCTAATGTAAACATTGAATTAACTACTTCTATGAATTCGGTGTTCATCATGTTGTTCTAATGAGATATGGCAACTTGAACCAATGCATATGTGCACCTGGTCCTACGTTGTAGGTCCTACGTTGACTGAGATTGTCGTGAAATCGAAGTGATTAGTAGATACATTTTTCTATATAGTAAAAACAGATGGTTCTGTTTGGAAACTGAAGTCCTGACAGAAGTTTTCCATTAAAGTAAAATACAGACAAAGTTTGTTTGTTCATGTGATATTTCAAATCTTAGTTATCTAGTTTGTATCTTACTGTTACAAATGATTTCTATTCAAGTTCACTTAACGCTAGTCTACTTCACAAATACTTTCTGTATGTATATTTTTGGTTTCTTGAAGACCTTTTACTGGATAAAGTACAAAAACCTTATACTGTATGATAGTAAACCACATATCTACAAATGTACATTAAGGAATACAAGCCTATAAAAAGTATAGTATTTTTGATTCATATATTTCATAGCTAATTTGAACAGAAATCCGATAAAATTTATTCATTTGATCTTTAAAATATCAGTTTATTTTTGTAAGCAATGATGGATAGTGGCTGGTAGTGGAATCCAGGACGTGCGTTTCGTCCTATTTAGGACTCATTAGCTGGATGTACCTGCATATCAGAGTTGATGTTCAGTTTGGGACTCGAGTCCCGAATAGGACGAAACGCACGTCTTGAATTCCACTGCTAGCCACTATCCATCATTGCTTACAAAAAGCTTGTGAATTAAGGCAAAATCAAGGTATACGCACAGTACGCACATATTCCAATAGCAGACTGATCAATTGCAGTCTTAAACCTCAATGGGAAGATACAAGCCAAATAATACCAAGTGAATCAGTTTCTTTTGTTTACATCTTTTCATATAACTTAATCTTTGTAAAAATCTTTTAAACATTAACAATTCAAAGTAATTATCAAGCTTATCACTATAAAACAATAATCAATTAACTATGCTCATTATTTTTATTTTGTTTAAAGGCCCACCTATTAAACAAATTGAAATTATCTGTCCATGTCTTAGTTCCAAAACAGTTGAATTACCATTTACTATACAATCGGAATTATTTAAAAATAGTCAAACAATTGAATTTGATGTAATTATTGAAGATAAATGTTTAATTGGTCCAAAAACACATTGTGTAACTTCTGTTGACAGTTCTGGAAAATTTTCATCAATTTATCAACTGAATTGTATTCCATCTATTATTGGAACTAGTAATTCAACGTAAGTTCATCAGTTTATCAGTACGTGAACAATTGTTTTCAAATGTCAACAAAGTGTTCTAATTATGAATGATCTAAACACTGAACAATTTAAGACACTAACATTCAGTAAAGCTTCTTCTGATAGTTAAGATCATAATGCTATAGATTTTTGCCTACATGCACAAAATATAAGTTCACTAAAACAGCTACTGAATATTCTAACTTTCGATTGCCCGTTCGAAATACTCACTCATTCTCAATCTACCAGTTCAAATACTAGAAAGTTAGTTGAATATCTTTCTTAGTTTAGACTTCAAAACCAATGTAACTAATTAAACAAATTAAAAGACTACAATTCATCACAAATAACAAATCTCAACAGTGCCGAACTAGGATAATTATGATATAAATCTAAATAACGGATTTATAAATAATTTACTGTAATAATAGATGTTACTATATATTTTACCAGTAGTATGAGTCAAATAAGCATATAGAATCGGGACAATATGAAAACATCACAAATCAGTTACGTATATACACGTTAATTTATACATGTACTGAATTTACAAAGAATAACTTTCAGGGTTCCATATTCTTCACTGCTCGCTCAACTTTTACACTGATTAAGATCATTCGGTTATTACTCTTCTGTATTAAAATGTGAAAACTGTAAATTCTTATGACTATTTGAAAGATGTGTAATTATTCTAAACGTATGAACAACTGAATCGTTACTAATAAGATACAATTTACAGAAACAAAACAACCGTTTGTCTTAATGTATTATTCTATTTCTTTCTTATCTAGTGTCATTTTTTACAATCCAAACTGTGGGGAATTTTGGATTGAATTAATAATAAAAGCCATCAAACCAGAAGTTGTCAACGTACCAGTTATAGAAGCTGAATTAGGAAGGTAATCAATTCAAAATAAATAGTGATTACTCTATTATTCTTTGCATGTTTATTATGTTACATAGCTATTCTAATGATTTATTTACTACATAATTTCTTAAATATCAGTCACTAATCTTATCTTTCAAATGGTTTGTAACTTCTTGGATGATATCAGTTTATAGGTTTTGAATAAAAATAAAACGACTGATAAGTTTTCAATGTTTACAGAACCCAATAAATTTTGGTAGATGTTATGACTTAGGACAGAGTTCGATGTAGAATGCCGATGGACCCCTTCATGAGTTGTAACAAGCGTAAATACGGAAGTATGGCTATAAGGATGAGGTTATGATTCAGTCATAAAGAGCGTAAAACCTGACACATATGTTCATTTACTCAAGTTGCTACACAACAGCAGCACATCAAAATGTAGCCATCACAACAAACCTCAGAATAATAGAATCGATAACAGTACCAGTAGTAGCAGGAAATATTAGGGATAAATAATCTGGTTCCAGAACAAAATATTAATTCGTGGTGTAAAAAGTATAAGTTACTTTTAAGACTCAGGATCTAAGGAATTAAAAAGAGTGAATACATCTTCACTAATATGACCAATTTTGAACCACGTTACTTATCTTCCTCAACCATGTGTTACGATTATCAAGCGTACTCCAAGCTGATAGTTTCCTCAGTTCACTAACCAATGACTGAATGAAACTATGCTACTTCTTGTTTCGGGTGCCCTTAGCATTTCTCCAACTTCCTCCTAAACTACAGAACATACACTGTCGAAGTAGCAAGTGGTTTGGTATACTTAATACATGTCCCAATCACTGCAGCAAATGAATATTTACAACCTCGTTAACTAGCTTCACATGTTTAGCCAGTAACCTTTATAGTTCACTGGTATGAAATGCAGGCTGTAAAACTGGTAACCATTACATCATGAATCAATAACTATGTGGTAATATGCTCACTGTGATTCCATGTGAGCACACATTATTCCAGTGGTTCAAAAATAACGCAAATTAAAGTTTCAATATCGATTGATGTTTGTTTCTTCGCAGTGACCTCTTTTTAATAGTTGATGCCTTTGAAATGATGCCTCAACCCCTAGATTATTGATCTGGTGACTCATATACACTTGAAATCGATAATAACCAATTGATCCAAAAGTTATGTGAACTTATCTAACCTTTCCCTATTTAATTGCAACATTATAGATTATATTATATGCTTTATGTCTGTTCCCATTTGCCTACATTACTGTTTATCTGTTTCCATATATAAGCTGATTTGAACTTAACCAAGAATATTTTGACTAATAATAGTCAAATGCCACGCTACTTTATCTGTTCATCCTTACTGTGTGATAAATCATATCCATAAAATAACCACAACCACAATACTAATCGTATGAAATTCTGACTACTATGTTGTAATAATGTCTCAAGAGTTTAAATGAAGTTATCAAGGATACATATTTCATCAATCATAATCAGCCCATGGAGTTATATATAACAATAAAACTCACTATGTATCATACTGAAGTTCTAAGTTGAGGATATGTTTAATATTCACATTCAGATACAGCATCTTTCACTAGTTCATCTCTATAACCAAACACCATTATCACATAAATATATAAACTCTGATAAGTTTTTGGTCTACACCATTTAGTAATATTTGAATGCACATACCTATCAATGAGAAAAAAACAACAAAGAACGTAATAAAAGTATTTCTATTTAATTTGTTGAGATCATAGACTGACTAATGTTAAATCAATACTGAAAATATGGAGGCACGGGATAATTGTTTCGTCCTAGTATGGGACTCATCATTAGTGTGCATCCATGGTCCCACACACGGGACTGGAACCCAGGACCTTAAATCTATAATAGAATAACTTCTATCATTTTATTCTGAAAAAATATTTATAAAACGATAAAAATGAAATTTCACTGATTGAAATCATGAGTTAACTGGAGCCAGATCACCATGGAAAACCTGGAAGCACTGGACGGACGTTTCGTCCTAGTATGGGACTCCTCAGCAGTGCGCATCCACGATCCCGCACCCCGCGAGATTCAAACCGGGTCTGTTGTGAGATATCAGCTCACTGAAGATAATGGTGTGCGGTGGCGCACCTTCGTGGAGTGGTCGACGTTAGACATTAACACCGTCGGATACTGGCTCAGTGGTCTAGTTGGTCAATCGCCTGGCGCGAGACTGATGGGTCCTAGGTTCGAATCTCGTGGTGTGCGGGATCGTGAATGCGCACTGCTAAGGAGTCCCATACTAGGACGGAACGGCCGTCCAGTGCTTCCAGGTTTTCCATGGTGGTCTAGCTTCAATTGACTCATGATTTCAACTATTGAAATTTCTAAAATCTCCACAAAACCCCTTCAAGTTGATTGTATAAACCTGTATTGAATTAATGTATTATGTTAAAATTAACTTTACCTACATTGAATTATGATTTTATTAAATTCACTCAATGTATTGTTTGTTTTATTTTATTAAAATTTCATAGCTCAAAAATCATCAAAATATTATTAGATAATCCAACAGAAGAGCTGTACATTTTAAAACCAAAAATATTTAATTCAAATGTTTTCAAATTACAATTATCAACATCAGCTAAACAACTTGCTTGTTTATCACCATCAATAACTACAGAATTAGATGAACAACATTATTCACACTTACAAATGTCAACATTATGTCAATATTCTGATAATGATATATTAGATATAAATGAAATGGAAAATAATTCTTCACGTATGTTATTGACAAATCGAAGTATTGGTTTACATACTACAGAAGGAATAATTAAATTAAAACCAAAATCTAAATTATACCTTGGATTGAAATTCACTCCATGTGCTATTGGTAAAGAAGAACATGAAGGATCAATTGTGTTCTATTCAGAAAAAGTATGTTTAATTAAATCACTTTTAAGTTCGACTTACATGTTTTTCTTTAGAAAAAATCTGGTATTTGTTTTATTTTGTATATTAATCAATCACTGCGTTGTAAACAAATTCATGTTTATCTAGCATTTTGTCAATTTAATTGCAATGTGGCCCAACATCAAATCATAGAGTACATGATGTCAAGTCGCTTAAAGTAGTGGCCACAATGCAAACCAGATCAACAGAACGTTGTCAGCACTAAAAACCAGATAAAAATAACTTTGGTTGCTCACAATTGATTGATCACTGGGTGGTGATCAATGTCTATGTCATGCTTGTCTAGTCCTTATTTGTGCAGATCGAATGCTGTCGATCGTGTTGCAATGTGGCCACCAGTCTAGGTGACTCGACAGGGTTTCCTGTTGACTACCTCCAACCACCATCTAAATCTCAATACATAGTGCCCGCAGTATCGAGTCACCTAGACTGGTGGCCACATTGCAACACGATCGACAGCATTCGATCTGCACAAATAAGGACTAGACAAGCATGACATAGACATTGATCACCACCAGGTGATCAATCGATTGTGATTACATGTCAGTCCTACAGGAGGATAGTCACGGCTCGGATAGCTTAGTGGTAACGTCTCTGACTGTGAAGCTGGGTGACACGAGATCGAATCCGCCAGGGAGCACCAGTTTCCTCAAGATTACAGGTACACCTTGCTGACGAGTGCCAAATAGCACGAAACCCGGGTCCAGGGTTTCCTGTTGACTACCTCCAACCACCATCTAACTTTGGTTGCTACACAGCGATCAACGAATTGTAAGTACATGGGTACTACAGCAGTTAAGTTATGGAACAAATAGTTCAGTGACTATGCTCCAGACTCAGAAGCTGAATGACTCCGATTTGAATCTTATAGAGGGCATCAGTTCCCTGAAGATTGTAGATATTCTTTGTTGAAGAGTGGAAACAATAATGGGACTTATGTCTAAGATTTCCTGTCGGCTGCATCCAAGTACCTAACAGATCACTATCGATATAGAATTCTTAGTATATTCATCAATTACAAATTAGGCACATGATTGATAAGAAAATTATTAAGCTAAAAGCTAGTTTGAAGCCTCCACACTAGTGTTTCCCTGTTTTTAGCAGAATGTTATCAATGAATGTTACTGTAGCGAACTGGACATCATTGTATGCTATCTTAAAATGAAAATCCTCTTCGTACTACATTAAAGATCTCGTTAGCTTATTAAATATAGCACTGACATTTGTATTTCCGAGATAAATTCCCATAAGTCTTGCGATTATGAGACTAATAAATCGAAGATTCAAATGAACTCCCATAAAGTCATAATTGGAGTTCTAATTTGATCAAGAAAGAACCATAATCCTTTAATAAACCTCTCCATGAATAACTGAAGACTTGGTCTATCTATGTTGGAGCTTGCTAGATTAAAGTATATCTCTCTCTTTGTGCCTGTTGTTCCGATTTGCTAAATAGGTATTAGGGCATAGATTAAACAGACGGTCCCAATTATCTGACCTTAGATATTACAGAGCCATAATAAGTATCTTTTTCTACTTAAAGCAGTTTCGTCGGATCTGAAGAAGACTGCTGCACTAACTAGATATGAAATCCTAGAACTTTGTAAGATCTTGAACAACTTTCGATGAAAAACATTTTGCTACAGGAAGGAAGTATAGACACAACAACGAATTCTTACTGTCCCATTAAATGAAACAGCACTCAAGAAACGGTAGATTAAAATCAAGTTCTGATTTGAAACTTAGCCCTACGCCTACGCTTGTAAGACAACGAGAATTTACTTGAGTATCTAGATTCCCAAAAGATGGTATAAGTTAGTTTACCAAACTGGTTAGATGAGGTCATGTAGATAGACACAAATTTTTCCTGTGAAATGAGACTTTGAAATCTTCGGTACAACGTGTAGTTTTGGATGTTGTTTGAAGAAACCAGTTGTAGTATTTCGTAAGTTCAAACCCTTATAATGACTTCAGATATAAAAAATCTAGGCAAGAAGAAAGGCTGATATGGTGAACTGGATTACTGCTAGAGATATTCGGATCATTGTCACCTCTAGATCATCAATGCCGTCAAAATTAAACTTTTTCTTTGAGGTGACTAGAAGACTGGAATGTTTTTTGGTAGTTTGATTGATATAGAAATGTGTTCGTAGGACCTACCATACAGTAGCTTGAAGCCAGTCACATAAAACTTTTGTATGATCGTTTTCGGTTTTTTAGAGTTGGTTTCATACTTCGTAAACCTTACTACTAGTGTAGAGAGATTTCAGCCTTTTGTTCGGCCTGTAAGACAGCAGCAACTCTAAAGATGTAGTCATTTATAAGATACACCTCATGATCCGACTTTATTTCTAAATTTGCTACGGCTATTATTTCACTGACCTACTCACCATGATTGTACCTCGAAGAAATTATCCCGCAAAAGGAATTTCGCTTTAATTCTGATCATACAAAATAGGTATTTGTCTGATTTTGTTCCTCCTTGGATAATCCTTTGGTCAATTTTTCAATATTCTTTTCTTTATAATATATAGTTAACAGAATGGTGTTTTAATTTGCATGGTAATGGTGTTGCACCACAACCAAGAGATCCTGTCAGTGTATCAGTTATGATTGGTTCAGCCACCACATTAATAGTACCAATTACAAATCCGTTCAAATATGACACTGTATTGGATATAAGTTTATGTGAAACCACTTTATCTGGTCTGTTCAAGCATTTAGAAGATACACGTAATTCTATACTTAAAAATCAGATGGACAATAAATCAATCAACTCATCTTCATTCGATAATCATAACAATAACAATGAACAGTTCAGTGATCAACTAATGGAACCAAATGAATGTAATTGTGATGAAAACAATCAACCATATAGTAAGAGTTTATCAGCCAATCCAGGCAATACAAATATTTATTCAGCTTTTCAACTTTTAATAAAAGAGAAAAAGTAAGAAAATATTTGATTCTTATAGTTTATGTATATCACATATGCGATAATTATCAGTCTCAAATAAATCTAAATAAGTGATGAATTTGTATACTACAATAATCAATAACTCATTCTACTTAGACTATGAACTGGCCTAAATTAAACAACCATTCAAAACCCGAGAACCCTAGACATATGTTTTATCCTAAAATGAGACTACCCAACAGTGTATGTCTCATACTTGGACAAACAGCTCTCTGGCTATCCAATGTTTTCAGTGATTGTCTAACACAGGTTATTTCTTAATCACAATAACATTCAACAATCTTCATAAGACTCATACTGCTAACTCATCAAATAGTTGCATTTTTCAATATTAAGGTCAGGTTTAACTAATGTGTCATAGAACAAAGTTATATTTACTGCTTTTCATCTACCGTTGGCAACAAGTGTAATATCCAATCAAAGGTTGTTTTCGATGACCATTAAAAAAGAGTGAAGACTTAAATTGTTATATAAAGTCATCAGTTGAAAACCAAGTTGACATATACGAATATTCGTTAAGATTAGAACGAATAGTTTGACAACAATTGGGCGCTGAGTATAAAGAAGTCATTATATGTGAAAATTATATTTGAAATAATCTCGGTGATTGAAATTTAAAATAATTCCAATGTTTCGTCCAGCAAACGTGTATAAACTTCTTCAGGGTAATAATAATAATCACCATAGAAATATATAGCGTTTAACAATCAAATCAGATCAAATCTACGCTGTGCTAATCCAATCATATTTGAATGTTGATTTTTAGTGAATAGGATAACGTAAGTTAAATGCGAAATATATGGAAAGTGCACGATGAGAAAATAAATGACCGAACGAATCGCCTGTGTATTTATTTATGTGTAAGATTGAGTTAATAATATATGATATTCAGTGTTATATGAAGGAAAAATAAAAGTGTAAATTGAAGGCTGGAGAAAAAATTGCTTCTGATACATTGAAGTGTAAGTAAAGAAGAGAATCATCAAACCAAAATGGTATTGTAGTGAACGATAACACGAGTGGGAACAATCGAACGTACTTAGCACAACATTACAGACTATCTCAACAAAATCTGAATACCATAAAGTCAATCGTCGATTTGCAAATTATCAATGCATCATATCAAACTGTACTGTTCCCGTTGCAAACACTAATCCATTGTCTCCCATTTCATTGTTCATGCGATTTCTTACAAATTCCATTGTGTTCTTGCTCTTCTTTTCTTGATCTTCTCCATTTTCTGCTGCCAGACATTATGTCCTTTTAACGCACGTTATATACTACTTATGTCAATATAAGTAGCTCACACCACAGTATTACTAAAAATAATTCACATTAATTCCAGTCAAAATAACAATACATATAAAATAAACAGGCTGAATAAAGAAAGGGTCCAATTACTCGTCAACGAATATTTGCCAAGTAGTAGTTAGTTGAATACCACACTTTTGGTTCAGGCTGTCCTTGTTCGCTCATATATATAAATAGCGCTTCTGTTATCAGTCTTACTTTCTGAGTGTTCAAACCTTTCTGAAGTATTTTGGTCCCTTCAAAATTGGTTTTGTGTCCGGTTTCCAACGTATGTCACGCTATCACAGACTTATTCTCAAGTTTCTTTAGGTCAACCGAGAATTTGAGAACATTTTTCAAATACTGTTTGTGTTCCTTCAACCTTACATTCAATTGTCTGGATGTTTCTGCCACACAAACTGTATGATTGGATTAACACAGTATAGATTTGATTATTAAAACGTTATGTATTTCTTTGATGATTTCGATTCTGATAACTATTATTACCCTGAGGAAGTCCAGACACGTTTGCTGGATGAAACATTGGAATTATTTTAAATTTCAATCACCGAGATTATTTCATTTATAGTTTTCACAACTTGACATAGTTTTCTATGATAGTACTTAGTGATTAAACTAAACTATTTATAAAATAAGATTCATTTCGTTTTAAGAGGAATTAAAAATATCTTCAGTGCAATTTATTTTAAGTGACAAATTACTTTTTGTATTGTGAATGACTTGATGATTAGTTATATGGAATAAAACATTTAGTTTATGATCTATACACAGGTAATTAGTAGGTTTATTTTGATGGAAGTTTCTTGATGACATCAAATTTGTAATTGAATAAAAAGTGATTAACAAATTACGATTAATGATGAGTGAGTCTAAAGTAAGACAAGCGGTACGAGATAAACAAATCTGAAAAAGTTTTAGATTTTGTGAATAACTAAATGGTCAGATAGTTACACCATACTTGTAAATGAAATATGTCTAGAACTGTTTTAGTTTGGCTCTGATTATTACAAGCAGTTGACAAACGCTATAAAAAACTGATTTCTACTAAACACTATTTTTCATTAAGAAATATATAATGAGGATGTCTTACTGGGTACTTACCAGTTTGAAAGACTAATTACGATACAATTAAATTTCTAATCAAACATTTCGCTAACCAAGGTTTGCAGAAAAATGAGTATACCTTAAAGACCAGCACAAACTAGTCTTGTATACAATCAAAAGTACATATAAAAGAATACAAACCTGCATATTGTAGGAGCTGTATAGCATCACATAAAACACTAATTTCATTAATGTTCTTCTAAAATATGAACATTTCTCAAACTCCTTTGATTACAGTTTGACTTTTTGATATGTTGAGGTAAAAAAAGGTGTTTGATTGTTGCTGAACATCACTTCCCTTTTTTAATTCTGTTTGATAACTGATCATAATAATGTTTGTTCTACTTTCAGTGTAATAATTTACTCAACCTAAGATTCATTTCATTTTTAATGTGATTTTCTTTGTGTTTTTTTTTCAATTAAGAATCAAGTAAGTTTAGAAATCACTACATAATGAAATTGAAATCATGTTACTGTATGTTAAGTTAACTAAAATATTACACTGCCGCTCCAAAATGAATATATTAGGACAACACATTCAGTAGTCATATCATGATAACTGTATGTTTAGTAGATCATTGAGAGTAATAAAATGTGATTTCAAAAAACAACTTTTTCCCTATGTTGTGTGATCTGACCAAAATACCTAACAGTCACGTGTTAAATATGATTCTGTTTAGGTAAGATATCTGAATAACAATCAAACCTTAAAGATTACAGATAATCACGTTTTGTAAAATTGAGCATCGAGATTGTTAGGACCCGAGTTATACCCAGTAGATTAATTATTGCTTGATATGATGGAAAGAAAATTCAATTTTCGATTGAATTACTCATTATAAGTTTTATTGAATATTATATCCGTTTTGATTCAACATGAGGATCATTCAGTGTAGTATTTAATTGTTTTCCCAGTATAATATTTTCTTCTGTATAATAAACGATATTCTTGTATTTACTTGACATAAACTATGCTCAGTAAGTGATTTGTTATAACTGAGTATGTGATCTAATCCTAATTATTAATCATAAATGAGTGTACAATCAATATATAAATGAGTGTATTTTAGACTATTCGATACGTCGTTGTCATAATGTTTGAGCTAATAAATTTTCACTTATACCAGTCTTGTGTTCTTACTTTCGCATCGTGGAAATTGCCGAGGTCCCTCGTTCCGAGTATAAGTGATCATTGTTTTTTCCGGCACAACAATAAGCAACGACCAAATATAACAGAGATCCCTCACAAACTATGGCTAAACTATCATTTCTATCTGTTTAAACAGATAAAACTCGGTTTAGATGAATGTAAATATGTATTGATTTGAATTTCATTTAACAATGCAACGCGATTTGTTTTACAAAAGTTAGTATTATCTTGAAACTGTTCCCTTTATAACTCTGTGATATAATAACCGAATCGTTGACTTTTTTAAAGTATTTTTTAAATAAAATACTAGCTTTCTTATATTACTTTTGGTTGTTTTCATGCATCTGACTTACAATGGCTACTAAATTTCATAATTATCATTAGCTTAAGCATAACTGTAAACTTTGCCATTTTACAAACATTTTTTGGCGTAGAAGAACTAAATTTGCGGAAGACAGTCAGAAAATTCTACTAAGTCGATACATGAAATGATTGCGATGTGCAGTTCACGTAGATGGTTTCGGTAATGTTACTCATGTGCCCAGTCATAGTGCACCATGATACTTCGATAGTTGAAGATAGATGTATTCAACTAAACTAAATATTAGAGACTATCTTGTATTCCACTCATTGGTTCGTGTATATTGTCTGTTAATAAACTCTTGTTCTGGTTTATATCTGATTCTCTGTCGAATGGTCGGATTTGAATGATTGTGTTATCACATGGCCAAGTATCACAAACAATTACGTTTATTCGTCCTAACATTCAAATTCTCTAAATTCGATGGTTAAATAGTAAAACTCTAGCATAATTATATAACTCCGTAAACTTAACTGTTCTAAAATAAGTTAACATTTAAAACTGCTAAAAGGACGCTGAGTTAGAGAAAAACTAATTTCAGTAATTTCTCTAAAAGTGGAATTATCAAAGTTCAATATACTTAAATTCATTAGTTTCAGGAAAATGATCACTACTGTTTTGTTTATTTAAAAAAAAAGAAAACAGATTGTTTCAAAGCTATCAGGTTTAAAACAAATCACTTGATAATTTCGCTTTAAAAATGACTTTTATGTATTCATACTAGTAATATATACACAAGGATAATGATTTTTTGGTTGGATTAATAAAAAATTGAAATGAATCAATTAACAAAAACTAATTATGTGGTGTATGTTACTTACGTCAACGGACAAGTAGTATGTAACACTAATCAGAATGGAATCCCTGGTAACAGAAGGTTGAGAAGATCTAAATGAAGAGAACAAGAATGTAAACAGAGTAATTGTAATAAAACAAGAGTGAAGGAACGATTAAATTTGTAAGAGACAATTGGTGAAAGATGTGCAAATGAAGTATCTAATGTATGGTTTTCATATTTTACCAAAGCACTCTGTAATCCTGCATTAAACAATAAATTGGTCTTCCGCACCTGAGTGTTCAATCGCTATAATTATACCAATAATTAATAAATCAGTGAATTAGTAAGAATTACTATTACGGATATATAAAACTTTACCATACTATATATGAATAAGATGTTAACTGTTGTAAATCCATTAGTGTTCCATTATCCTCTCTCTTTCTCTAATAGAAATATACGTCTGTCAAGTAAAACAGTTTTTGATATACCTATATCATTTGCTCCGCTGGAAATGAGAGAACATGAAGCACTTTGCACAGTTATTATGCATAAGTCAAATTCCGGTAAATATGAATCAAGTAAATCAATAAGGTCATCGTCTTCTTCCCCTTCTTCTGTACGTTGGCTAATTCCAATTAAAGTAAGTTATAATGAATGTACACAATTTCTATACTTTTAATGAACAGAACTATTTGTGTTTTATAACTGTAACAATCAGGAATATATTCAAAAATATGATAATTAAATTTGAGGAAGATTGAATAAAATTTTTGATAATAAAATTAAAAGAGAATCAAGTATTTTGGCATACAATACATTGATCATTAAGAAGCTACTTTAATAATTTGGATAAACACATAGTAATCACGTAATGCCTGACTTACAACAAACATCTTGAATATTTTGTTTGTTGTTTAAGTTATTATTCGAATCTTGCAGGGGGTCGGGATCGTGGATGCGCACTGCTGAGAAGTCTCACACTAGGACGGTGGTCTAGCTTGATTGATGATTTCAACTATTGAAATTTCTAAAATCTCCACAAAACCCCTTCTGATATTATAAATTACTTGAAAAGTAATTTTAACAAAATTTTCATTTTCTTTAGTCTTCGAATTACCGAATTACTGATTGAATATATCTTTCATCCAATAATCAAACTCTACACTCATTCATTATTTTTATCTACATCTCATTATGCAATATGTATCTTTAATACTTAGCCTTTCGTTATTCACAGAGTTGATAATCAATCCGATCATCTATAAACTTCCTTGAATTATTAGCGAGTAATAGCTAAGCTCCACGAATTGCACTTTTTATCAGCATTCTTTGAAAATGAGTTTTATTAAAACTAAAATTGACTGGAAAAAAATATCGAACAATTTTACAACCTTAAATTTTAAACATCTCAACAGAGTGATTTCCTGCTACTACATAGGATCAAACTTATTAATTATTAGTTGCCATGAAACAGTTAGTTGTATTCCATCTCTCCTATTAATACTGTTTGGATTAGCCCATATATGTAGGGCTTCGGGTGTTAGTCTTTCTTTGTAAGAATTAAAGCCTTTCTGAAGGATTCTTGTACCATTGAAATCTATTGTATGACCCGATTCTATTGAGTATAATGCTAATACTGATTTGTTCTCCAGTTTTATTACCTTAATTGAAGGTGTACGAATGTGTTTGTGTGTGCGTGTTCCTTCATCCCCACATTCACTTACTTTGTTATTTCATCTACATACGTTTTATTACAGTCACTACATTTGATTTCATAAACATAATTATGTTGTTCTTCCTTATGTATTGAATCTTTAATTCTTACTAGTTTTGATTTTAAAGTATTGTTTATTCAAAAGAACACTTTAACTACACTGTTCAAAACATTAAAATATAATTATCAGTTTAGGTAATGTGGAGATTGTTATGTTTTTTGATTGAAATCATGAGTCAATTGAAGCTAGATGTTATAATCTCTTTCTCACGGTTATAACCCAGCTATTCCTATTGCTTAGTATTCTTGGACACCGATTCACTCGACAAGACCCCAAATCAGAACACGGTTGAACAGGAAAAGAGGTTATATTCCAAATACAAGGTTAGGTAGAGGCAAGATGCAAGCCAGAAGCACAATAGGGAAAACGTCAGTATATTTATAGTTTTTACATAAGAAGATTCCAGAGTATTCTCCAACAATCGACTAGTGCTGATTGGATAAGAATTAGCCAATCAGCATGCACCAAAGCCATCATGCATTGAGCATGCTTTAATCTAGTCTATGTCCCGCTAACACCTCCCCTCTGAACAGATTCGTAGGATCTGGTGCTAGGGTCCAACTGCAACCGAGTGACTGGCCTGTGCTTTCGATTAGTCCATCGTCTAGACAATAGAGAAGTATCACTTTTTTCTTACACAGAAACTGACGTGTCTATTCCCGGCGTTTTGATTTCAAAGGTGTCTAGCAGAACATCAAGAGGTAATCGATATTGAATTTTGTTGCTGGCTATCGAAGTTGCCTTCAGTTGGTTAGCATGACGTACCCAAACTTCCGAGCCAACTGACACCTCGTAAACCACACTCCCCTTCTTTTTCAAGATCTGACCAGCTGTCCATGTAGGATGTTTCCCACGATAGTTCATAGCAAGTAATTTTTGTCCCACCATGAACAATCGTCTTTGTGCCCCATGATGTCGGTTGAACTGATTCTCCATCGATAGGTTTCGTTGGGGTTCAATAGCTGGCGTAGGACGGATGACATGGGAATCTGTTCGTATCTTTCTTTTCAGTTTTCCTGGTAACCTTTCACCTGTCTTCTTTGGAAGTACTGGGGTGTCCAATGATGAACACGATACATTACAAACACTGTTAATTGGTACATCCATTATTCCAAGTTTGTCTAACATATCTAGACCAAGAAGATCAAGGTTCGGCCGTTCTGTTAGGTAACATATTCCTGTACAGTTAGTTCCATTGAAGGAAAATTCACACTGTAATTCACCAACCAGTTTTAGCACACCACCTGATGCGTTTTTAGCCGTTTTCTTAGATGGTTTCATTGGCGGTTTACCCAGCAAGTTATACGTTTCTCTAGACACTAACGTGATATCTGATGCCGTGTCAATTTGAAGACGAGCTGATATGCCGTTTATCTGGATGGTAACATACTTTCTCCGAATGTCATAGTTTGTTTGAAAGGCAGCTACCAGAGAAAGAGATTTAGACTCGGCTGATTTCACAAGTCGAGGACGTTTATGCTTCTTCTTAGGCTGAGACGTAAGCTTCGGTGGACAATGACCTTCTTTATGTCCACGTTTGTTGCACGCCTGACATTTATGCTTCCTGAACGGACAGAATCGTGCATAATGCCAATCACCGCATAACCAGCATACAGTCCTTGGTTTGTTACGAGTTGTTATCGGCTTCTGAACTTTTAAGCTAGTAATGGTATTTTCACTACTGCAGGTTAAATTAGGATTTACCTGTTCAATCAACTGGTTGTCGTGTCTGATGCTTTGTAGACGCTTACACTCATCTGTCAATGTTCTGAGTGTGACGTTTAGGTCTTGATCCAGCCGAGCTAAAAGTCTAGTCCTGACCTCAGCATCTTGTGGTGACTGAAGAGCTTTGATGAATATTAAGCATTTAAATTGGTCATCAGTCAACGAGCGTAACTTCAACTGTTCACATTCTCTGTTGACGATGTCTGCTAGAACACCATATTCATTGGCTTCGCGTTTCACCAAATTTAGACACCGATATCGAATACTAAACAACGAGGATGACTCGCCGAATATCTCTGACAACTGAAATACCGTCTCCTCGAAACTGAGCTCTCAAGGTAACTTTGGCAATATATGGTCAGCAAAACGTGCATGTTCATTGCTTCCCAACTTACGTACCAACAATCGGGTCTTCCACGCATCGTCCTGGTTACAGAATTCTGTTCTAAATGTATCTTCCCAACGTTTGAATCACGTGAGAAAAGTATTTCCACTTTCGGGATCATAGATGAATTCTGGGATGCTGCTAGCAACTGCATCACAAGACGTACTTGAAATAGCATGTGAATTCGAGCAGTGGATACTGAGCTGTTTAGTCAGAGTCTCCAACAACCGCATTTGTGCATCAAGTTGTGCTTGCTGTTGTTGTAGAATTCGGTTAAGCTGGTCATCTGATATGGACATCTTGAATTTGTTTTCCTTTTTCCCCGTCGCCACTGTTATAATCTCTTTCTCACGGTTATAACCCAGCTATTCCTATTGCTTAGTATTCTTGGACACCGATTCACTCGACAAGACCCCAAATCAGAACACGGTTGAACAGGAAAAGAGGTTATATTCCAAATACAAGGTTAGATAGAGGCAAGATGCAAGCCAGAAGCACAATAGGGAAAACGTCAGTATATTTATAGTTTTTACATAAGAAGACTCCAGAGTATTCTCCAACAATCGACTAGTGCTGATTGGATAAGAATTAGCCAATCAGCATGCACCAAAGCCATCGTGCATTGAGCATGCTTTAATCTAGTCTATGTCCCGCTAACACTAGACCACCATGGAAAACCTGGAAGCACTGGACGGCCGTTTCGTTCTAGTATGGGACTCCTCAGCCATGACCAGTGGAGCTAATCCGTGTCGGGTAGAAACAGGTGTCTACTTCAGTACAATGGAAGATGGTCGCGCAATTTCGTGGATTGGTTGAGTTTAGACATTAACACCATTGGATGCCGGCCAGCTCAATGGTCTAGTTAGTTAAGCGCCTGGCGCGAGAGTGGTGGGTCCTAGGTTCGAATCCCGCGAGGCGGGTCGTGTGTGCGCACCACTGAGGGGTCCCACAATGGGATGAAACGACCGTCCAGTGCTTCCAGGCTTTCCATGGTGGTCTTGCTTACATCGAATCATGAATTCAATGAAATATAATTACTTTTATTTTGTTTTTTTTAAGGGTATTCCTGAAATGAAATCATTATCATATCCATCTTCTAAAGAATTTCCCATATCATATAATCCATATCATCATAATAATAATAATACTAAATCATCAATAATTATTAATGGAACTGTACGATCAAAATCATATTTTATTATAACATTAAGATTATTAAATACATTTATATATACAGAAAGTCATTTAACACAGAATGAAAATATAAAAGATATTGAAATACAAATTATACAATCAGAAGAAGATAAAAAATTATTTCATGAA
This sequence comes from Schistosoma margrebowiei, assembly GCA_944470205.2. Lineage (NCBI taxonomy): Eukaryota > Metazoa > Platyhelminthes > Trematoda > Strigeidida > Schistosomatidae > Schistosoma > Schistosoma margrebowiei. Next base: position 49,441,250 of record OX104024.1, read on the forward strand.
AAAATATTTAATCATAAAACAAATGAATCATTATTATCATTATCATTATATAATCAATATTCAATATGGGATAATATAAAAATCAATAATTTAGAATGGATAATAAAACCAATTATTAAAAAAACGAATGAACAATTAATTAAATTAATTGATTTTAATAAAATTTTAACTAATTCATTAATAATTAAATTATTTGAAATAAAAAAATTGGATAATTTAGAAATAACAGAAATTAAATTAGGTATGATATTTTCACCGATGCTTTCATTTAAGTAAGTTCATTTATAATAATTAAAATATAAAAAAATTTTATTATTAGAAAGGGTTTTATGGAGAGTTTAAGTAATTTCAATAATTGAAATTATGAGTCAATTGAAGTTAGACCAGCATGGAGAACCTAGAAGCACTGTACAGCCGTTTCGTTGTGGTATAGGACGAGTGGATTTCAACTAGGTCTGTTGTGAGATATCAGCTCACTGAAGACAATAGTGTAAGGTGGCACAATCTCGTGGATTGGTTGAAGTTAGAAACTAACACCGTTGGATGCTGGTTCAGTGGTTTAATCGTTAAGGGCTCGCGCGCTAGACTGATAGGTCCTGGGTTCGAATCTTGTGAAGGACGGGATTGTGGAGGCGAAACGGCTATTTCTAAAACAAATGAATATAACTGACACGAGAACATCAAGTTAATAGTGAATCAGAAGAAAAATATAGTATAACCATATATATCAAACAACATTAGAGAACAACCATACAATAATGCGACTTCACACATGAGCACTTAGAGAAAGGTAGGTCAAATTCAAGCTGAGTTAGAGTGCTGGGTGCTTGAAGTAAAATATTAATGGTCACTTTAGTTGTGGAAACAGTTAATGAAAACCCCACTCAATTTTCTACATTAACAACCTATTAAGATATTTTGTTCGATGCACGTTTTGAACTGCTGTCGCATACTATATAGGATTCCCGCTTATCCGTGCTTAGTAATTTGTAATAAAAAGACAATGGGTAATAAATTGGCTACAGTTATCCAGAAATAAACTTATATTTATGTTATTCAGTAGTCGATTGTTCTCTTTCAAATTATATAAATACTCACATGTCTGGATATATTTTCCTACCTATTTGTCTTTGGTTGGAATTATCGATGAACAAATCATCATTCATTTTAACCATAAATACGAAAAATTAAAAGCAAATAACATTGTAAGATACGAACTGATTTTAACGAAATGTTGAAATTTAAATATAAGAAAATAACACGATATTGAGAACAACAGCGCTGGACGATATTAAAAGGATAGATCAGTTTGTTCTGTTCATTATAATTGAGTTGATTTTCGGACTTGATTATTGAATATGAAACATTCATATAGCCACAAATGATAATCACGTTTTTAGATATAAAGCATTTTATGTAATCAGAAATATTTTTCATAATTGTGGCTTTATTTAATCTCCTTTTACCACTACATCGTCAATTGTTAACAATATACTCATTCCAATCAGCCAGTTTTAGATAACTTGATGACATTCTCACACTAATACATTAACAAAGGAAATAAGCGAGAAGTAGCAAATTTGAAAAAATAACAGCAACTGTAGTACAAAAACAAAAAACGTCTCTACAAATGCTTTAAATGTTCTTAGACCTTTGAGTATGTTTTGTTTCACAAGTTATAAGAACTTTAAATGTTTAAACGTTTTTATTACTGAACCAAAAATGTAAACTTTCTTATCTGCTGTTACTTTACACCGACTCTGGTAACCCTAACGAATTTGAATATCTAACACGAACAGTATATTACAAAACAACCTGACTGACCTATTGTAGTAATTATTGTTCCGTGCTCTCCGCTTCCATTGTGTTTTCTCTAAGTTGTAAATTATTATAATCAATTCTAAATGGCACAAGAAATGACCTTGAATGTAACGTTGATACATCAACAGAATGACCATTTAAAAAGAATTAGAAGTCCGCGGCTGACGCCTCTCATTACTGTAATACGTGTTTTTTTTAAAGTGATACCTAAACGAATTTTCGAACTAGAACACTTTAAACAATCTAATATCATACTTAATATTACTATCTATATCAAGCTCATCGTGCCTGTAAAGTGGCATGAAGTCTGTAATTATTTTTAGAATGTATATACGTATTATTTAAGTCGAAAATATGGAGTGATATTTAGTTAGTCAGTCAGCTACAACGTAGGACCAGGCACATATATGCATCGGTCCAGGTTGCCGTGCCTCGTTAGCACAGCAAGATGAACACCGGATTCATGGGAGTGGTTAGGTTAAAGGTGGTAATATACAGGAGAAAGATTGCATATAAGGATACAGTACCGGAATATAGAATTAGTTCGTAGAAAGAAAGATATGAAGCGATTTTAATCTCTTAGTTTAAGGGAAGACAGGGAGTGTCTACACCGACGCCATTGTGATCGATTCTGAACCATGTCAACAGAAGTCTCCAACCATCGGTTACGAAAGTCACGCGGACCCCAACCAAGTAGTCTGCATCTACCAACATGGCTCAGACTAGCAGTTAGTAACTTCAAGCACTGATGCCACGTTTTGGTTTGGCCGCCCCTAATTCTCTTCCAACCATCTCTAACACCGGTTAGCATTGCACGTCGTGGTAATCGGTGTTCAGGCATACGTAACACGTGGCCCAACCATCTCAGTCGATGAAGATTAACAACCTCATCAACTGACTTACCATCATTACCTAATACACTGCGTCTAACCTCGCTATTACTTACCCGGTGATCCCAACAGACGCCAGCAATATTTCTAAGGCATCTGTGGTCAAATACTAATAGCTTACCGGTGTCTTCTACTCTTAAAGGCCATGTTTCGCTGCCGTAAAGTAAGACAGAACGGACTGCCGCGCAGTATACTCGTCCTTTTATTGATAGACGGATATTTAGTTAGACTGCTGAATGAAATAACTGACAAATTACTTTTCAATTAATTAGTTCAACCTTGAATCACTAGTGAATTGAATCTATTGACTATTTTAAAATGATTAGTTATTATTGACTTGTCCTTTTAAACTATTATGAATTAGGTTTTCTTATTTCCAGTAATACCAACTACATCTATTCTTTAAAAGAAAGAAAATTCTCTTGCAATAACATTGTTTCCTCGAAATTTTAGGTGCAGCGCAGATTTAATGATAAAAACGTCTCTAGGAGCGATTTGGAAATTCGGACTAATTTTTAAAGCAAAAGATCCTCCAATTGATGATGTAATTTATATTCCTCATAGAGGTATTGGTCGTCCAGTTAAAGTTCAGTTGCATTTAACTAGTCAAACCGAGTAAGTAATCCAAACAATTTTTTAATGCCATCAGTAATTCAGTTTAACTAGTAAAATAACGGATATATCATATTTTATTCAAAGCCATAACAACATACACATTTATTGTGATAATAGTTAGCTTATTGCTTTCACTCCCAATGGAGCACAGACTGCCTGGAGCCCCTCTGAGACCACTGCCGGTCCCAAACCCGGACAAACGAGGAGAGTTGGGCACAGGGTTAGCGACCCCATCCCGTAGAAAACTAACTCGCTAAAAAATGCAATTGCTACTGTGAAGAATACATATTCAAAACAATTATTATGATAAGATCCTACTTATAAGGATAATATTAGTAATAAGAGGGATTAGTTTTATAAAAGGAAATAACTTTATAATTAGCAGCTTTCGTTAACTAGAATATACAAATAATGCAGACTCATACAATCAACAAATTATTTGACAGATTATATTAAACTAGAATTTATTCGTGAGGGAATGTTTTTCAATATTCGCTGATAAATGGAAACTATTTAGAAATCAATTAGAAACCTTATGTGGTAGAATTATATTCTGGATTAGCTTACTTGTTATACGGAAATAATTGTTGAATGTTTGTTAATTAATTTCGTATAGAAATTTAGACCTTTCTTGGGTTATAACTGGAATCTACGCTTATATATACATAAAATTAAACTTTTAATATAAGAAAAAACCAAGTTGTCAGTCCAATACAACTATTTTTCATACGTCTCGGGATCATATTCATTTTTGATTTTCCCATCCCAGGGGTCAGTAGCTAATTTACTGTTTGAATGTCATTGGAACGAAATCTATACAATATATATCTATACTACCTATGTTTCAAGACCACAACAGTGTCGAAATACACTGCCAGATGTGAACAGACTTTCGAGAACAACGACGACTGTCTATAAAATTTTGAACTGAAACATTTTGGTTTGATAGATGGAATACATTGATAGTACACGATGTACGTTGGCTCAGAGCTAACCTTTCATGTTTTTATCAATAAAAACAGTAATAATGTACTAAACGTACACTTATAAATCTGTTTATAAACTGGTTTAATACAAATCTATTTCAAACACAATTTAACTATTAAGTGTTATATTCGTATAATTTCTTATTATTACTTCATAAATTTTAGTGAACCATTAAAATTCATTGCAAGTTTATACCCTAAAAATCAAACTGAATACACGATTGAACCTGAAGAAGGAATTTTACCACCAATGAATAAAGATAATGAAGACAATACAAAAAATTCACCATTGATTATAACATTCAAACCGAATTCATATGGTAAACCAATAATTGCTCGATTAATAATACAGGTAAGTTAATTTTCAAAAAAAAAAACATGAAGTATTTAATTAACATTTCATGAATGAAATATATAGCAACTAATAATTAAAACAGATAATCAACAAAAATAAAAGCGTTAAGATACTGTTTAAAACGTTAAGATTTGAAAACAACAATTTAACCCAAACATTATAGATATTCATAAGGATTAAAAGGTACAAACTATGTGAAATGTTGAATATAAAAAAAAAGACATGAGTAGCTCAAATGAAAAACACCGCAAGAAAAATATAATAAACGAGGAACTGAAATTCTCGAAAAAAGACAAACACGATATAACATAAATGAGAACATCGAGTAAAAAACAGGACAACTACAATCATCAACATAAAACAAACAAACACAAGATGAAATGTATTTTTTTTTAAAAAAAGTGAGGTAGAAAAATCATACCGAAACAAAATAATACAAGAAGTTAATAATGCAAAAGCATTTGTAAGCAAAATGATCAACCAAAACCAACGACAACAGAAATAAATACGAATAATTAAGAAGAACTAAATAGTTTTGAAATAAACAAAACCATACATCATGTTCTTAAAACAAACAGAATAGTGCCATTACGAAATAGTGACGAAGTGAACGAGAACAAAGGTGGTGGAAAAAAGGCAGAACAGCTCATCGTAAAACCTCAGAAACCCAAAGTAAATACTTCATATGAAAATGTCAAAAACAAATTCAAAATTCATTCATCGCATATCACCACAACAAGAGTTAACTGCTTTAGATCAAACATGGAAGAAAATATCGAAAATTCGAGGAAGAAAATTCTCATCATCTATATATTTAAAATAAAATTCATGAAAAACACACAAACAACAATAAAAAAACAACCATACAAACCACCAAACGGAAAACCACATCCATCAACATTCGCCAATCGAATGCTGAAAACAACCAATTCGAAATAACCTGTCGCAATTGAAATAGGAAACAATACAAATTAAAACTCAATATACTTTAACAATAATTCTATGCATTCTGAACAGAACAATAAATATATAAGCGGACTTTTATCAGACTAGTAATACGATCAATTTTAATTCATATGACACGCAATTAGTTCATCATCAGGAGGAGTCCAAATGTATACACTTACCAACGAACCGGCACGAATATCTGAAACTAACAGAAAAAATCACTGCATAAAATAGTGGTCAGTGTGAAAGACGAATCAACAATTCATAAGAGGTGTCATACACTCATCATATAACCATTACTGGGAAACATGAAAATACTCAACAATAATATTAAGAACTGACTCAGTAATAGAGTTTACCGTCTAACTAACTAACCTGGAATTTCCGCACCAATATCCACAAACATTGACCAAAACCTCCTGATAACAAATACGACCGATCACCATCGTGAACACAGGAAACCTATTTCAATCAATACATAAGTACAATTATCATCGACTTACCACAAAAACTCAGCGATTCCTCAAAAACCCATCACCATCGGTCAGCCAAGACACCACACACTACGCACACGGTCACCAAATTCACCTGTAGGCTTGCAGACAATGCGTCAAGCATCCCTGAAAACAAAACGACCCTTGGGAAATTCCTCAGCTACACCCTATCCCACTCGCACGTATCCCCATCTCTACAACCACTGTAGGCTATGTTAGCTAGTGTATCACATACTTAGATGTCGATTTACATAGAACTACAAATTAAGCCAAGTCACAAAACACACGATCTAGGAGTCCCACATATCCATAATCGTCAATCACAACTTCTTTCCCATACACAAAAGCCTAAGCAAACACTAAATGTCATACAACCAGATCCATTGATACAATTAAACAGAGCAAGAACAACAAGCTTTGCAGGATAAAATGAATTCATTCTATTCAACGGCTTCTCATCAGCTGCATACAAATTAGAATTACAATTCTCAATGTAATTATTAACAATTGTTTAGCATACTTTAGTTTGTGAAGTTTAGACAAATATTAGAAACGTAACCGAAATCATAATAGTAAAAAGAATACCGATACAAAATTTATGAATAAACAAATAGTTAAGATCGATGTGTATTTACATGTTGGAGTGTAATAATTCAGAGTAAGGTAGGCATTATAATTACCAGTAATCATAACCAAGGTAAAAGAGGTTATGTAAAGGTAATGAAATTAATAATTGGTCGCGTAATCACTCAACATCATAAAAGAAAACAACTATGTGGACACCAACAAGAATAATAAAGCTAAGGAAGTTGGGGACAGGGTTGGAAAGAAAAATTAAAAATCAAAACTAATGAACGTTATTAGATAAACATTCGACCATCATGTCAAATGAAGGTTAATCACACTTCCCTTCTGTATACATAGGTCAGGTCGGAAACGTTTGATGTCGATCACCTCTGCCAAACGCAATAACCTTGGTGTTTGTTGTCTGTTAATTATTTTGAATGCATCGCTTACATTCACCCCGTGTCCACTGTCCAAAAGGTGTCTGACAATAACACTTGTAAACAATTTACTCCCTTTCAGTCGTACGATCCTAGGAATGTGTTCAGAAACCTAGTACACGCCCTTCTATCTATCATTCCTGTATACATGCTACCGCAAGCAAATATAAATTCATAGACGCGATTTGAGGTGATGTCGGAAGGGTGTTGATCTATCCTGGAATGATATAGCAAATACGTGGTATTTTGTATACCTATTCTTCGTACTATTATGATTTCGGTTACGTTTCGGACATTTATCTAAACTTCACAAAATAAAGTATGCTTAACAATTGTTGATAATTACATTGAGAATTGTAATTCTAATTTGTATGCAGCTGATGAGAAGCCGATGAATAGAATGAATTCACTCTACTCTACAGACCGTGTTCTTCATGCTCTGTTGGAACACTAAATACACAAACTCATACATCGCACAAACTAAGGTGTTTCTCTATCCAAGAAAAAATCCATCCACGAGTCTCTTGGTTATTATGGAATCAAACACTCCAAATATCGCTCGTCTCAACAAAACATCCACTTATGTTATCACCTCCCTAAGCAAACTGCACAATTCCCAGGAGACTTACATCAAGTGACAGATGTTCGTCAGCTAGTATCCAACTATAAGCATTTTAGCAGCAGTAAAAACTAACAGATATCCATACCCACACAAGTCCAATAGAGCAGGTCAAATCACATAAGAGAAAACGCACTAATACACATCTTGGTCACGTAAAGCAAAAATCTACGCCTAGAACCCCAACCAATCTACAGTAAAACTGTCGATATTGTACACGTAACATTTCAAACACCTGACAGGAACCATACCAAATTCACTGAGTCTCTCTATCTCCTCAGTCATACATCTCGACCACAAACTCATCCGTGTGTCTTTCTCGTCTAAATTCCCCAACACTTCAAATAAACACTACGTTCCAATCAGCACTAACTGAATTCAAATCTATTTATTCACAAACTTATGCGAGTGTCTGAAGACACGAACCCCTGTAACTAACCCCACAGTCAGTAAAGACAATTCAGAACTGACTTCGTTTCTTACAAAAATATGTATTACATATTACCTTTTACATTCTTACAATTCTCTTCTTATCACACTCTTTACAGACAGCCAGAATGGAGTGGCACTATGAACTCGTAGGACACATCCCAGTCTACAAACCACCAAATGGAAAACCACATCCATCAACATTCGCCAATCGAATGCTGAAAACAACCAATTCGAAATAACCTGTCGCAATTGAAATAGGAAACAATACAAATTAAAACTCAATATACTTTAACAATAATTCTATACATTCTGAACAGAACAATAAATATATAAGCGGACTTTTATCAGACTAGTAATACGATCAATTTTAATTCATATGACACGCAATTAGTTTGTAGCAAGCCCATTCAACTAATGTATCATTTGTCTACTCACTGTAATTCAGACACTTAATCCATCATGTTAATTTGTGTGCATTTCAAACTCTTAATTCACTATGTTAATTTCGGTGTGTATGATCGAATGTATGTCTGTACATCAACTCTTAAGCTATTTTCCTATTGGTTTCAATATGCAGATAATCGATAATCTATCCACACCCGATTAACTCTCAAATATATATGGATTTTTAACAGACTCACTCACTCTCTCTCACTCTCTCTGTTTCATCGTGTGCTTGCTCACCGTACGCTTGTGGATTATTATTATTCATTAACAATAAACTATCTCTATAACTGGTGTTCGGGCTTTTTAATAATCTCGAGTAAATTCGCAATTCTACTAAGAGATTAAGCCTACCTAAAATACTCAGTTACGGGATATTATTATTTGGAGTCAGATATTGAGGACATTATCCTCAACATATTGGTGAACCGCTTTTAGAACACACACCATTCCTCTACGAATTCTGCTGCATACTCTCCAAGCGTATCTTAAAGAACTTCACATTGGAATTACTATTACAATTATTAACAATTCATTAACAGTCATAATAAATCCATCCATAACATTGTTCCTTTGGAATTATTGCTGTATATTCGCATATTTAAACCAAAAGTGACAGTTTTTCTTTTTGGTGAGTCTTATATATATTTCTTGTTGTTATTTTTGATTTCTCTTCATATTGTATATTACAATCCTCGGCTTATTATTACTATTGCTTCTTAGTATCATGGCACTTGATAATTCGCTAAGCCTTTCATCTAAATCTATTTCCGTGGGTGCCATCTCTGTACCTTTACCTACTTTTAACCCACGAAAGGCTGAACTCTGGTTCGCTCGTTTAGAAAGCTTTTTTGTAGCAAACAAAATCACAAACCAGAGTACGAAATTTAGTTATGCAAATTCACTGCTGCCAGATGACGTCATTGAACAAGTGCCGGATGTCATTTTTAAGCCGGATCCTGACGCACCATTCGATTGTCTAAAAAGAGAGGTCATCCGTGTCACATCTCTCACTGACCAACAGACAATCGATCAACTCTTAGCCAACGTCGAGCTAGGTGACAATACACCGTCACAGTTAAAACGCCACATGACAAACGTATTAGGAAATCGTACAGTAGACAAACGTCTACTATATCAATTGTGGCTCAGACGTCTTCCTCAAAACATTCAACAGATACTAGCAATTGGAGACGAAGACGTTGATTTTGATAAGCTAGCCGACATAGCCGATAGAATTTACGAACGGTCCAAGACTCACCTTGTATCCCAAATTCAATCAAGTTCAGCTGACGAGATCGCCGAGTTACGACGATCAGTTGATATCCTTACGAAACAGATAGCTCACATTCAATTATTGAATGCCCCCCACAGCAAGCGTAGAGGAACATCCACAAGCCGTAGACGACGTAGTCCAAGCACTAATAGACACAACATGTGCTGGTACCATAGAACATATGGCAAACAAGCTAGAAAATGTATTCCGCCTTGTAACTTTGCAAGCACACAGAAAAAGGGACGTCAAGACCGCAGGTTAATGACGACTGCACTCACTGATCACAACTCTCAAGACAGTCGTCTATTATATGTTACAGACAAAAGAACCGGCACACAGTTTTTAGTCGACACTGGGGCAGAAGTTAGTGTAGTACCACCTACTGCACTCGAGAAAAACACACCTGACCCCAAACTAAAACTACAAGCTGCAAACAGGTCTGACATCAAGACGTACGGCAAAAGGCGGTTGCAATTAAATTTCGGTCCTAAATCTAATTTTTCCTGGAGTTTCATCATAGCGGACGTCCTCGTTCCTATAATCGGCATTGATTTTCTGCAATTCCACAAAATACTGGTAGACGTCAGAAATAGGAAACTTGTCCTTGCCGAACAGAGTAAGGAAATTAGAGGAATTATATCAAATGAGACTTCCATACATTTATTAGTTAAACCTCATCATGAGAACGACAAATACGTCAATTTACTTAATCAGTTTCCAGATTTATTACGACCGAGTTTCAAACACGACAAACCGACGCATACCGTCGTACACCACATAAAGACAGAGGGTCCACCAGTGTTCGCACGTCCAAGACGCCTTGATCCCTCTCGTCTGGCTATCGCAAAGAACGAATTCAACAAAATGATTGAGTTGGGCATCATACGCCCCTCCGATAGTCCGTGGGCATCACCGCTTCATATGGTACCTAAGAAAAACTCTTCCGAAGTTAGACCGTGCGGTGACTATAGAGCTCTCAACAGCCGGACCATACCAGATAGATATCCTCTCCCACATCTGCATGACTTCACTCATAGCCTATCTGAAGTGTCGATCTTTTCAAAAATTGATCTCGTCCGTGCTTACCATCACATTCCAATTCATCCGGACGATGTTCCTAAAACAGCCATTACTACCCCCTTTGGACTATACGAATTCGTCCGCATGCCTTTCGGATTAAGGAATGCTGCACAGAGTTTCCAGCGTTTTATTGACCAAGTGGTACGGGGCTTACCGTTTGTGTATGCTTACATAGATGACCTACTTATAGCAAGCAAAGATGAAAATGAACATCTAACGCATCTGAAAATGCTTTTTGAGAAGCTAAACGAGTATGGGTTAGCGGTCAATCCTGACAAATGTGAGTTCGGAAAACAATCCCTCACCTTTTTAGGTCACGTACTTGATAAGCAAGGCATTAAACCAGTTCCTGAGGAAACACAAGCTATCAAAAATTATCCTTTGCCTGATTCATTCAAGAAACTACGACGTTTCCTTGGGATGATCAACTTTTACAGACGTTTTATCCCTAAATGTGCAGACTTAGCAAAACCACTAACTGATTTATTAAGGGGACGAGCTAAATCATTAGCAATGACACCGCAAGCAATTCAAGCATTTGATCAGTTGAAAAGCGCTTTAAGCACAGAGGCATTACTCGCACGACGAAAGGTTGATGCACCTTTAGCAATAATGACCGACGCTTCTAACGTAGCAGTAGGTGCTGTACTTCAGCAACGTTTCAATGAACAATGGCAACCCCTTGCATTTTTCTCAAAAAAGCTAAGCGCAACGCAAACAAAATACAGCACATTCGGTAGAGAACTGTTGGCTATCTACTTAGCCATCAAACACTTTCGCTATATGTTAGAAGGCAATTCTTTCACGATATATACTGATCACAAACCCCTAACTAAGTCCTTGATGCACAATCATGATAAATATAGTCCGCGCGAAATTCGTCAACTAGAATTCATTTCACAATTTGCAGCTGATATACGCTATATTAAAGGCAATGCAAATGAGGCAGCAGATGCACTATCGAGATTAAATATCAATACCTTCTCGATCCCTGATATAGACTATCAAGAAATGGCAAAGCATCAAAAGCTCGATACGGAGCTACAAAAGCTTTTGCAGTCTAAGGAAACAAAATTATTATTCCAAAACATCCCCATAAACAACAAGGACACCTTAACTTGTGATACCTCAACAGGTAAAACTCGCCCTTTTGTACCTTTCGGTATGAGACGAAACATTTTTGAGAAATTACACAATATATCTCATCCAGGTATAAAAGCCACTGTAAAGCTTGTCACAGATAGATTTGTATGGCCAAAAATAAACAAAGACGTACGAAAATGGTCACGGGAATGCATCCAATGCCAAAAGTCAAAAGTACATAGGCACATCATATCTCCTACCGGAATTTTTCCCGCCGCTAGCGCTAGGTTCGACCATATTCATATCGACATTGTTGGACCGTTACCGATTTCTAATGGTTACACGCATATACTAACATGTATAGATAGATTTACGAGATGGCCCATAGCTGTTCCGTTAAAAGACACGTCAGCATCAACAGTGGCGAAGAAGCTGGTGAAACACTGGATTACAAACTTCGGTGTCCCTACAACAATTACGACCGACCGTGGAACGCAATTCGAAAGCAAACTATTTCAGCAACTTACAGATACTTTCGGTATAAAGAGAATTAGAACCACTGCTTATCATCCGTCTGCTAATGGAATGATAGAAAGATTCCATAGACAGTTAAAAGCCTCTTTGACGGCCACACGAGGAGATTACAAATGGGATATCAAGCTCCCTTTGATACTATTAGGTATTCGCTCAACCATCAAACAAGACCTCGGTTGTTGTGCTGCTGAGTTGGTTTATGGAACAACATTACGTTTGCCTGGTGAATTTTTTGACCGTGCAACAGATATTCCAGCAGATATAACCAACTACGTACAACAATTAAAACAGCAGATGGAATCTATTAGGTCCGTTAAACCACGAACCCAAAAGGTGAAATCATTCGTACCCAACGAACTAGATAAATGCTCACATGTATTCGTCAGAAATGATAGAGTACGACAGCCGTTACAGACTCCTTACGACGGCCCTTTTAAAATCATCCGAAAGGACACTAAAACGGTTACAGTGGAAAGAGCAGGTAAACATGATACAGTTAGCATCGATAGAGTAAAACCAGCATTTTTAGAGAACACTGAAAAACAGACAACTGTAAAACCGTCTAAACCCGCAGCAGAGCAAGCACCATTCAAACTACCTGCAACAAGCAACACTTCAAATCAAAATTCAGCAGCAGCACAAACTACAACAAGATCAGGAAGAAGAGTACATTGGCCAGATAGGTATGTAGCAACCACTATATTTATCTAGACCAAATCCTGAGACTACTCTTATAACACATAAAAATCCTACTGTATTTTGATTACTCTTCTTTTTATTGGCCCCACGGATCATCATTATGCTTACATTTTAACTTTATACAATTCATTAATGTTAAATATACACTTGTATATACATGATATGAAACGTTTCAACACACAAGCTGTTATTACAATTTTACGCTTACTCATCATATTGAGTTGTACTTTCATTTTAAAAACAGTTCCGTTCTTTATCTCTTTGTCGAACATAGATGTTAATCAAATTTTTTTTTTGGTACATAAAAACATCAATGTTCTGGATGGGAGCTTATGTAGCAAGCCCATTCAACTAATGTTTCATTTGTCTACTCACTGTAATTCAGACACTTAATTCATCATGTTAATTCGTGTGCATTTCAAACTCTTAATTTACTATGTTAATTTCGGTGTGTATGATAGAATGTATGTCTGTACATCAACTCTTAAGCTATTTTCCTATTGGTTTCAATATGCAGATAATCGATAATCTACCCACACCCGATTAACTCTCAAATATATATGGATTTTTAACAGACTCACTCACTCTCTCTGTTTCATCGTGTGCTTGCTCACCGTACGCTTGTGGATTATTATTATTCAATAACAATAAACTATCTCTATAACTGGTGTTCGGGCTTTTTAATAATCTCGAGTAAATTCGCAATTCTACTAAGAGATTAAGCCTACCTAAAATACTCAGTTACGGGATATTATTATTTGGAGTCAGATATTGAGGACATTATCCTCAACAAGTTCATCATCACGAGGAGTCCAAATGTATACACTTACCAACGAACCGGCACGAATATCTGAAACTAACAGAAAAAATCACTGCATAAAATAGTGGTCAGTGTGAAAGACGAATCAACAATTCATAAGAGGTGTCATACACTCATCATATAACCATTACTGGGAAACATGAAAATACTCAACAATAATATTAGGAACTGACTCAGTAATAGAGTTTACCGTCTAACTAACTAACCTGGAATTTCCGCACCAATATCCACAAACATTGACCAAAACCTCCTGATAGCAAATACGACCGATCACCATCGTGAACACAGGAAACCTATTTCAATCAATACATAAGTACAATTATCATCGACTTACCACAAAAACTCAGCGATTCCTCAAAAACCCATCACCATCGGTCAGCCAAGACACCACACACTACGCACACGGTCACCAAATTCACCTTGTAGGCTTGCAGACAATGCGTCAAGCATCCCTGAAAACAAAACGACCCTTGGGAAATTCCTCAGCTACACCCTATCCCACTCGCACGTATCCCCATCTCTACAACCACTGTAGGCTATGTTAGCTAGTGTATCACATACTTAGATGTCGATTTACATAGAACTACAAATTAAGCCAAGTCACAAAACACACGATCTAGGAGTCCCACATATCCATAATCGTCAATCACAACTTCTTTCCCATACACAAAAGCCTAAGCAAACACTAAATGTCATACAACCAGATCCATTGATACAATTAAACAGAGCAAGAACAACAAGCTTTGCAGGATAAAATGAATTCATTCTATTCAACGGCTTCTCATCAGCTGCATACAAATTAGAATTACAATTCTCAATGTAATTATTAACAATTGTTTAGCATACTTTAGTTCGTGAAGTTTAGACAAATATTAGAAACGTAACCGAAATCATAATAGTAAAAAGAATACCGATACAAAATTTATGAATAAACAAATAGTTAAGATCGATGTGTATTTACATGTTGGAGTGTAATAATTCAGATTAAGGTAGGCATTATAATTACCAGTAATCATAACCAAGGTAAAAGAGGTTATGTAAAGGTAATGAAATTAATAATTGGTCGCGTAATCACTCAACATCATAAAAGAAAACAACTATGTGGACACCAACAAGAATAATAAAGCTAAGGAAGTTGGGGACAGGGTTGGAAAGAAAAATTAAAAATCAAAACTAATGAACGTTATTAGATAAACATTCGACCATCATGTCAAATGAAGGTTAATCACACTTCCCTTCTGTATACATAGGTCAGGTCGGAAACGTTTGATGTCGATCACCTCTGCCAAACGCAATAACCTTGGTGTTTGTTGTCTGTTAATTATTTTGAATGCATCGCTTACATTCACCCCGTGTCCACTGTCCAAAAGGTGTCTGACAATAACACTTGTAAACAATTTACTCCCTTTCAGTCGTACGATCCTAGGAATGTGTTCAGAAACCTAGTACACGCCCTTCTATCTATCACTCCTGTATACATGCTACCGCAAGCAAATATAAATTCATAGACGCGATTTGAGGTGATGTCGGAAGGGTGTTGATCTATCCTGGAATGATATAGCAAATACGTGGTATTTTGTATACCTATTCTTCGTACTATTATGATTTCGGTTACGTTTCGGACATTTATCTAAACTTCACAAAATAAAGTATACTTAACAATTGTTGATAATTACATTGAGAATTGTAATTCTAATTTGTATGCAGCTGATGAGAAGCCGATGAATAGAATGAATTCACTCTACTCTACAGACCGTGTTCTTCATGCTCTGTTGGAACACTAAATACACAAACTCATACATCGCACAAACTAAGGTGTTTCTCTATCCAAGAAAAAATCCATCCACGAGTCTCTTGGTTATTATGGAATCAAACACTCCAAATATCGCTCGTCTCAACAAAACATCCACTTATGTTATCACCTCCCTAAGCAAACTGCACAATTCCCAGGAGACTTACATCAAGTGACAGATGTTCGTCAGCTAGTATCCAACTATAAGCATTTTAGCAGCAGTAAAAACTAACAGATATCCATACCCACACAAGTCCAATAGAGCAGGTCAAATCACATAAGAGAAAACGCACTAATACACATCTTGGTCACGTAAAGCAAAAATCTACGCCTAGAACCCCAACCAATCTACAGTAAAACTGTCGATATTGTACACGTAACATTTCAAACACCTGACAGGAACCATACCAAATTCACTGAGTCTCTCTATCTCCTCAGTCATACATCTCGACCACAAACTCATCCGTGTGTCTATCTCGTCTAAATTCCCCAACACTTCGAATAAACACTACGTTCCAATCAGCACTAACTGAATTCAAATCTATTTATTCACAAACTTATGCGAGTGTCTGAAGACACGAACCCCTGTAACTAACCCCACAGTCAGTAAAGACAATTCAGAACTGACTTCGTTTCTTACAAAAATATGTATTACATATTACCTTTTACATTCTTACAATTCTCTTCTTATCACACTCTTTACAGACAGCCAGAATGGAGTGGCACTATGAACTCGTAGGACACATCCCAGTCTACAAACCACCAAATGGAAAACCACATCCATCAACATTCGCCAATCGAATGCTGAAAACAACCAATTCGAAATAACCTGTCGCAATTGAAATAGGAAACAATACAAATTAAAACTCAATATACTTTAACAATAATTCTATGCATTCTGAACAGAACAATAAATATATAAGCGGACTTTTATCAGACTAGTAATACGATCAATTTTAATTCATATGACACGCAATTAGTTCATCATTAGGAGGAGTCCAAATGTATACACTTACCAACGAACCGGCACGAATATCTGAAACTAACAGAAAAAATCACTGCATAAAATAGTGGTCAGTGTGAAAGACGAATCAACAATTCATAAGAGGTGTCATACACTCATCATATAACCATTACTGGGAAACATGAAAATACTCAACAATAATATTAGGAACTGACTCAGTAATAGAGTTTACCGTCTAACTAACTAACCTGGAATTTCCGCACCAATATCCACAAACATTGACCAAAACCTCCTGATAACAAATACGACCGATCACCATCGTGAACACAGGAAACCTATTTCAATCAATACATAAGTACAATTATCATCGACTTACCACAAAAACTCAGCGATTCCTCAAAAACCCATCACCATCGGTCAGCCAAGACACCACACACTACGCACACGGTCACCAAATTCACCTTGTAGGCTTGCAGACAATGCGTCAAGCATCCCTGAAAACAAAACGACCCTTGGGAAATTCCTCAGCTACACCCTATCCCACTCGCACGTATCCCCATCTCTACAACCACTGTAGGCTATGTTAGCTAGTGTATCACATACTTAGATGTCGATTTACATAGAACTACAAATTAAGCCAAGTCACAAAACACACGATCTAGGAGTCCCACATATCCATAATCGTCAATCACAACTTCTTTCCCATACACAAAAGCCTAAGCAAACACTAAATGTCATACAACCAGATCCATTGATACAATTAAACAGAGCAAGAACAACAAGCTTTGCAGGATAAAATGAATTCATTCTATTCAACGGCTTCTCATCAGCTGCATACAAATTAGAATTACAATTCTCAATGTAATTATTAACAATTGTTTAGCATACTTTAGTTTGTGAAGTTTAGACAAATATTAGAAACGTAACCGAAATCATAATAGTAAAAAGAATACCGATACAAAATTTATGAATAAACAAATAGTTAAGATCGATGTGTATTTACATGTTGGAGTGTAATAATTCAGAGTAAGGTAGGCATTATAATTACCAGTAATCATAACCAAGGTAAAAGAGGTTATGTAAAGGTAATGAAATTAATAATTGGTCGCGTAATCACTCAACATCATAAAAGAAAACAACTATGTGGACACCAACAAGAATAATAAAGCTAAGGAAGTTGGGGACAGGGTTGGAAAGAAAAATTAAAAATCAAAACTAATGAACGTTATTAGATAAACATTCGACCATCATGTCAAATGAAGGTTAATCACACTTCCCTTCTGTATACATAGGTCAGGTCGGAAACGTTTGATGTCGATCACCTCTGCCAAACGCAATAACCTTGGTGTTTGTTGTCTGTTAATTATTTTGAATGCATCGCTTACATTCACCCCGTGTCCACTGTCCAAAAGGTGTCTGACAATAACACTTGTAAACAATTTACTCCCTTTCAGTCGTACGATCCTAGGAATGTGTTCAGAAACCTAGTACACGCCCTTCTATCTATCATTCCTGTATACATGCTACCGCAAGCAAATATAAATTCATAGACGCGATTTGAGGTGATGTCGGAAGGGTGTTGATCTATCCTGGAATGATATAGCAAATACGTGGTATTTTGTATACCTATTCTTCGTACTATTATGATTTCGGTTACGTTTCGGACATTTATCTAAACTTCACAAAATAAAGTATGCTTAACAATTGTTGATAATTACATTGAGAATTGTAATTCTAATTTGTATGCAGCTGATGAGAAGCCGATGAATAGAATGAATTCACTCTACTCTACAGACCGTGTTCTTCATGCTCTGTTGGAACACTAAATACACAAACTCATACATCGCACAAACTAAGGTGTTTCTCTATCCAAGAAAAAATCCATCCACGAGTCTCTTGGTTATTATGGAATCAAACACTCCAAATATCGCTCGTCTCAACAAAACATCCACTTATGTTATCACCTCCCTAAGCAAACTGCACAATTCCCAGGAGACTTACATCAGGTGACAGATGCTCGTCAGCTAGTATCCAACTATAAGCATTTTAGCAGCAGTAAAAACTAACAGATATCCATACCCACACAAGTCCAATAGAGCAGGTCAAATCACATAAGAGAAAACGCACTAATACACATCTTGGTCACGTAAAGCAAAAATCTACGCCTAGAACCCCAACCAATCTACAGTAAAACTGTCGATATTGTACACGTAACATTTCAAACACCTGACAGGAACCATACCAAATTCACTGAGTCTCTCTATCTCCTCAGTCATACATCTCGACCACAAACTCATCCGTGTGTCTTTCTCGTCTAAATTCCCCAACACTTCGAATAAACACTACGTTCCAATCAGCACTAACTGAATTCAAATCTATTTATTCACAAACTTATGCGAGTGTCTGAAGACACGAACCCCTGTAACTAAACCCACAGTCAGTAAAGACAATTCAGAACTGACTTAGTTTCTTACAAAAATATGTATTACATATTACCTTTTACATTCTTACAATTCTCTTCTTATCACACTCTTTACAGGCAGCCAGAATGGAGTGGCACTATGAACTCGTAGGACACATCCCAGTCTACAAACCACCAAATGGAAAACCACATCCATCAACATTCGCCAATCGAATGCTGAAAACAACCAATTCGAAATAACCTGTCGCAATTGAAATAGGAAACAATACAAATTAAAACTCAATATACTTTAACAATAATTCTATGCATTCTGAACAGAACAATAAATATATAAGCGGACTTTTATCAGACTAGTAATACGATCAATTTTAATTCATATGACACGCAATTAGTTCATCATCAGGAGGAGTTCAAATGTATACACTTACCAACGAACCGGCACGAATATCTGAAACTAACAGAAAAAATCACTGCATAAAATAGTGGTCAGTGTGAAAGACGAATCAACAATTCATAAGAGGTGTCATACACTCATCATATAACCATTACTGGGAAACATGAAAATACTCAACAATAATATTAGGAACTGACTCAGTAATAGAGTTTACCGTCTAACTAACTAACCTGGAATTTCCGCACCAATATCCACAAACATTGACCAAAACCTCCTGATAACAAATACGACCGATCACCATCGTGAACACAGGAAACCTATTTCAATCAATACATAAGTACAATTATCATCGACTTACCACAAAAACTCAGCGATTCCTCAAAAACCCATCACCATCGGTCAGCCAAGACACCACACACTACGCACACGGTCACCAAATTCACCTTGTAGGCTTGCAGACAATGCGTCAAGCATCCCTGAAAACAAAACGACCCTTGGGAAATTCCTCAGCTACACCCTATCCCACTCGCACGTATCCCCATCTCTACAACCACTGTAGGCTATGTTAGCTAGTGTATCACATACTTAGATGTCGATTTACATAGAACTACAAATTAAGCCAAGTCACAAAACACACGATCTAGGAGTCCCACATATCCATAATCGTCAATCACAACTTCTTTCCCATACACAAAAGCCTAAGCAAACACTAAATGTCATACAACCAGATCCATTGATACAATTAAACAGAGCAAGAACAACAAGCTTTGCAGGATAAAATGAATTCATTCTATTCAACGGCTTCTCATCAGCTGCATACAAATTAGAATTACAATTCTCAATGTAATTATTAACAATTGTTTAGCATACTTTAGTTTGTGAAGTTTAGACAAATATTAGAAACGTAACCGAAATCATAATAGTAAAAAGAATACCGATACAAAATTTATGAATAAACAAATAGTTAAGATCGATGTGTATTTACATGTTGGAGTGTAATAATTCAGAGTAAGGTAGGCATTATAATTACCAGTAATCATAACCAAGGTAAAAGAGGTTATGTAAAGGTAATGAAATTAATAATTGGTCGCGTAATCACTCAACATCATAAAAGAAAACAACTATGTGGACACCAACAAGAATAATAAAGCTAAGGAAGTTGGGGACAGGGTTGGAAAGAAAAATTAAAAATCAAAACTAATGAACGTTATTAGATAAACATTCGACCATCATGTCAAATGAAGGTTAATCACACTTCCCTTCTGTATACATAGGTCAGGTCGGAAACGTTTGATGTCGATCACCTCTGCCAAACGCAATAACCTTGGTGTTTGTTGTCTGTTAATTATTTTGAATGCATCGCTTACATTCACCCCGTGTCCACTGTCCAAAAGGTGTCTGACAATAACACTTGTAAACAATTTACTCCCTTTCAGTCGTACGATCCTAGGAATGTGTTCAGAAACCTAGTACACGCCCTTCTATCTATCACTCCTGTATACATGCTACCGCAAGCAAATATAAATTCATAGACGCGATTTGAGGTGATGTCGGAAGGGTGTTGATCTATCCTGGAATGATATAGCAAATACGTGGTATTTTGTATACCTATTCTTCGTACTATTATGATTTCGGTTACGTTTCGGACATTTATCTAAACTTCACAAAATAAAGTATGCTTAACAATTGTTGATAATTACATTGAGAATTGTAATTCTAATTTGTATGCAGCTGATGAGAAGCCGATGAATAGAATGAATTCACTCTACTCTACAGACCGTGTTCTTCATGCTCTGTTGGAACACTAAATACACAAACTCATACATCGCACAAACTAAGGTGTTTCTCTATCCAAGAAAAAATCCATCCACGAGTCTCTTGGTTATTATGGAATCAAACACTCCAAATATCGCTCGTCTCAACAAAACATCCACTTATGTTATCACCTCCCTAAGCAAACTGCACAATTCCCAGGAGACTTACATCAAGTGACAGATGTTCGTCAGCTAGTATCCAACTATAAGCATTTTAGCAGCAGTAAAAACTAACAGATATCCATACCCACACAAGTCCAATAGAGCAGGTCAAATCACATAAGAGAAAACGCACTAATACACATCTTGGTCACGTAAAGCAAAAATCTACGCCTAGAACCCCAACCAATCTACAGTAAAACTGTCGATATTGTACACGTAACATTTCAAACACCTGACAGGAACCATACCAAATTCACTGAGTCTCTCTATCTCCTCAGTCATACATCTCGACCACAAACTCATCCGTGTGTCTTTCTCGTCTAAATTCCCCAACACTTCAAATAAACACTACGTTCCAATCAGCACTAACTGAATTCAAATCTATTTATTCACAAACTTATGCGAGTGTCTGAAGACACGAACCCCTGTAACTAACCCCACAGTCAGTAAAGACAATTCAGAACTGACTTCGTTTCTTACAAAAATATGTATTACATATTACCTTTTACATTCTTACAATTCTCTTCTTATCACACTCTTTACAGACAGCCAGAATGGAGTGGCACTATGAACTCGTAGGACACATCCCAGTCTACAAACCACCAAATGGAAAACCACATCCATCAACATTCGCCAATCGAATGCTGAAAACAACCAATTCGAAATAACCTGTCGCAATTGAAATAGGAAACAATACAAATTAAAACTCAATATACTTTAACAATAATTCTATGCATTCTGAACAGAACAATAAATATATAAGCGGACTTTTATCAGACTAGTAATACGATCAATTTTAATTCATATGACACGCAATTAGTTCATCATCAGGAGGAGTTCAAATGTATACACTTACCAACGAACCGGCACGAATATCTGAAACTAACAGAAAAAATCACTGCATAAAATAGTGGTCAGTGTGAAAGACGAATCAACAATTCATAAGAGGTGTCATACACTCATCATATAACCATTACTGGGAAACATGAAAATACTCAACAATAATATTAGGAACTGACTCAGTAATAGAGTTTACCGTCTAACTAACTAACCTGGAATTTCCGCACCAATATCCACAAACATTGACCAAAACCTCCTGATAACAAATACGACCGATCACCATCGTGAACACAGGAAACCTATTTCAATCAATACATAAGTACAATTATCATCGACTTACCACAAAAACTCAGCGATTCCTCAAAAACCCATCACCATCGGTCAGCCAAGACACCACACACTACGCACACGGTCACCAAATTCACCTTGTAGGCTTGCAGACAATGCGTCAAGCATCCCTGAAAACAAAACGACCCTTGGGAAATTCCTCAGCTACACCCTATCCCACTCGCACGTATCCCCATCTCTACAACCACTGTAGGCTATGTTAGCTAGTGTATCACATACTTAGATGTCGATTTACATAGAACTACAAATTAAGCCAAGTCACAAAACACACGATCTAGGAGTCCCACATATCCATAATCGTCAATCACAACTTCTTTCCCATACACAAAAGCCTAAGCAAACACTAAATGTCATACAACCAGATCCATTGATACAATTAAACAGAGCAAGAACAACAAGCTTTGCAGGATAAAATGAATTCATTCTATTCAACGGCTTCTCATCAGCTGCATACAAATTAGAATTACAATTCTCAATGTAATTATTAACAATTGTTTAGCATACTTTAGTTTGTGAAGTTTAGACAAATATTAGAAACGTAACCGAAATCATAATAGTAAAAAGAATACCGATACAAAATTTATGAATAAACAAATAGTTAAGATCGATGTGTATTTACATGTTGGAGTGTAATAATTCAGAGTAAGGTAGGCATTATAATTACCAGTAATCATAACCAAGGTAAAAGAGGTTATGTAAAGGTAATGAAATTAATAATTGGTCGCGTAATCACTCAACATCATAAAAGAAAACAACTATGTGGACACCAACAAGAATAATAAAGCTAAGGAAGTTGGGGACAGGGTTGGAAAGAAAAATTAAAAATCAAAACTAATGAACATTATTAGATAAACATTCGACCATCATGTCAAATGAAGGTTAATCACACTTCCCTTCTGTATACATAGGTCAGGTCGGAAACGTTTGATGTCGATCACCTCTGCCAAACGCAATAACCTTGGTGTTTGTTGTCTGTTAATTATTTTGAATGCATCGCTTACATTCACCCCGTGTCCACTGTCCAAAAGGTGTCTGACAATAACACTTGTAAACAATTTACTCCCTTTCAGTCGTACGATCCTAGGAATGTGTTCAGAAACCTAGTACACGCCCTTCTATCTATCACTCCTGTATACATGCTACCGCAAGCAAATATAAATTCATAGACGCGATTTGAGGTGATGTCGGAAGGGTGTTGATCTATCCTGGAATGATATAGCAAATACGTGGTATTTTGTATACCTATTCTTCGTACTATTATGATTTCGGTTACGTTTCGGACATTTATCTAAACTTCACAAAATAAAGTATGCTTAACAATTGTTGATAATTACATTGAGAATTGTAATTCTAATTTGTATGCAGCTGATGAGAAGCCGATGAATAGAATGAATTCACTCTACTCTACAGACCGTGTTCTTCATGCTCTGTTGGAACACTAAATACACAAACTCATACATCGCACAAACTAAGGTGTTTCTCTATCCAAGAAAAAATCCATCCACGAGTCTCTTGGTTATTATGGAATCAAACACTCCAAATATCGCTCGTCTCAACAAAACATCCACTTATGTTATCACCTCCCTAAGCAAACTGCACAATTCCCAGGAGACTTACATCAAGTGACAGATGTTCGTCAGCTAGTATCCAACTATAAGCATTTTAGCAGCAGTAAAAACTAACAGATATCCATACCCACACAAGTCCAATAGAGCAGGTCAAATCACATAAGAGAAAACGCACTAATACACATCTTGGTCACGTAAAGCAAAAATCTACGCCTAGAACCCCAACCAATCTACAGTAAAACTGTCGATATTGTACACGTAACATTTCAAACACCTGACAGGAACCATACCAAATTCACTGAGTCTCTCTATCTCCTCAGTCATACATCTCGACCACAAACTCATCCGTGTGTCTTTCTCGTCTAAATTCCCCAACACTTCAAATAAACACTACGTTCCAATCAGCACTAACTGAATTCAAATCTATTTATTCACAAACTTATGCGAGTGTCTGAAGACACGAACCCCTGTAACTAACCCCACAGTCAGTAAAGACAATTCAGAACTGACTTCGTTTCTTACAAAAATATGTATTACATATTACCTTTTACATTCTTACAATTCTCTTCTTATCACACTCTTTACAGACAGCCAGAATGGAGTGGCACTATGAACTCGTAGGACACATCCCAGTCTACAAACCACCAAATGGAAAACCACATCCATCAACATTCGCCAATCGAATGCTGAAAACAACCAATTCGAAATAACCTGTCGCAATTGAAATAGGAAACAATACAAATTAAAACTCAATATACTTTAACAATAATTCTATGCATTCTGAACAGAACAATAAATATATAAGCGGACTTTTATCAGACTAGTAATACGATCAATTTTAATTCATATGACACGCAATTAGTTCATCATCAGGAGGAGTTCAAATGTATACACTTACCAACGAACCGGCACGAATATCTGAAACTAACAGAAAAAATCACTGCATAAAATAGTGGTCAGTGTGAAAGACGAATCAACAATTCATAAGAGGTGTCATACACTCATCATATAACCATTACTGGGAAACATGAAAATACTCAACAATAATATTAAGAACTGACTCAGTAATAGAGTTTACCGTCTAACTAACTAACCTGGAATTTCCGCACCAATATCCACAAACATTGACCAAAACCTCCTGATAACAAATACGACCGATCACCATCGTGAACACAGGAAACCTATTTCAATCAATACATAAGTACAATTATCATCGACTTACCACAAAAACTCAGCGATTCCTCAAAAACCCATCACCATCGGTCAGCCAAGACACCACACACTACGCACACGGTCACCAAATTCACCTGTAGGCTTGCAGACAATGCGTCAAGCATCCCTGAAAACAAAACGACCCTTGGGAAATTCCTCAGCTACACCCTATCCCACTCGCACGTATCCCCATCTCTACAACCACTGTAGGCTATGTTAGCTAGTGTATCACATACTTAGATGTCGATTTACATAGAACTACAAATTAAGCCAAGTCACAAAACACACGATCTAGGAGTCCCACATATCCATAATCGTCAATCACAACTTCTTTCCCATACACAAAAGCCTAAGCAAACACTAAATGTCATACAACCAGATCCATTGATACAATTAAACAGAGCAAGAACAACAAGCTTTGCAGGATAAAATGAATTCGTGTTATTTGTCTGCTTCTCATTGGATCCATACATTCTAATAAATCGCGCAAACTAAGGTGTTTATCCAGGAACAGATCGTTGGACTACAAGACAAGGAAGTCGTGTTATGCATCTGCTTCTCATTTGATCCATACATTCTAGTACATTGTACAAACTGTTTTCCTAGGAACAAATCGATCGACGCAGTTTCTAGGTTATTATAATTTCAAGCACTACATTTATCACTCTTGTCCACATTGCTTCTAATTACATTGTCTCGCGCTTAAGGGGACTATGTACCGGCTATGTGTCATGTTTGTTTTCGTGTTTTTTATGATAGTTGCAACTTATATCTAGCGAATATTTCATGTCGTTAAACCTTCTATCATATACGCAGATGATCGTATTTGCTTTGTTCACCGCTATGCTCTCAAATATTAGTGTTTTTCAATGCTTTATGCTAGCGTCAATTGGAAACTGTAGGTTTTTACCGTTTTACTTCTAATTTGTTCACTTGGTTCCTGATACTGTCCAGTTAAAAGTGTCTTATACCTAATTTCTTTCTGCTCAACGTGATCTTTGTTCAGCGCCGTTTGGTTCGTATTATGTATTTGGGCTTTCCCTGACTCCCGGATATTACCAAAAAAGATACAATATATAGGAACCTTTATTATAATTAACATATTACAGTTCCTTCACAGTAAGATCTATAAAGAAGCAGAATTAGTTGATAATTATGTGTTAATACTTGGTGGGAGTGAACGCTTGATTTTTCCAACTTTTTCTTTCTCCACGACTACAAGCGTATATAGAAATCGACTGCATCTGATTTTAAACTTGACATTGTCTTTGTTTTCTTTAATCTTAACAGCTAAAAAAATCACTATAGTTTCGGAACAACTCACACTTGGCGTCTGCCCTTTGTGTCATATGGAGGAACTCCTTTATGTTGTCTACTTGTCGAGGCATGGCAGGCTAAAAATAGAGTTAAAAAAGTGTTTTACATGAACGAATTATTGCTCCAAGCGGATTCTCTGCCCATAACAAAGAGTCAGCAAGCTCCCAGCGATGTCCCCGGCGCACTTGTGTCTGAAGCTCATGAGTATTAGGTACATCGAAGCCGCAAAACACATCGATATGGCTCATGATCACTTCAAACTTGTCTTGCGGTATGGGTGGATCCCGAATAATCAACAATTCCATGAATAAATCACGATACTTATTACACATGTGTTTCAAAATATGATTAAGTGCTAATCTCCAGTCTAATGACAAGCCATCTACGTAGTCACACAGGATCGATTTTTCAGACTCACGACATTTGATTGCCTTAATCCAGGCAATGCACCATTCTAGTCGGATGTCGTCGTCTACTGAATTATCATCTCTCAACCCTAGAATGAACTGTAAAACAAGCTCACCAACAAGCTTGTGATATAGCATCGTGCTAAAGAGAGGCTTTAGTTTAATAGCCTGGTTCTGAACGATGATGCATAGAGGACTTCCGCCAACGAACACAGCACAGCCATAACTACATATTGTATTTACTATCAACGGAAAGCAAGCATATATTGAACGGTTCCTGAACACTTCTTTTACATCGAGTTGAGATGTCTTTTCTCCTTGCAGTAAATTTTCGACGTATTTAGTTAAAGCCAAACTTTGACACTTTAACAACCCATCTAATTCGACAAACTGTTCTTCGTTATGGTTTACGTTGGACGCCCAAAATTCACTTAGATATTTTAGTGACCACCGAAAAGCGCTTTCTAGTGTGTCCGTTGACGGTATTATTCCATGTGCTATATCATTGCGCAGATCAGCCAGCCAGCTAGGTAAGCCTGCTACACGAGCAAGAGACAAAATGGGCAGTGCAAAATTTGGTCTCTCGCGGTCTTGGGACTCACTAGATAGCAACGAGACAAACCTCATGAGGGCAAGTGCCATACTTTGGCTTGAATTTTCAAAGTAAGCATTTAGAAGTTCATAAGTGCAAATTATAGACCGTGGTATTTTGGATACTGGCATACGACACAACCATATTTTTATGGTCTCCCAAGCTAGACGAAGTCTATACGTCTCGCACGAAGATACATTCCTAGCAACGTCACTGAATTCACTAGCATCAACCCAAGGAACTATCCGCTTATCATCATTCATAATACAATCCTAACATAAAGTCAGTATAAAAAGCCAAGCCTACCAGAAGTATGGGACAACTCACGCCGCGTGTAACGGAACCTTCACAGTGACCTTCTTAAGGCGCCAAACAACTGACCAAATAAAACACACATGTAAAATTGAGGTGCAATGTAATAACGAACGAAATATGAAAATCCGTTACAAAGCGAGTTTCAACTATTTACAGTGGTAATATGTTTTACGAAGATCCTCTTTTATTCAAATTAATAAATTAGACAGTATTCATCATCAACATTGAAGAAGCATTCAATAAATAATAACTTCAGGTGAAAAAAACGAATTTTGAATGGGAATTGGTAAGTCAATGCCGGGAATTTCAACGGTTCTGCTCAAAAGATTTTAAGGAAGCTCACCAGACTACTTCAAACTCTTCTGGGTAGTATCAGCGAACAAATTATTGCTTATGATCTGAAGTTGGGTGGTCGGAGAGCATTCTGATGATGGAAAGGCATAGTCGCCGTCATCTATCTACCGAAGCTAAAGCGTAAAACAAGGTAATCGGCAATGGTGGGAGGCGTTATGGAGTTGTAGTGACTCACCTTTATCACGAGAACACGATTGGTTTATTGCAACCAATTGTCCCAGTGACTGTTTTAACGCGCTTTTGTTGAACTGTTCTTAAAAGCATCCATTGTTCTTACACACTTTGATTGTGACTTCGCGCGAATTCGGTTACGTTCTGTAACCAAGCTTGTATCCAGGACCGATCTCTGTATCATTTCGAAACCACGAGATGGCCAGCAAATATATTTCGGCTTGGTCCACTAACTGCCTTCTGATATTTGCCTTCTCAAGGATCTTATGGAGTCATTTGGCACGTGCGTCTCAGTAGCGGTGTTCATAGTCAACGCCACGGTACAGAGTAATACTTAGAGTGATCATGAGCTCTAACTACGAACTGAAGTAAGCATCAAATCTTCCTCTGAAAGACTCCATGAATGGTGCAGTCACTGTATCTTCGAGTAAAGAGTTTCATAGTTTATTGATTCTAACCACGAAGGGGTCTGCATAGACGTTTACAAGAGATCTTCCGGGTTCTATCCTTCTTAGCTGTAAATTAGTACTAGAACAAATTAGTGATTTATTCAAATGAGGATTATGAATGATACGACACATCAATCCTTCTGAGCTGCATAGGTCACACTTTTAGGCTTCCAAAAGAACTGAGCAGAGCTTGTGTTTTAACCCTTAAACTTTTCTATTTCCTCTTTTCTGAACAACTGTCCTCATCAAGATAAGGGAACATAATACACGGTTTTCCTTAAGTATATATTGAAGATATTTTACGTAGTCCCGGATTCAGGCTACCTAATATTCTGGAAAGAAATCTGAGGACAGAGTGTACTTTGTTGGCTTAGAATGTCGATAGAAAGAGACACCTACACTGCCACAAAAATTAGTGGTTGTGTCCTAACCTGTGATGGAGATTATAACACTAGTATTACACAGAAAATAGGAGGTGGGTGCAGTATCATTGCTCTTAAACATCAGCATACTACGTTTGCTTATGTTGAGATCGAGTACGTTTCTACAATTCAAAGACAACTGTTTCAGGGGGTAGGGATTGTACAAACAATTCAGTCCAACATGCTTCGGAATTCTGCTGTTCTCCTAAACGTTTGTCACAAATAAACTTCACATAGTCTGTCACTGTGTTTTTATTTTATAAGACATCATGAAATGTTGATGTTTTTATGTTTTAAGGACGAAGGTCACATGTATTCAAATGGTTTTCGTATGCCTTTAATCTGGGGTGATGAACTTCTGAGTTATCCGTAAGCTTGTCGCAAAATATCCCTTCCCTCAAAAGCAAACGAAGTGTTACATAACTCGATACACTGGGGCCGAGGAAAGCTGAAAAACAAACGATATATCAGGCTGTAAACAGGCTCACTGGCTCTTTAGTCCCCCAACAGTTCAGTTTAGGAGAAGCACATGAAGGAAGGACTCGGTTAGTACGCCAGCCGTTGGCGACAATCATTGTGGAGCAAAGACTACATGGAATAGCTCCATTTGTTTGTTTTTTGAACACGGAAAGAGTACTTAATGATCGCTCAACATTCCCTGTAACACAAGATGTCAGTGATAGACCCGGCCTTTACTCAAACTGTCTTTTATCGTTAAAAGAAAGTTGTGGAACTACAGCAGAAAGCGGTCTCAGTAACAACCACTGCAAACTGTGAAAGTAATTCAACTATCTTACCTACGCGTTCTGGAAAATATGGCTATGAAAACATATAACACTTCCGAAGGTTTGACGAAGATGGGGTGCTTAATATTAATATTAATGTTGATTGTGATACTTCACCCCCTGCCTATGGCTCGTAGAATGAGTGGAGAACGACAAAAAACTGTAGTCTGGCGTCGAGTCACGTTTGAATATAATCGCCACCACAGAAAGACCACGTGCCAGTTAACCGATAAGATCCCCCGTAGGCCAAGTATCAGAAGGCAGTTGATAGCTGTAGTCGAGGTGTATTTGTTGGCGATATCGTGGTACCGAAAGAATACCGAGATCGTGCCAGGTTACAAGGGTGGTTATTGAGTGTGGCCGAATTCGTGCAAGGTCACAAGCAACGGAAGAATGTATGTGTTTTGGTACAGTTAAACAAACAATTACGGCAAAACCATCTCTGGTACAATTAGTTATCATAATAATTGTTTCCATTGCACTAATCTCGTTCTCTTGATAAAAGTGGGTCGCTACAAAACTATGGAAGAATTGGTTGGAACTGAGATGATGATTACGAAGGGTGGTTTTATTCTGAAAGATATATGCAATTTTGTCTATTGAAATGATCTGAATAGCTCACATTATCTCAGTGTGTGGGAGTGTGCAAGTATTGTGTCGTAAGTTCTACGAATCTAATAGGCCCGGGTCAATGTAAGAGGTATTCTATGATAGAAGGCATTTGAGGTGCTTCCGTGATGCTTCTAAGAGATTTGGGCGACCTGCATAACACCTCTTGTGTGTACAGGTGTCCATGCCATTTGTTTGACCGTACGTTCCGTAATACTTTCCTGACTCTGCATCTATATGCATCGTATTTGTCTACTGATTTAGTAAGCTTGTTAATATTATTTTTTTCATTTTTTTAAAATCAATTTTCTGACACTGCCTAGTTTTATACTGGCCATCACTTCTGTTACTACTAAAATTATATTCTGGTTGCTCCCATATTTACTCAAAGTGTAATCGATTGTCTCCATTAGTTTTCACTAGAATAGTGCATCCTAAAATCATTAAACAAAATACTTGCCAGTTATCTGAAGCCTTTACCTTTTGCAAAGGATAAAATTTCGTGCATAGTTTATTCCATAGTTTTTAATTGTCTACTTTTGATTTATCACCTGAGAATAGCACTGTGTATTATGCCTTTCAGGAAAACCTTTACTGTTTCAGAAGCAATTATTTTCATATGGCCCAACATTTTAAATAAGTGTTATCTTGTGTTTGACTGGGTTGAGTTTGTTGGTACTCATGAATTGTTTCACGCAAGTTACTAAATTTTTCAGGTATTGTGTATATTCTTCAATATTACTACGTATTTTGACGTTAAACTAACATCGCTATTGTCGCTGGACTACCTTATTTTGTCCAATTTAATCCGTATGTGCATCACTACCGAGATCTTACACTACACAGCATATTATTCTGCAACTGTAGGGACCTTGAAAGTCAAAATATTCAATCATTTTCCCATTAGAAACGGTTGCGTTTGACAGTCGCTTAGAATTTTCCCTAAGCCTATACTAAGGTTTGAGTGTTCTGCAGTTAAAATAAAAAACATTACCACATAATCCTCGCAAGAGAAGTGTCTCACACGAGCGAGAGCTTGACAAGCGTCCTGACTACCCGAAATAGACTGATGACCTATTCTCCAACCATAGAAGTATATCATAGTCCTCTTTGTATATTGTTTTAATATTATTAGTTCGTTTGATGTTATTTTGCCTGGTGATCATACTACTACATATTTTCCAGTTTATTGTCTTAGTATCTCAATGTGAATTTTGTTGATGATAGACTATTTTCAATTAGGTGTGCTTACGTTGTTTAGTTGGTAGAGGTTGTGCATTAGGGTCAGGTCGAACAATGTGATAAGTAAATTTACGCAGTTGTTCGTCGATACTATATCAGCTAAAGGCTCTAGAACTTCATCCGCCTCAATTAGGTGACCAGGCAACTCTGGTTTCTAAGTACACATAGAGGAAAGGAGAATTCTCACCTAAAGGATGAATATTTAGAAGCGACGTTTTTATCGTTAGTGTATTCAAGCTGCCTCACCCATCAACTATGCTTGACTCTGAGGGTTCCATCGAAAATAAGACATCTAGTGACAGGTATCCAGATTTTTAAATTCACTCAGCAGAACAAACAAACTGGGTAGGACTAAGTTTTATTTCAGCGATCCCGTCAAACCCTCAAGGAGCGTAATGATAGTGAATATGTAGTATTGCAA
The DNA here is from genome assembly GCA_944470205.2 of Schistosoma margrebowiei. Taxonomy (NCBI): domain Eukaryota; kingdom Metazoa; phylum Platyhelminthes; class Trematoda; order Strigeidida; family Schistosomatidae; genus Schistosoma; species Schistosoma margrebowiei. The sequence goes on from OX104024.1 coordinate 49,473,950, forward strand.
AATCCCTTGATAATTCAGTTTCAAGTTCAACGCTGTCTTCCCAAGAAATTAGCTAGCTATATTTTCTGTTTGCTTTGTTTACCTCATATATGTACTTTAGTTATCATAATTAAGGTATATTCATCTAAATTTCAAGGTTTTTAAATGCATTGAACTGCATAGTTCAGTTTTTAATCGAGAACTTCCAACCTCATGCTTAGTTATTATTTGGAATCTAGTCAAAAGCCTATGTGTTGTCTGATATTTCATGACCAGACCTCCCATTTCACCTCTAAGCTGTATGGGATACAATTCCTGTACTTAAATGAGCATGTTTCTAGGTTTTAGCAAACTAATACTTTAATAAATCTGCCTCATATATGTGAGACTCTAACTGCTATTAAGTGGCACAAAAACCATGAATTTATGGGTAAACTATTATCTACTGTATCGTTTAAGAATTCACTGTGTATGGTTACTACATTGTTTCAAATCATGCAACAGTACATAGTTCACTGAATGAGACTGGTTTGATTGAATGGCCATACAAAAACAAAACCAGTTCTAATGATAAAGAATATTCATGTCATAGATTAAACACATCGAATCAAAAACGTCTGTGAAATAGAACGAAATCCATAATAATTTTCAGAATCTAAATCCTTACTATTGAAATTTTTACACTCCGATTGTTTGGATCCTCACTATTTTCACTTTCAAATGTTTTTTGTAGTCAATTATTGGTGGCACCGTTACTATGCAAGACGTTATTTTCGGGTCAAGTGTGTCCTCAGTCTCTAAACTCTCTGACAACAAATAGTTAAGGAAGTGAGCTATTAAAATGCGAAAATAGTATTGGATTGTTCGCATAGAGATCGACAAAAGAGACGTGATGTACATAGAGAGAGTGTTTTAATTACGGTTTGCTTTAATACGTCGTATGGCCATTCAGGAACTCCGCCTGGAGCCCCTCTAGGGGCTACTGCCGGTCCCAAGCCCGGATAAACGAGCAGGGTTGGGCACGGGGTTAGCGATCTCATCCCGTAGAAAATAAAACTCGCTAAAGAAACGCTTACCAGAAAAAAATTATTCAAACCTTTCAAACTCTACCCTGGGAGTCAAGACTTCATTTAGAAGAGTTATAACGCCTCGTGATGACAACCGATTTCCTTTGGAAGTCACGAGGTTGATGCCTCTTCTGACAACCAGAACAACCATTTATTTAGGTACATGGAATGCTCGTACAATGTGGGAGACCGAAGAGTCTCTCAAATTGCTGCAGAAATAAGGAGATACAACCTAGAAATTCTTGGGATCAGTGAAACACATTGGATGCAAGTTGGACAACAACTAGCTTCAGGGGAGTTTCTGTTATACTCCGAGCACGAAGAAGAAAATGCTACACGTGCACAAGGAGTTGCATTGATGCTGTCCAGAAAAGCACAAAATACACTTATAGGATGGGAGTCTCATGGGTCAAGGATCATCAAAGCCTCCTTTAAAACAGAGAAACAGGGCATTACAATGAACATCATTCAGTGCTATGCGCCTACCATCAACTACGGTGAAGACGTTGAAGATCGATTCTACGATAGGCTGCAATCAACCGTCGAGGAGTGCCTAACAAAGGACATGACCATTCTGATGGGAGATTTAAATGCCAAGGTTGGAATGGAAAACACCAGATATGAAGACATCATGGGACGATATGGATTGGAGAAAGGGACGGTAATGGTGAGAGATTTGCAAACCTATGTGCTTTCAATAAACTGGTCATAGGAGACACTATATTTCCACCTAAGCGCATACATAATATCATATGTACTTGACCGAATCACACTACGCGAAACCAAATCGACTATATCTGTATCATCAGAAAGTTCAGGAGGATGATGGAAGATATAAGAACCAAGAAAAGAGCTGAAATAGCATTAGATCATTACTTGCTGGCTGCCATGATGAAATTGAAACCCAAGAAGCACCGGACGATGAGGCGAGCAACATCACAAATGCTTGATACGGGTTTTCTTCGGGATACTGACAAACTCAACAAATTCAAGATAGCCCTCAGCAATAAGTTCCAGGCCGTTCATGATCTACTCGATGGCGAGGGAACTAATCAGGAAAGCAAATGAAAGGGGATCAAAGAAGCAATCACTTCAACATTCCATGAGGCTCTGGGCCACAAAAAGCACCACCACAAGGAATAGATCACTGTTGATACACTGGATAAGATTCAAGAAAGGAGGGACAAGAAGGCTGCAGTCAATATCAGTCGAACAAGGACAGAAAAAGTTAAGATAGAAGCTCAATACACAGAAGTAAATAAGCAAGTGAAAAGGAGCATTAGAACCGAGAACCGTAAATATTTGGAGGCTTATCAATGACAGCGGAAATGGCTGCAAGAGAAAGAAACATGGGACAACTTTATAACACAACAAAGAGACTCACTGGAAATTAGCGTAAACCAAGACGATCAGTAAAAAGCAAAGAAGGCGAGGTAGTCACCAACATTGAAGAACAACGAAACAGGTGGGTAGAGAACTTCAAAGAACTCTTGGATCAACCAGCCCCACTGAATCCGCTCGACATCGAAGCAGCACCCACGGACCTCCCAATCGATGTTGGCCCACCAACAATTGAAGAGTTCAGCATGGCCATCAGACAAATCAAGAGCGGCTAAGTGGCAGAACCAGACAACATTCCTGCAGATGCACTGAAAGCAGATATAGCAGTGACTGCAAAGATACTCCGCATTCTCTTCAGCAAGATTTAGGATGAAGAACAAGTACCAACAGACTGGAAGGGAAACCTGATCAAGATACCAAAGAAAGGCAATCTCAGTAAGTGTGAGAACCGAATCTCAACACTAGGGATTTTTGTGGAACAACCAATTTAATAGAATTCACCACTCTACATCAACTTCATTGACTACGAGAAAGCACTTGATAGCGTGGACAGGACAAAACTATGGAAGCCTCTTCGACACAACAGCGTACATGAAAAGATATTCAATATCATACAGAATTCCTGTGGTGGATTGAACTGCAAAGTCGGGAATGGAGGACTACTCACAGACTCGTTCAAAAAAAGATCGGTGTCAGGCAATGTTACTTACTCTCACCCTTTCCCTTTCTCCTGGTGATCGACTGGATCATGAAGACAACAAACATTTAGGAAGAAGTATGGGATACAGTGGACAGCTGAAATGCAGCTAAACGAACTAGACTTTGCAGATAATCTGGCTCTCCATCGCAAACACAACAATAAATGCAGGAGAAGACGACCAATTTAGCATCAGCCTCAGCAGCCGTAGATTTCAACATACACAAACGGAAAAGCAAAATTCTCCGATACAACACCGCATGTAACAATCGAATGACCCTTGACGGAAGATGCAAAAACGTTTACATATCTGGCCAGCATCATTGATGAACATAGTGGATCTGATGCAGACGAGAAGGCGCTGATTGGCAAAGCAAGAGCAGCATATTTACAACTGAAGAACATCTGGAACTCAAAACAACTCTCTGATAAACAACACTAAAGTGAGGATTTTCAATACAAATGTCAAGACAGTTCTACTTTATGGTGCGGATACTTGGAGAACTACGAAAGCCATCATCCAGTAAATGCAAGTGTTTATTAACAGTTGTCTAGGCAAAATACTTCAAACCCGTTGGTCAGACATTTTCAGCATCATTCTATTGTGGGAGAGAACAAACAACATCCCAGTTGAGGAAGAAATCAGGAAGAAGCACTGGAAGTGGATAGGACACACATTGAGGAAAGTATCTAAGTGCATCACAAGGCAATACCTCACATGGAATTCTGAAGGCCAAAGGAAAAGAGGAAGACCAAATAACACATTACGCCGGGAAATGTACATAGGAACGAGAAAAATGAACAAGAATTGAATGGGAATATAAAAGAAGGCCCAGGAAAGAGTGGTTTGGAGAATGCTAGTCGGCGGCCTACGCTCCATTGGGAGTGACAGGCGTAAGCAAATAAGTAACGGCTATTCAGGGTCCGGTTTAGCTAGCACTTCTTTTACGATATCCGCTACTTCGTCTAGATGAAGTGTGCTTGCATGGATGAATTTATCTCTTTGTAAGTTAATGTGGTTAGCCAAAAAACAAGTTTCGAGTCTAATAAACCACAACTGTGTGCCAATGGCTTTAAAAGGGAGAATAAGAAGATAAACAGCATTCACGAGTAGCATTTGTGGTAAATTTGAAGCAGTATTTTCATAAGGCATGTTTATAAAAATATAAATGGTACATGAATATAATAATGTAAATGTCATAAGGAAAAATGGATCGGTAAAAACAATGATAATAATAATAAATGGTACAATTTACGAAACAGAACGGTCCTATTAAGTTGCACCAGTATATTAACTGTTTCGTTAATCATTATGAGTATATCGTTTCGTTCATCAATATTTGTGAGATAATGTACGTGTAATTATAATAATGATATAACAAATCCTCAGCTATGATTATAATCCAGATAATAATCCGAACCGAGACCAAGTGCGATGAATTTTCCAAATTAAATTGTATCGGCAACAATTATTTCGTGCTCGCATGCTGGGGTCACTGTTTATGTAGTGACTTAACTTCGTTAATCAATCATCTTTGTAACCGTTATTGTACAAATCTCAAAGGTATTTGATATCAGAAGCAGCAACTACAGTTTATCAGAGAATACATGGATAACAAAGGTATAAGCTCGTCGAGCGTATTCGAAGCAGAGAGGCGAATATGTATGAGCTAGCAAATATTGAGGTAAGTTTATAGTCAAAACGAATAAGGCGCAGCTAGGTAATGCAAAGGTTAATAACAGGATGGGTATATATATATATATATATATATATATATATATATATATATATATATATATATATATATATATCCATGGGGATGAGAATGAATCATCGAGCAATATGTAAGTCATCAACATGTTAGCTAGAGTCTGTCATGTGATCAAGAGCATACGTTTGTACAGCTATAGTAGTGAACACAATAGTATAAAGAGTTATGCGAATTGTTCATGTTCTAATAAATTGTCTCTTAAGTAATTTAATTGAAGGGCTTAGCTAAATTTAACCGTAATCGCAATTGATTGGAGGAGAGTTGCTAAAAATAGTTTCAGAGTACGAAAATAAACATTGCTCGAATTACGTCACCATTTCATAAAAACGATCACTACTTAATTAGATCATGAGCTGGCCAAGGTGAAAGAAGAGGATGAACATATTTCTTCGGAGCACAACTCTTCGGCTTTTGGATCCAGCCGTCCAGAGGATTCTCAGTCTGACGAGTTTAGACACTGTTATCAACACGATATATTACTTTGAATAATTACTCCATGTTGACTGGATGGCCTGTTTGTACTGAGTCGGGCTGTCAACAGTTTTGACTATAACTATGCTTAACCATAACTGGAGGTGCTCGAGAGTCGGAAAATACAAATTCCTGGAACATATGCCAATAAGACTAGCCTAGGTAATTTATCTGTCAATCTTTTAGCTATCATTGGGTGTGTAGAAAACAATAATTGCAGTTTACCTACATTAAAGATTCTTTGGAGTACTCTATGCAACTTCGGTATTATGATTTCGCTCGGTGGATCATCTGCAAATTGTAAGCGTATATACAGGGAGTTTTTGCTCACAGTTGAACCCTTCTTATGAGCCCGTTTCTTGGGTAAATGTTCGCTGATACAATACTTTGAATATCTGTTTTCTTTTCGGGTAGCATGCAATGCTTTTGTTTATTCGTCGACCGCACCAAGAGAGCACACGGTCTTGATTTTTTAGTCCACTGTCTTAATCAGGTCTCTTTTATATTGTAAAGGAACCAAAACTGGAAATGTTTACAGTGACCAGTCCAGGTAATTTTGCTGTTGAAGCTACTTTCTAGAGACCCATCTCTTTTCCTTGTCAGTAGAAAATCTAGAAAGCCCATTCCACGTCTATTTTCTTCCTCACATATCAATTTTGATATATTTATGAACCTCATTAAATCGCCTGAATGTTTATGTTAGGTCAGTATAGTCGTTAAGAAAGATAAACGCATCGTCTGTATATCGTCAGTAAAATGAAAACTTGTCAGCTTATTGTGACAGTGGACCATTTTCTAGTCTAGTAGGAAAAATATAAGCTACAATGGGACCTAGTGGTGAATCCATTGCTACACCATCTATTTGTATGCACATTTTCCCACTGAATTTGAAGTTTACGTTCACGGTACATTTTGGTTATAAATTTTTAATGATGACCACAGGGATTGTAGTACCTATTTCTTGTTCTCTAAGTTGTTCACAGATGGGTTCTTTAGCCTCCTTGAGTGAGGCATTTGTATTTTTGAAGTTCAGATGATTTATGGAATTTCAGTTAGGAATATGACGAGTTATTAACCTTCCATAAACTGCTGTCGTTAACCTAGTGATATGTATAAATGTGTTGCATAGGCAACTAAAAATAAGAGGTGTTTTAAAATAACACGCTTTCTTAATAGTATGTGGTAGTATAAAAGAATTAAATATTTCTTAAAAAAATCTTGAGTGGCTCGGATTAACTATATACAAGCAGACTAACAAAAAAATCTATGTAAGTTAAGAAATGCTAAAAACGTGGTAAATTAACCAAGAAAGAGACGACATGAAACTCGCCTGGAATAATTTCAAAGATTAGATTATTCGGTAGACGACATATATAACGCCATTCATGAGGAGTAGTAATGATCCAAAAGCATCCAGAATAAAACACGCAGTATGACAATTTATTCCAGAGTGCTTGGTGCTGTTGACGTTTTTGTCACTCACTCAAATCAGAACAATTGATTGAATCCAGATAATTGTGTAGTTGTCATTGAACGAGCCATCTGAAATAACTTTTTGATTGCAGAAAATTTATAGCTTAAACTCACTGTATGTTTTTGGAGTAGTATCACCTTGTTGCTTGGCAATGTAACTTGATAGAAAAGGTATTATATGATAGTGCATAGTGTGAATCAGAAAGTGTTAAGTGAAGAAACACTAAAAATTAGGTCAAGATAACTGTTTAGTCCTTGATTACGTTGTTAGTCAATGCACATTTAGGTGATTTATAGATCATACACGATAGAGCTTGATGTTTGAACAAGTTTATTCTGCAGAAGCACGTAATTGCTATTAAAGCTTGTTAGTGAACCATCAAAGCTAAATGATATAGATAACCGATTATTGGTATCGACTGAGTTATTATGTTATGAATAATAATGGATGTAACATTACGACAATACATGCGAGTATTAATCAGAGGACCAATAGAATACTGGATTAAAATAAGTCTTTACAGGATACTAAACAGTAATAGGTTTCGTTTATTTAGTCGGGTTCACCAAGGTAGAATTATGGTCTACTATAATATTAGTACTGCTCTAATGATGGACCTAATCCTAAAATTGTAGATTTGTCGTGATATAACTGCCTAATCTGTAAGATATAAGGTAACATTCAACAGGGACCACGCCTGCATGGTCAAGCCATGCCATCTGATCAATTAATTCAACTTATTTTTCCCGCCCTCATAATCGTCGGGTTTTTCCCAGTGTCAAATGTTGAATGAATATTTCCCATATTGTCTCATGTTAGGGCTTAATGCCACTACGGTCTCCCTGTGTTTTTAGTTAAGATGCTTCTGTAGATATATCTACTGTTCTTAATCTGATAGTAGCAATCTACTGGATTTGATTTGAATAGTACAATTTCTTGATCGAAGGTTGAAATTATTGTAATATTAGACAACGTTTGGAGACATTTATCCAACATGCACCCCTGCTTGCTAATTTCTACATAGTCAATGCTGTTCTACACATTACTTGTTTTCCTATTTGTAATTATATTATGATCTCTCTCACCCAATGACCACCATATTTATACTTATCATTTGTCTCACAATTCCATTTAACGTGAAAAATTATTCAGCCACACACCACATATTAGTCGTCCAAATATTAAGGATTTTATTTTGTTTTATATCACAAACAATCCAAGGTTCATGTGCTATGATTTTAATTGATGTATGTTGCCTTAATCCTTGCCATTTTTGGATTACTAATTTGGATGCATAATTGTATAGACCATAAGTTCAATCCTTCATTTGCAAAACACCCATTAATAGTCTTATACTTTATTGTTCGTTCAATTCCACACCCATTACAGTCCGTCCCTATTCTCTTATGTTTATCTCAACCCTCTGCTGACAGACTTTTTACTTTCGACTGGCGTTACATATTACTTATATCTGTTAACATAAATAGCATACACTGCAGCACTAACAAATGGAGCTGTTTGTCAAATCACTTGCTAGGATCAGGTATTTGCTCGAAACTTATTAGAATTCGCCCGAAAAATTTTCATTTGCATCCCAAAATGTCATTGTGGCAAACCAAGATCATAAATATAGCTAGCAAATGGCAAGGTACTGACTCTCATAGTTTCAAATATTATCCCATGTTTGTACTGAAAGGGTTCAGGAGTAAAATATATTGCAACATATATTTGAAATTGGTAATTTAATAATGGGCAAAAAGTGAAGTTTCGGGTAACCACAGTTATTGAGAGCAGATACCGCTAGTTTTGAACGATATCTCTCCGGTTACCAAACTATTTTTCGAATGCGGCCCGACTATTCCAGACTTCGAAAGTCCAATGATGGAATCGATAATTTTCTGACCACTGTTGGTGTTTCAAAATGAAAAGAGTCCTTGAATTTGTAGTGGCATCGGATCATAACCACAATCCCCAAAGCTGAACATGAGATAACTGCGAAAATAGACTTTCGAGATGTGACACTAGGAGGTCAACAATGGTGGACGCGGTAACATTCATTCGAAATTCAATTCTTCGAATGGTTTGTCTCAGCCTCCAAAGTGTGGTCATACTCATGTAACATTACTTTTATTTGTATTGAATATATTGTTCTATCTCCAACTTAACTGTTTTCTCCATCATATGTTGATGAGTTTATGATACTATGAGTCAGTGTAGAAAGTGATATGACTTCCACATAAGATCTCATAGATTATGCATTTACATCACGGCAAATCTAGAATCATAGGATTAGGTCTATTATTAGACTGGTGCTAATAACGAAGTAGGCCGTAATTCTACGCGCGAAAGACCTTAACGATTATTGTATTCAGGTTTGTGATCTATATTCGTACATTAACTTAATCTTACAGATTAGTAAATCTAACCTAATACTACGGACTAACTATAAGACGACCGAATCTACTTGACACTAACTATAAGTCACAACACTGTAATCCTGACTTTTTCTCCTCATAGAAGTTGGTATGGCCCATGTACAGGAACGTCTTAAGAACGAATAGTATCATGCCAACATAAAGATATGTGTATTGCGGACACAAAGCAAAATAGTTCAGATGAACAAGCCCGAGCGGCCGAGCCATTTATGGTGAGCATTCAGTGTTATTCAAAAGTCACCACAGTACTTTCAAAAGTGTCAACAAACAGAATGGAAGTTTCAGTACACGTCCGACTTTAGGATCACTAGGCTAGCTTTCGCAAAGACAGATCAATTACTTAACAAAAAGCAACACTGTTGGTCATTGGTGCACAATGGTTTTGTTGGAATACATCATCATACTAAAAAGTCTGATTATGATAGGACACTACTATGCAGTAGCCGATAAGATCGCGGCAACCATACGGAACTCCTACTGCAAATTGCCGCGCGAATTCGCATATGGATGGCGGTGTGCAGATTCATTTTGAGTAGTGACCTGCCTCTTCTCAATACCTTCACATTTTCGGACAAGCACGAATATGGTGTGCAACTTGATACACAGCTGGACGGTTATGCCACCACAGGTGACTTAAACCTACTTTCTGACACACGGCAATAAATGCAGATGAAAGCAGCTTATGAAGCAACGGCTTCTCCTTCAGTAGAACTCAACATTTAAAAGAGAAAGTCGGGATCTTGAAATAAAATACAGTAATCACCAACCACGTCAAATTTGATGTGGAAGATTTGGAAGTCATTGAAGCCTTGACATACACAGTCAGAGTCGCTGATAAACAAAAGGAATCCAATGAAGATCCGAATGTAAAATTTGCCAAAGCAAAAAAAGAGAATACTTGAAAAACTAACGAATCGTCACTGGGGATCAGAATCGCAGCTGACAATGCAGACGTTGAAACTGTTCGGTTGAACGGGACAGAAACTTGTATGCCTACCACAATTATCGTCAAAATTTCCAGGTATTTATAAACAACCATCTACGCAAATTACGTCAAATTGACTTAGTAAGGACGATCGATATTTACTCGCAGAGGAGGACAATCCAACTGCCAATGTAGGAGGTTAGGAAAAGACTCTGTGTGTGGACAGGACACACTTTGCTCAAACCATTAACTCATCACAAAGCAAGTAGTGACTCAATCCCCACGGCATTAATGAACCGGGCAAATCACAAAGCACATGACAGCGAAAATCAGAGACTAAGATTGAGGCCACAAATACCACTGGTAAACAAGTTGGAAGGAGAACACAGCACAGAGTTGGTGTTAGAACTCTGGTCGGCGCTTTATGCACTTCTATGGGTGATAGCCTGGGGTGCTACAGGTCAAGGAGGCTCGTAAATTGAAATCTGCTTCAATTCCGTTCACAATCATTTGGAACACTTGAAGACCGGCTCAACGATGTTTTGTCGCGCCTTATTCAAACCTCCCAAATCATTGTTTGCGACTGGATGTGCTGTGATGGTACGTTGTGGTCTCTCTCATTTCTTCCTTAAGTCTTCATCTCACAAGTCTTGGAATTCAATATATGAATTCACTGTCAAAGATATCAATGGTGTGGATGTCTCCTTAGAGAAATACCGGTTTGTTCGATATTCTTCTTGTATATAGAATGATAATTATTCGTTGTTTAGTGGTCACGTTTGTCTAATTGTTAACGTTGCTTGTAAGTGAGGCGCAACGGACAAGAACTATCGCCAACTCCAGGAGATGCACACTCGACTGGTTGGCAAAGGCCTCCGTATATTAGCGTTCCCCTGCAACCAATTCGGCGGACAGGTATGTAACACTTAAACCAATGTTATTTGCAGGAACCCTGGGCGGAATCGGAGATTAAGAAGTTTGTGACTGAGAAGTATGGAGTCCAATTCGATATGTTTTCCAAGATAAGAGTCAATGGGTCTGACGCTGATGACCTCTACAAATTTCTTAAAAGTAGACTACATGGCACCCTAACAAAGTAATTGTTTTTTTCTTTATTAATGTCGTAGTGGTATTAAGTGGAACTTCTCTAAATTCCTTATAGATCGTCAAGGCCAACCGGTTAAAAGATATTCTCCTACAACTGCCCCAAATGTGAGTTGCTGAATTTTCAATATTTCTATTTAGTTATCAGTTTTGACTGTCTAAATAGATAGACGTAACTTAAGATAAATTGATGAAATCAGCAATCCACCCCAAACACTTCGATTTTTTCTTAATTGTCTAAGTATTTTGTTGTGTTATTTCTTAGGTATGTAACTTTCAATCACTTAATGGGTGCGTTAGCTTCCTCCCAACTAATGACGTGCAGACGTAAAACGTGGCTCATAAACAAATCACTTAAGGTCACCATATAATGTGCGTCACGAGAAATTTGTGTGAAAACAAACATTAGTAATATATGCTAACATCAGAAATTGAGGAGCGAAATATTCACAATTGAACCTTAGTTATTGCTTCCGCCTGGTTGATCGCAAGTAATGTCGTTATGTTACGTCACGTAACCTATAGTTCCTGTAGATTTGAAGATGCCACTAGGAAATTTTACCCATTTGAATATTTAGCTGGTTAGTGATCTCTCTATACATTAGTTGTTTAGATGATTACATCAATTCGTTTCCAAACTAGTCTCACCTCAATAGTGGTTATACGTCAAAAAACCAATCTGGACACAGCATATTACCTCACAGCCGGTACATGTTGATAAAGTTACCGGTTAATTGTCATGAATGACAAAATGAAACATCAACTTTAGTTACTTGTTAGTTTTATGGTACGTGAAATAAAGTCCATCGCTGCATATTTCAGTTATTGGTCATGTCAAACTTCATGAATGAAATTCGAGTTTAAGTTAACTATCTTACATTGCACTATATGACGTCATAGACCAAACGTTTTCCCGGCTCAGTTATGAAATAGTTATCTGTACCGAAGAAACTAGAACTTCAGGAACGAACCTTCGTGTCTTTACTGAGTAACGTTAATTCACAATATTGTCATTTAAGTTTTGTATGTCTTGGTCTCCAATGTGACAGTCATTTTCGTCAACAACACTATTAGGTTAATAGATGTCCACACTCGTGACTGTTTGGACTGATCTTAGTTAACTGCTACGTCTATAGAACTAGTTCATTTAATGTTTGATTTTTCTCAAAAACTTGTATATCGCCTTGTAATGGTCTGCAATTAGTTGTACATCAGTGTACTACAAGCACTAGGTATAATAATTACAGTTTTCGTGGGAGCGTACAAAGTTTCTGTATGGCAGTCTTCATCTTTCCATTTCCTGGTTTAGTGACACCGGTTAACGCGTTTAGCACTTGGGTGTGTAGCGGTTATTGAACCATGTATCAATCCAAGCACAATTTGTGTCAAGCAATAGTGGAATCCTCGACTACTGCAGAATTCAAGGGTTGGGAATATCTAGTTTCCTCACACTACGTAATTCATATATATTGTAGATCTAACTTATTACAAGTGATTTTTTTCTCTTCATTTACCTGCCTTGTGTCTTTTGGGGCAGACTTATTGATTGATAATGGCGAGATAATCGCAAGCTATGATTGCGTAGAGTAACCCACTTCTTGTCTGGCATCCGTAAATTATCTTTCTCCAATCTCACCTTTTCTATTTGTAATACATCTTTAATGCACTGTACTTCACATAGCGTTGATTCTGTAGTTTGTAATACTGATATGGAGTGTGGGAAATTGAGCTGGTGTATGTCCATACCAAACAATTCCTTGATTTTGACCGTCTGCCGTATTAGGTGGTTAGTTCCAATTATGATGCTTAATGTCTAATAGTGACCAAATTTATGAAACAGTTTTATCGATTAGTAATCACCTTTCAGTTTTGGGATTTCTGACCGAACTTTTGATTTTTTTGTAGGATATTGTAGGAGATATCATAGAGCTTTTAGAAAAGAAGTGATCAATGGAACTTTTGAGCTTTGAACAAATTCTCGCTATATGACGATGGCAATCTCAAATGTTCACTGATTGCCATTTGATGAAATCAGTTTTGTGTGCACCTGATTGCAGAATTTTGTTTACTTTGCTCATATTTTTCATTGAAACTACTTCTCAGAATAAATGTGTTATCTATAATTGATTGACTTGTACTTCATTGGACTTGCTTACGAGTTCACTGAAATACTTCTCATCGCACTTACCAAGCAGTTCTATTTCAGAAGTAAACAATAGCGGTTGGACTCCTAGAGAAGCTGGTGCATGTTTGCGTTGTTTTCTTCTAAGCCCTTATTATTAATAAGAAATATCAGCCCTGTGGTATGACAAAGTAGTCTAGTCAATCTACCCATCTGATCTTAGTGTAAGCTTTTTTTCTGAATGGGTTTTTAAACTGGCCTAACAATCTAGGGGTTCGTGCAAAGTACGTGAGAGATATACTTTCGTTTGCAATGTTAGATGCTTTGAACAAATTCTCGCTATATGACGATGGCAATCTCAAATGTTCACTGATTGCCATTTGATGAAATCAATTTTGTGTGCACCTGATTGCAGAATTTTGTTTACTTTGCTCATATTTCTCATTGAAACTACTTCTCAGAATAAATGTGTTATCTATAATTGATTGACTTGTACTTCATTGGACTTGCTTACGAGTTAACTGAAATACTTCTCATCGCACTTACCAAGCAGTTCTATTTCAGAAGTAAACAATAGCGGTTGGACTCCTAGAGAAGTTGGTGCATGTTTGCGTTGTTTTCTTCTAAGCCCTTATTATTAATAAGAAATATCAGCCCTGTGGTATGACAAAGTAGTCTAGTCAATCTACCCATCTGATCTTAGTGTAAGCTTTTTTTCTGAATGGGTTTTTAAACTGGCCTAACAATCTAGGGGTTCGTGCAAAGTACGTGAGAGATATACTTTCGTTTGCAATGTTAGATGCTTTGAACAAATTCTCGCTATATGACGATGGCAATCTCAAATGTTCACTGATTGCCATTTGATGAAATCAATTTTGTGTGCACCTGATTGCAGAATTTTGTTTACTTTGCTCATATTTCTCATTGAAACTACTTCTCAGAATAAATGTGTTATCTATAATTGATTGACTTGTACTTCATTGGACTTGCTTACGAGTTAACTGAAATACTTCTCATCGCACTTACCAAGCAGTTCTATTTCAGAAGTAAACAATAGCGGTTGGACTCCTAGAGAAGTTGGTGCATGTTTGCGTTGTTTTCTTCTAAGCCCTTATTATTAATAAGAAATATCAGCCCTGTGGTATGACAAAGTAGTCTAGTCAATCTACCCATCTGATCTTAGTGTAAGCTTTTTTTCTGAATGGGTTTTTAAACTGGCCTAACAATCTAGGGGTTCGTGCAAAGTACGTGAGAGATATACTTTCGTTTGCAATGTTAGATGCTTTGAACAAATTCTCGCTATATGACGATGGCAATCTCAAATGTTCACTGATTGCCATTTGATGAAATCAATTTTGTGTGCACCTGATTGCAGAATTTTGTTTACTTTGCTCATATTTCTCATTGAAACTACTTCTCAGAATAAATGTGTTATCTATAATTGATTGACTTGTACTTCATTGGACTTGCTTACGAGTTAACTGAAATACTTCTCATCGCACTTACCAAGCAGTTCTATTTCAGAAGTAAACAATAGCGGTTGGACTCCTAGAGAAGTTGGTGCATGTTTGCGTTGTTTTCTTCTAAGCCCTTATTATTAATAAGAAATATCAGCCCTGTGGTATGACAAAGTAGTCTAGTCAATCTACCCATCTGATCTTAGTGTAAGCTTTTTTTCTGAATGGGTTTTTAAACTGGCCTAACAATCTAGGGGTTCGTGCAAAGTACGTGAGAGATATACTTTCGTTTGCAATGTTAGATGCTTTGAACAAATTCTCGCTATATGACGATGGCAATCTCAAATGTTCACTGATTGCCATTTGATGAAATCAATTTTGTGTGCACCTGATTGCAGAATTTTGTTTACTTTGCTCATATTTCTCATTGAAACTACTTCTCAGAATAAATGTGTTATCTATAATTGATTGACTTGTACTTCATTGGACTTGCTTACGAGTTAACTGAAATACTTCTCATCGCACTTACCAAGCAGTTCTATTTCAGAAGTAAACAATAGCGGTTGGACTCCTAGAGAAGTTGGTGCATGTTTGCGTTGTTTTCTTCTAAGCCCTTATTATTAATAAGAAATATCAGCCCTGTGGTATGACAAAGTAGTCTAGTCAATCTACCCATCTGATCTTAGTGTAAGCTTTTTTTCTGAATGGGTTTTTAAACTGGCCTAACAATCTAGGGGTTCGTGCAAAGTACGTGAGAGATATACTTTCGTTTGCAATGTTAGATGCTTTGAACAAATTCTCGCTATATGACGATGGCAATCTCAAATGTTCACTGATTGCCATTTGATGAAATCAATTTTGTGTGCACCTGATTGCAGAATTTTGTTTACTTTGCTCATATTTCTCATTGAAACTACTTCTCAGAATAAATGTGTTATCTATAATTGATTGACTTGTACTTCATTGGACTTGCTTACGAGTTAACTGAAATACTTCTCATCGCACTTACCAAGCAGTTCTATTTCAGAAGTAAACAATAGCGGTTGGACTCCTAGAGAAGTTGGTGCATGTTTGCGTTGTTTTCTTCTAAGCCCTTATTATTAATAAGAAATATCAGCCCTGTGGTATGACAAAGTAGTCTAGTCAATCTACCCATCTGATCTTAGTGTAAGCTTTTTTTCTGAATGGGTTTTTAAACTGGCCTAACAATCTAGGGGTTCGTGCAAAGTACGTGAGAGATATACTTTCGTTTGCAATGTTAGATGCTTTGAACAAATTCTCGCTATATGACGATGGCAATCTCAAATGTTCACTGATTGCCATTTGATGAAATCAATTTTGTGTGCACCTGATTGCAGAATTTTGTTTACTTTGCTCATATTTCTCATTGAAACTACTTCTCAGAATAAATGTGTTATCTATAATTGATTGACTTGTACTTCATTGGACTTGCTTACGAGTTAACTGAAATACTTCTCATCGCACTTACCAAGCAGTTCTATTTCAGAAGTAAACAATAGCGGTTGGACTCCTAGAGAAGTTGGTGCATGTTTGCGTTGTTTTCTTCTAAGCCCTTATTATTAATAAGAAATATCAGCCCTGTGGTATGACAAAGTAGTCTAGTCAATCTACCCATCTGATCTTAGTGTAAGCTTTTTTTCTGAATGGGTTTTTAAACTGGCCTAACAATCTAGGGGTTCGTGCAAAGTACGTGAGAGATATACTTTCGTTTGCAATGTTAGATGCTTTGAACAAATTCTCGCTATATGACGATGGCAATCTCAAATGTTCACTGATTGCCATTTGATGAAATCAATTTTGTGTGCACCTGATTGCAGAATTTTGTTTACTTTGCTCATATTTCTCATTGAAACTACTTCTCAGAATAAATGTGTTATCTATAATTGATTGACTTGTACTTCATTGGACTTGCTTACGAGTTAACTGAAATACTTCTCATCGCACTTACCAAGCAGTTCTATTTCAGAAGTAAACAATAGCGGTTGGACTCCTAGAGAAGTTGGTGCATGTTTGCGTTGTTTTCTTCTAAGCCCTTATTATTAATAAGAAATATCAGCCCTGTGGTATGACAAAGTAGTCTAGTCAATCTACCCATCTGATCTTAGTGTAAGCTTTTTTTCTGAATGGGTTTTTAAACTGGCCTAACAATCTAGGGGTTCGTGCAAAGTACGTGAGAGATATACTTACGTTTGCAATGCGGATATCCGTCCTAACAATTGGTCTGAAACTTTATTTTGCTACTTTTATTTAACCGCATATCAAAAGACGTTGATTACACCAAGAGAAATGAATTTCGAATATAACTAAGAACACCGTTTAACTGTGCGTTGTAGGGCAGGCTACCCAAATATTGTCCGATTTAAGGCCGTGTACATGATACGATTTTTGTACTATCAAAGTGGTTGTTATCGTTATTACGAAGAAGACAAAAGTCTGTATGTACACAGGTGTTAGTTTTGGGAATGGTGATATGACACAAAACCGACTTCGGGACGGCAAATGTTCAGGTTATGTTAATTTACAGCACAGTTGTGGAGTCAGCGCAGTCGCCAAATTGAAAATTTTTGACAGCCATGTCCATTTATTCTTGTTTCTGAATTACTGCTTGGATTCGACAGCATTACAGTCCGAGCAACTAAATGCCTGGGAACATGGTACTGCGCACTATTTGTGATCTGTTATTAGTCGGAACACTCGTGTCTATGGATGGTAGGTGAATTAGTGCCGACGGTGACATGGCTGATAAGGTCGACCTGTGTATATTGAATACCAGATCAGTTTGTGCCAACCTATGGCACCGGCGCCCTCATGATGTTAGTCTGGTTGTAAAATATCGGGGTTAAAAAATATCGATGGGATCAGTCTCGATGTATGATTTTTAAGCCTGACCTCTCCGAGTTGGTGTCAGATAACTCTGTATGCGGTCATAGTTGTTTGATGGATTGCTGACACTCAGTAGCAATACCATGTCGGTGATACGGAGGTTCGACAATGTCTAACTGGGTACCCGGTTACATAATTCAGTCGGCGTCACCATGTGGAGGAAAAGGTTCCGATGACTCGTACATGTACTACAAATTCTGTCTCAGCTCTTTCCATATTGTGCTTTATTTGCCGAGGCTAAGACCTATTGGAAAAGCGGATATGGAGCCCGGCTATGAAAGAAAGCTGTATAAGACTGGCATCTAATGATCCATCAGAACTTCTTGGTCGGGATTCCGGAGGTGATACAACTCTGGCTTGAGGTGCTGTCAGACATGACAACCACTTCTGCTGATGAGGTCAATAGAAGTTATCAATGCACGATTATGGTTAAATTGGGCCATTACGTTCCCTGGAATTCACTTATCAGCAGCACTTAATTCAAATAAGGCGACATTTCTAAAGGGTTCAAAACCACAGGTTGTTGTTTAGGTGTCAATGCCAAGGTTGGACTTTATAGTTTCAAGTAAATACAACATTGACCAGAAAGTTAATAACAAATGTGTTTTTTGTTATTTCCAAATGAGTAGAAAACTGTATTTCCGACGTTTCGCCACTTAATATAATCCACTTCTTCAGAGTAAATAACCAACCGAAAAAAGATCAACACAACTCTAAATAATACAAAGGAAATAACCCCATGTACTGTTTAAACTTGTGTTAATTGCATTTCGGTTATTTATTTACTGTGAAGAAGTGGCTTACACTAAATCACGAAACGTCAAAAATACAATTCTCTACTCATTGGAATATCACAAGAAATATACCTATTATCCATAGGTTATTTTGTTTGAGTAAATCTTTTTGTATTTCAGAGAATAATTTTCTTAGTTATTCTCGAACGTATTGATAATAAATTGAAGTACATATTATTTTATCTGCATGCTTCAATGACCTCGTCTTTTCATTGTGTGAAAAAAAGAAAACAAACTAACTATGTGTACTTATATTTACAGAGTAAACACAAGTTTTAATTATTGATTTATTAAGTATAAATATTATGTACTTTTTAATTACATAAAACTATTTTTATACACATCAATTGCTCTTAGAATTTACATGGTAAAACACACACACACACACTGTCACTAATAATCTGCGTTATTTAATGCATTTTTTAACAAGTGCAAAATATATTGAGATAAAATGAGATAATCATCATATTCACAATCAATCAATCTATAATCAAATTGTTGTTATGATCAATCATTCAAAAAAAGTCCACATTGTATTTTATTTGAAGAAAAACAAAACAACTATACAAACCCGACAATGTCATGTTGGTATATATTTGTTAATAAATCTGAAAAAAGACACAAAGAAGTATTTTGATGAAGATTGAATTTTATTTAGTATAAAATAATTATCATTATCAATTCACTTTACCAAGAATATGTTCTATATATTTTATTATAAGCTACAATTTGTGCATATGTTCACACATATGTTCAAACCCATGGCTTTTAATGATTGGAAGTTAGATTATATAACCTTTAAGTAATCAAAGTAAAGGTTTATTGTTTATATTAAATATTGTTTCAATCTATGTTGATTCAGCAATATACTAAGATTAGTAAACCAGGTTAAATGTGACTTGATTGCGATAACTAGCACATAATTTTGAATTTCAAACATTTTAATATTCCTTGATTAAATATATATCTGAAACAATGTGCATAGGTGATTAGATCACGTGGACACTAAGTTAGAAGATATCACAAAATTGGCAAGCTTAGGAGAATATGTGTTTCACATGAAACACTGATGGAAAAACGTGACTTTAATCGATAGTTAAAATCTATCATTTTGTTTCAATTGTCATAACGTCAATAATATCCATATTTACGCTAATTATGACTATAACTGACTGTTGAAATTTATAATACAAATAAGCTGGGAGTATTTCAGGGGTTACAAACTATATAACTTTATTCCTCGATTGCTTATGGTCATTTATTTTCAGATGAGTAATATTAAGTTAAGTCATGGATGTTCTTAACTACTCTACTAAATCAAAAACACTACGCATTTTCGCAATCCAAATACACATACGCACAAGGAAGTATCGACACTGATCAAGTGGTAAGAGATGGATTATTTTTGCTTTGAGTTATGCGCGAATTCGTATAGATATTTGCAGATTTATACCAAGGACTGGCTTTACCCAAACAACCAGTGAAAACAAGCGAACTAGGAACAATTATTTTGTCCTATTGTGGGACTCATCGACCATATCTATCTTATCTACCACCCCACTCACAACTATATCGGGTGTGAGATAGATATCACCAGTGAGAATGGGTGATGGCCATGCAATATCTCAAAATATGGATGTAAATTACGAAGTAGAAACTCAGTGGTTTGAACATTAAGCGATCGCTGCTAACCTTGACGATCGCAGGTTCGCACCCTTGAGGGATCGCGGATACGAACTACTGGCGAGTCCCTTACTCGAACGAAATACCTTCCAATTGCTTCCTGGTTATCAATGATCATCCAACTGAAGTCGGTTCTCTAAAACTCTTATACAATCGTGAACATTTAATTCAATAATATTAAAGATGATATTATACGGTACAGAAATGGAGTCTGACTGATTGCCTAGTGATCATCAGTTTCATGTCGTTCTAGTTGATGGTTGATCATAATAATAATAATTTGAACTCCCCAATATGCATTTACATGATCGCTCAGTAATATTATTTCAAAATTTATGCGGTGTAAATTTGATCACAAGTCAATTGTCCGGTCACTTCAGTTATAATTAGTAATAGTGGCAATCAACATGGTCGTTATGGCAGAAGACAGTGGCTTGAGAGTGTACGAGTAAAAGCAGGTTACATTACATTTTAATTGTCAATTCCACTTGCATCTTTTACCTCTATTTCCTTCTCATCCGGTTCGTTTTGTGTATCACATCATGTTACTCACTAATATTCAGTAGCTAATGGCATTTTCAATCAATTTCGTACATAAGAAGCATAATATCCCTTCGTTGTTGAGTTGAATACATAGATATGTTACATAAACTTGTGACTTTCAGTCAACTTATTGTTATAATTGTGACAGTTACTTCGATTTCTTGTTTAGTCATCAAAAATTTGTTACGGCATGATAGTTTTAGTATTTCGTGCTCTTAGTACTCGTTTCGATTGTTGGTTGCACTGTGGTATTGACAAAACTACTGGCTATCAAGTAGATTATCGAATGTTTTGGTAAATAATCCCCATACAGCTATTCCAAGAACCTCTTCATCTCTGACTGCATATGCACGCTGTAAGCACCATAGAAACCTCATGTACTGAGGCTTGTAAATATATTTCCTATATTGTCATTAATAATACTACCGTATTTTACAAAATGCTACTGTTTTCGTTTCGGGATTTTGACACATCACTTAGTCGTTTGGTCGGAAACATCAAGCAAAATTAACCATAATATTTTTGATCAAGTAAAAATTGAGAACAGTTACCTCACATTAACCTCACTTACTGTTCTGAAAATGATCAAATAAATATTTCAAGTTATACAACGCATGCTTTTCTGGCGTCAGATATAAATTAAATCTTGAACCCAAAGACATGATATTACGCTTTAGTATGCAAATTGCTTGGCTGTAAAAAGCAAGATGAAATTACAAGGGAATATTTAAATACAATAGTGAGTGTACGTCGTTGTTCCATATCTTACTTAAATCTACAAAGTTTAACTCTGTACATGGGCAAACAGTATTAATCGACGTTACGAAAGTAATAGAGCAAGAATAAATGTTACTTCCACATAATTCTATGAAGGATTTGACAGAAAACTCGATCACTAGCTCCTTATCGCTCTGCAAACACGATACCATTGAGTAACTAGGTCGAGATCCAATGGCCTACATAACCACTTTAAGTCAATCCTGAAGCGAAAAAGCCTAGACTTTATCTAATTTCATCGGTAGGTAGATTATCGCCTTACTATTAATCTGGTTGACTCGCACGTGTAGCATAGAAAGTACACAATGATAAGTTTTTCGATAGAACAATGAGAAGACGGAGTTGATCTGAGAAAGGTGATGTATTTGCAGCCTACATTTCGAACAATCTGGTCACACAGATACTTGTCAGAGCATATTAATAATAATATAATATGGTCTGACAAGTATATGTGTGACCAGATTGTTCGAAATGTAGGTTGCAAATACATCAACTTTCTCCGATCAACTCCATCTTCTCATTGTTCTATCGAAATTTATAAAAGGGACCAATTGCTTTAGATAAGTTTTTCCTTTGAAACTATGATGAAGCGACTATCCAGTGCTCAATTGTTTATCATGGTTTCCTCAATAATGTTGCGTCATGATGGAGATCACCCTCGAAATAATTTTATGTTGTGTAATCAGTAATAAAAGGACAAGACAAACATGATATTAGTCACCAATCAATTGTTAGTATTTGAGTTCTACAGTGGAGTAGTTGCAACCTAAATAGCTTAGTGGCAACGTTTCGAACGATCAAGTTGGGTGATACTTGTTTGGATACCGAAGGAGGCATCAGTTCTTTCGCGATCGGAGATCTACCATGTTAACGAGCACCAACTATCAGGAAACCTAGTTAGACGGTTTCCTGTCGACTATCTTCAACCACCTAACTTCTCGAAATAACCTTTACTTATTAAAAGTACAATTGGTCACATACTTAACAAGTCCTATATTTATACTAAAATAATTCCTTAATACTACATTGTTCAAATACTAAAAATTTGTAATAAAAATGAAGTTAATACTTACCAACGATCTGATTGAGAAATATCACGAGTGGAAATATCCAACAGTTTTAACTTGGGATAAATTTCAACAAAATCTCTAGGATAAATTATTGGTTGGTCAAGAATTGCAGTGATCAAAGTAAATAAATGCACGATATAAGCAAAGCATGTAGGCGATGTAAATGTTTCAATTCCATAGTTTATACGATGAATTGGATTATTATTACTATTATCATTAGACAATTCTATACCATCCAATGGAACTGAAAAATGCCCATTCATATGAACGTAATCATTGGAAAACTTATCCATGAATTTATCATTCTTTGCTGTTACTGAATTCTGGAACAAAGTAAAACACAGATCAGAAACAAATTAATCTCTGATCGGATCATTTACTTTATCCACTTATCAAATATTATCAACTAACAATAATTGACTAGTAAGGACTGTGCAGTTAAAAGACTACATTATGCCAGAAACTAATAACTAAAAGTCAAACAACACAAATCTTGATCTTTGATTTTATATAATTGATTTTAAATTTAACAACAGTTAAATAATAAATCCATTAGAAATTGGATATTTATGTTTTGTCATTTTGTTTCCAATATTTGTTGCCCTTTGTAAATATCATTTAAAATTTATGTGGAAAGAGAACAGTTTTGTATAGGAAAAAGGTACTAAAACTCTCTTCACTAGTGAGTACACCAAGTTGGCACACTAAAATTTTAAACAATTGTGCTTTCAATTGATTGGTCGCTGAGTATTAATCAATGTGATGTTTATCTAGTCGTTGTAGTGATCAGTACTCAATGATCAATCAGTTGTAACTATTTTAGTCCCATCGGAGGTCAGTCGTAGTCCAAATGACTCAGTAGTAACATCTCAGATCATGAAGCCGAGTGACATATGATCGAATCATCAAGAGAGCATTAATTCCATCAAGATCACAGGCACACCTTGCTGAATTGTGCCGAAAAGCACAAAATCCAGGTGTAGAATATCCGTTAGAACGGAATATAAATGCAAGACTACTTTTCAGGTTAGTGTGATTTTTGATTAGCATGATATTCGTTTTAGTTCACTGTAAGATTTTGTTCAATATATTATTCAATTTATAACAGTTTAGGAAGTATACATTAGTAATACGATCTTTCCGAGCAACAATAATACTACTAGCTAAAAAAAATAGTTTTCTTATCTAATAAAATAAAATATTCATAAGCTAAATAATAAACACAGAAATCAACATAATTATAAGTTACTTAAAACGTGGGTGAATGTAAGAAGCGAATTTCGTAGGTCAATTAATAAGTGTTAATAAACTTAAAGCTGACTATCAAGCTAAATTCGTGACCCGAGATATATCAAAGTTGTCTTTCAGTCACATTTTTAAATATTAAAACAAATATATTTCGCCCAAGTTTTTAAACAATTATTTTGTCGAAATAATTTTTATAAGTATATTTTTCTCTACATTTCTTTTAACTCATATTGTATGATAGTAGGAGTTTCAATTGATGGGATGGTGTTATGAAAACTTTTAATTATGTTTTAAGTCGTTTGTTACTTGTTGAAGTGGAGAATCTTATATGTGCATAAGCGAATTTTCCATGAACTTGTGTCGTCTGCTTATTTTGATCGTTTATCCAACAACCATTATGTTGAACAGTCTAGTTGACTAGGAATACTCTTCTAATGATAAAGAAATAAGATACACGTGGCTAAAGGCAATGGCAAAACATTTTATGATTTCTTTAACTGATCACCTGATGGTTTGTTTACACCGGTCTCAAGAGTAATTTCTATTTCATTCAACTCGTTTACCATGTGTACGGATTTGTACACCAGGGTTCGAGCCACATTATATGTATAAGAGCTAGTTATATTACTCGGTCCCTCAAACAGGATTAGGTGGGGTAGAGTTCGCACCTGAGACTTAGTGACTAAAAGTCAAAACCCTTAACCTTTGCATCACTACACCACCTTCAGAAGTAAAAGATGAAATAAATTACCTAAGAATCAATAGTCTCAATTCCGATTTATATAAGTGTGTTTTTCATAACATATCCAGTTTAGTTTTTAAGATGGTCATTCATGACTGCTGAAAAGCTATATTAAAGGACAATAAACGAAATTAATAACTAAGCACAAACTATGTGGTACCAGCGAGATGTGAGAAACCTCATTAATGAATCAGCATGGCTATTACCAGTTCACTAAGATAAACTTTACATTTGTTGAAAGTAGACATACGAATACTAAACACATTTGATCGAAAGATTTTGTCAGATGCTTTTCTTAAAAATGTGAGGGAATATCTTAGTGGAGGGTTTTTACGTAGGGCTTAAAGTTTTAAAAAAGCAAAGGTAGGCGATTTTTTTATGAGATTATGCAAATAGATTCACTGAACGATAATTGGAACATGCTACGTATATCCATATTTATTATTGAACTGGATTTGTGTTGTATGTAAGTAGTTCCTAAAGTATTCACATGGTATAATAAACTGAATCATAGACTCTGATAACTTACGTTCATTTCATTTGAAACAATGACAATAATAATTATTATTATAATGGCTTACTATAATACCGTTCGAGTTCATTTCTTCACCAATGTTGTACATTGGATTTATTAAATCACTGGTAAAAAGACCATATACTTCATTTAACAAATGAAGAATGCGAGTCAATAGTGCGTAACGTGTTTTGCTGAGGTCATTACTGTCAAAAAAAAGAGACACACGTCAAGGAAAACAAATCGATAATAGTATATAAATAAATATCTTAAAAATCTAAGGAGGTTAATTGAGGAAGTGATATCAGTCCATGATGTCATTGTCAGTTGAAATGAGCACGTGTTAGTAGATGCAGACTACCTGATTGGAATCTTTGTAGTTGTTGGGATAAATGGTTAAAGATGTTGGATGACATAGTTCAGAACCGGCCACAATGCTGCAGATGTATTAATTTTTTTTGTATCCCATTAGTTTTTGGTGGGGTTTTGTTCTCTGAGCTGGATGGTTTGGTCGTGGAGCTTCTATCGTTATTCTGAACATCATCAGCAGAAGCTTCAAGCAGAAGTTAAGTGTTCGAATTTCTCCACATATGGCTCACAGCTTGTCATGTAGACGTCGATTTTGATTGTTTATTCCATTAGATCTTATACTTTCTATTTTCTCAAATAATATCATTTATGTCCACTCTTAGCTACTACCACTAATACTGTGACTAATTATACTCCTCTGCTTTCTGGCTATGCTGATATGGTGTGGCAACTTAAAACGATGCACAAATACTCCAGGTTTTACTTTCAGTACGACTGATTTAGCTGACCTTAAAAATCAGTAGTATTAAAAATAAATAAATTCCGATGACAATAACATTTAGGAAATCCTGTGAGTAGAACAACAAAAAGCAACTTCAAACAGTGTTGTATAGACTTAAAAGTGTCCCTGACTATATGGTTTGATAGTTGGGAAAAACTATTACCAGCATTGACTACTTTGGTATTAGAAAAAGTTAACCACTTCTACTTTTCACCTTTACCTAAACCAGAAGGCAAGGCAGTTTCCGACAAGATATATTTTGGATTCAGCAAAAAATTGGTTAGAAGCAGCCGTTGTTTATAAATATATTTACGACTTCCCCCAGGTTAACAAAGTAAAATATTAAAACATCAGGAAACCAATAAACAGAGGAAATATTTAGTATCGGTAAGAATGAAAGGCACAGTGTGGGAATTTATTTGGGGAGTAAGCTAATTTATAACTTAAAAATAATAAACTCTATAGATAATTTTAATGATCTGACTACCTACGACTATTGTTGGTTGGTTTCTAAAAATGTTACATTCTAAACAAAGAAATATACTCCCAACAAGAGATTCTCTATAATCTGTACGTATAAATCAACAGATGATCAAATATTTAGATTTCAGTGTCTATTTATATCCAGTATACAAATGAAAAGAAACTCAAGCAGAATCAAGGTCAGGAAACAATTTCATGAATGATCTTCTTTAGTTCGCAATTCAGTTTCCATAAACTAAAAATTTAAATTAGTATTTCAGTTTATGTATACATATAAAAGTGGTAACAGGTATGCTTGACAATAATGTAATGCTACATTTTTTAAGCATATTTAAACAACTTACGCGTTAATTTTGACTTGAAAACTGGTTTATCATCTTTGATTAATATTTGGTAAGTTTATTGGTAAACTTTATATACCTTTTGTGTATTTTTAGAATTGAACTTACACATTTTACTTATGAAATTAATATATCTGACCGAGTATTATTGGTCGAAATATTTACATTACAAATAAAGATGCCTACATTATACCCTAAATATTTTTTTGATCCAGGTCTCAACCTTGAGTTCACAAAAGAAATCAGAAGTTTTATTACCAATCCAATCAACAACGATAAAGTGAGGAAAATGTGGATATCCATAAAATTTTCTGACACATACTTGAGAAATATATGTTAGTGTCAAAAGATTTGGAGTGTCAAATCCAACTACACGTGAGCAGTTTAATAATTTAAAATGGCAATTAAAAAAAGCACTTATTTAGATTGAATTAAATCATATTTTTGAGAAATAGAGCGTTTTAAAACGCTAAATTTTTGAACTAAAAATTGAATTTTTTTTTAGCTTATAATAGTTTTCTATTCACCAATAGACTCCATTGAAATATCTTATTGACTAAACTTACACAACTGACATGCAAATTGTTGCAATTCTTTCATCTTTATTGACGGCAGGTACACGGTTTTAGCAATTTTATTTCAACGGATCAATGTTTTAAAATGAAAAACAGGTGTATATATATATAAGATTGGTCCACCTGGTCTCCTGCATTTTACGGACATTCCATGTACCTGTATTAATTGTTGCTCTGGTTGTTAGAAAGGAATCGGCTTTGTGACTTCCAAAGAATCTCAGCTTTCACCATGAGGCATCATAATTTTTCTAAATGAAGATCACTTGACTCCAAGGGTAGAGTTTAAATTGTTTTCTCTGGTTAGCAAGATTGTTTTCAGTGGGATAGGGTTGCTGATCTAATACAAAACCCTCCTCCTTCATCCGGCCTGGAAACTGGTAGTAAACCTAGAAGAGCTACAGGTGGAGTGCACAGATCGGATAGTAAAACTACGGATCATTGTTGAGCAATCAACTAAATGGAACTCATCATTATACATCAATATCCTTGACTATGAAAAAGCGTTTGACAATGTGGATAGAACATTATGGAAACTTCTTCGACACTATGGAGTACCTGAGAAAATTGTCAACATCAACCAGAATTCATACGACGGACTACACTGCAAAGTGGTGCATGGAGAACAACTGACAGTCGCATTGCAAGTGGTGTCAGACAAGGCTGCTCGCCTTCTCTCTTTCTATTTCTCCTGGTGGTCGATTGGATTATGAAGACCTCCATATCTACAGGGAAGCACGGAATACAATGAAAAACTTAGACGAAGCTAGGCGATTCCGACTGCGCAGATGACTCAGATCTTCCATTCCATACACACCACCAAATGCAGATGAAGAAAACTAGTGTAGCAGCAGTAGGCTTCAACATACACATGGGAAAAAGCAAGATCCTCAAATACAACACAGAGAACACTAATCCATCTTACATTATGAAAATGGAAGCTTCCACGTACCTGAGAAGTATCATTGATAAACAAAGAGAATCTGATGCAGACGTAAAGGTAAAAATTAGAAAAACAAGGGTCGCCTTCCTACTGTTGAAGAACATATGGAACTTAAAACAACTGTCAACCAATATCAAGGTCAAAATCTTTAATGCAAACGTCAACACAGTTCTACTGTACGAAGTTGAAACTTGGAGAACTTCCACAACCGTCATCAAAAAGGTAAAAGCATTTCTAAACAATTGACTAGGGAAAATAATGAATTTCCGTTGGCCAGATACCATCACCAATAGCCTACTGTAGGAGAGAACGCTGGAAGTGGATAGGATACACATTTCAAGAAGTCGATGTTTACTAAGAATAAGCCATTGTCTGAGAGTAGTTATCGGAGAGCTGAGACACTAAGATTAGCACTAAAGTCTTTCATTTTGTTCTACACTACATATTTGGGTATTACAATACACTGCTACAATAATATCTGACCATTCGACTTTTGAAAGGAGAGCAGGGAATTTCCTGTAAAACCAAACCTTTACTTCATAGAAACAGTAGTCAGAAGTTTAGACAGAGACTCTTTCATTTGAGTGAACTGTGATTGAAAGCTGCTGTTGCGAATTAGGTAGTAAAGGTTCAAGATCCAGAGTTTTATATGAAATTTTCTGTGAGATTTAATATTAAGATTTACAATATTTCTAAATTTCTCGGTAAAATAATTTATACAAAAAAGATGACATAATGATTAAATAAAATACAACGACGTAAATAAGTGGACACGCCAATAACAACGATAATACTTACTAGCCATCCTTTAAAGATTGTTTTAAAACTTTCAGCCGGCTATTGATTGCTGCTTTATTTTCATTTATATTTAGGAATTCCTGTTCTGTAAACAAATATTAACAAGTTACATATTACTCAGAAGATAATAATCTCTTCATTTCTCGATCAAATAAGATCTTAAAAGTATGCGGAGTTACTCTGTTAAAAGACTATAAG
This sequence comes from Schistosoma margrebowiei, assembly GCA_944470205.2. Taxonomy (NCBI): domain Eukaryota; kingdom Metazoa; phylum Platyhelminthes; class Trematoda; order Strigeidida; family Schistosomatidae; genus Schistosoma; species Schistosoma margrebowiei. Next base: position 49,503,215 of record OX104024.1, read on the forward strand.
TTATATATTGACTTGACAAGCAATTATGTATCATTGAGAGTAGACGAAGATATAAATTAACTGAGCATCAATCTAAATTATCACAATTCATAGCCATTAAATAATATGAATTTGATGAAACGGGATGAGGAAAATGAAAATCGAAAACAAGCAAATCTGTCCATGAATAGCTGCGAAGAAAATATATTCTTAAACGTACTCAAAAATTGGCTAGGATACGTTGATGATATATTCATGGTATTAAAACGTGAAATATATTACTTATTTTCGGAGAAACTAAACAATGAGTCACGCAGTATTAAATTTACTTTATAAGCAGACTGAGATATATTAATTTTTCTAGACTGCCTACTTAGTTGGAAAGAAAATGAATATTTTGATATGACTATTTTCAGGAGGACAACACATTCGATTAAATATTTAGATTTTAATTTCTCACACTCCATCAGCAGTGAAACGGTACTAGCTGTCGTCAGTACTTTGAGAAGAGCTCGCACATCGATAACAAACGAAGAAAGGGGAAAATTAGAAATACCTAACCGAGAAATTTTGTTCACAAAATAGAGAATAATATTTAACGTGGCCGAAGAAGCACTCCAAAATCATGGACTACAATCATTGTGACTCTATATGGATTACATATATCAGATGAGATTAAAAGTGTACTGAACAAATACAATATCAGATTATTATCTGGAATCTGAAACACTACAAAGCAACTTATTTTATATAAAGGATAAAATACTGAAGGATTCAAAATCTATTTGTGTCTACAAGATAAAATACCCACATTGTTACAGAATATAAATCAGACAACATTTTATAGAAATCAAAGCCAGGAGAAATGAGCATCGCACAGATTCTGTTCAACTACCAAGAAATTCGATACAGCTTAAAAATTTTGGAAGATCTTCAGACGTAGGTCTAGACACTATAATATTAAGCCACAAAATTGACTCTGATAATTTTGAAATCATTTAGAAAAACTTTTAAGATCATAAAGAATATCTCATAACAAAAATGAGGGGTGGAGACAAATTTTGCTTGGTTCCAACAGCACCACCCTTCCTCAAACTAAAACTGTCAACACAAACGGGACAATAAAAGTTGTTCATCATAAAAACATGTTATTTTTACGATTCAAACTATTATCAAATGTAACAATCTACACCTGTCTGTTATTGTTATCAATTTATTAACTCGACATCCCGAAATTAACTTATCCAGAAGAACTTTGATTAAGTTATCAAACATCAGCTGATAATCTTGTAAGTTCTGGTTCACCGTTACGTTGATAAAATTATCAGCACTAAAAAGCGAAATGCCAATGAAAACATATCTTAGTCTTTGGAAAAAGTTTCTTATAATGATGGATGCTATTCTGTTTTGTGAGCTCTACTACTACTTTATTGAGAGAAAGTAGGCGAATACTAATATAGAAAAATAAATTGGTTTTTTTAAAGTAGCGTATAAAAGACCATATACGTTGCGTAAAAGGTGCATTTTTGATTGTGCAGCAAATTTTGTTGCATAAGATCTGTGAATAGACAATGAATACAACAACATTTATGGTAGTCAGAGACTAAATATTTATCATTTTTAACATTTTAATAAACTGATCATAGTTTAAGCATATGATGGTTAAACGTTTCATTGATTTCCACCTCTTCACTTGTCTAATTGGAATAACACATTAACAGTGATGAAGAAAATGGACTTCCTAGTGAAGCTGTCATACGTACTTAAAACTGTGATGAAATGAAAAACAGACCACCATACTAAATGTATAAGCAGCAATTGTTGCACAAATGCTTTATTATAAGGCTATCGCAGCAACGTAGAACCTATCATATTCCTGTAACGATCCAAGTCGCTACATATAATCGCAGTAAAGTGAAATTATCAGGATGCAAACCTAAGTAAGAATACAAGCATCATAGATTTTTAAAAAGTTTAGGGATAGAGAGTATGACGTGAAAATAAAAATTTAGTTTGGGTAAGATATGTGAAGTTATTTTGGGATTCAGTAACTAAAAGAAGATAATTAGTGAGTGCATCTGAGCTAGGTCACCCAACGATTCCAACCAATTGTTACGATAAAGACGAGACCTGTTTAAACTTCTGTCACCGATTTCCAAGAATTTCCAGGAACCTTCTTTTCTTATATTTGTTTTGACTGCCTCAGTCAGTCAGTCAGTCAGTAACAACGTAGAACTTCGTACGCAAGTACATCAGTTCGAGTTGCCACATCACATTAGCACAAAGATGCAGTGGTCGATTCAAATCCCGTAGTGGTAGAGGTAGTAAGAGTAATAAGCAGTAATCGGAAAGATTAGGGTTTGAAAATGTTATTCAATGAGTACAATCCAGTGAAGTATATTTGGAAGGAGATGAAAGGGACATGAAGAATTCAGAAGATTAGAATTTGGGAGAACACAAAGAGTGGATGCACATGCGCCATTGCAAACGATTTTGAGCCAAATCATTCAGGGCCTCTAACCATCGGTTGCTATCATCTTGCGGACCCCAACCAGGTAGTCTACACCTACCAATATGACTTAGTCTACTTGTCAGTGACTTCATGGACTTGTGGCATGTTTTGGTCTGGCCGCCCCTAGCTTTCTTCCCATCTACTCCTATACAACAAAACATCGCACGTCGAGGCAGTCGGTGGTTGGGCATATGTAACACGTGTCCAAGCCATCTCAACTGATGAAGTTTCACTACTTCATCAATTGATTTGCCATCTTTACTTAGTACCCGTTTCCTAACAACTGCATTACTTACTCGATAGTCCCAGGATATACGAGCAATATTTCGAAGACACCTATGATCAAATACTAGTAACCTACGGATACGCTCTACTCTTACCGGCAATGTTTCACTGACATAAAGTAGGACAGAACGAACTGCTGCGCAGTGAACACATCCTTTGGTTGATAGACGGATATCTCGCCTACGCCATAAATGTTCAGTGGCCCGTGGATCTGACTCCAATTAGATCGTACGAATGATTGTTATCGCCTATTCTCGTACATAATCGCCAATAACGGAATTAAATAAGTCGAATAACGAGAATGGGATTTCGAATACATTTTTTTGTATATGAAGCGAATGAAACAGAGCCAAGCAAAATGACACGCAGGGAAGATAGCTGGGAAGCCAACTCCATTTTAGTCAAGCGTTACTCAATATTTTAAGTCAAAAATAAGCTACAGACATGCAATGAGTCATGGGATATGATGTGCACACACATATAAGCTGATATAAAAACAGTGAAGACTGATAAGCGAATAAATAACAAGGTCAAAGTATGGCTCAAGTAGAATGAATAGAATGAGATGTCCGGAAGCTAGAATAAGGTATATGGGCTTAGCATAATAACTGACACTACAAATGACGCAAGTTGACAAAAGCTAGTCGAGCCTTCTGTATCCGTGCTGAGATTTCGTCACACACCAGACCACAAGGGCTGATGAGACTTCCAAGATAAGTGAAGCGATCGACACGCTTAATTACTTTGCTCCCTATCATTAGTTCGGGTGTCAATGCAACCCAATCCTGAAGCAACATTTTACATTTGGAAGGAGAGAATCGCATCCCGAACATGCTTGCATTGTTGCTTAGAGTGGTCAGAAGACTCTGCATTTTGTCAGCGTCTTCACCAAATAAAACTATGTCATCGGCATATTCCAAGTCAACAAGTGAACCTCCTGGTAGAAGTTCAAACCCTGGAAATTTAGATGAGGAAAGTGTTATCTCGAAAAGTACGTCGACGACAAAGTTGAACAAGAATGGAGAGAGTGGACAGCCCTGACGAACACCACTTGAGGTAATCAATTCTGATGACAGTTCGCCATAAGCTCTTACTCAACCTGTTGTGTTCGAGTAGAGAGCCTTTACAAGGTTAATGTACTTCATTTAGTACTCCTTTCAGTAATAAACACTGCCATAGAACCTCACGATCAACAGAGTCAAATTGTGCCTTAAGGTTGAGAAACACTACGATTATGGGACATCTGAATGTGTGTCTGTGTTCCAGAACCTGATGTAGTGTGAATATCTGGTCTATACAACCACGTCCAGATCGAAAACCAGCCTGATTTTCTATAGTCTGCTCTTCACGAGCTTTAGTTAGGCGTCGAAGTATTATTGAAGCTAACATTTTAGACACTATATTAGTCAAACTGATTCCTCTGTGATTGTCACAAGAGGACTTTTGTCCTTTCTTATAGACTGGCACAATCAGTGATTGAGACCAGTCAGATGGGATTACGTTCAGTTCCCGAATTCTTCCTAAGACCTCAGTTAATCTCACTGCTAATACTGAACCACCATCCTTAAAAATCTCAGGAGTAAACCTGTCAGGGCCTGTTGCTTTCCCTCGCTTCAGATTTCCTATGGCTTTTTCAACTTCGTAAAGAGACGGAGGACCTACATTAACTTGTCATTTAGGTTGACTGGAGATCGTGGGAAACCAAAGTGTGGCTGAAGGCCAGTTGAACTGATCCCTAAAGTATTCTGCCCATCGATCCAATCTCCTGGATTGAGAATGAATAATATGTCCATCTTTCTCTGAGAGTGTTTCGCTAACAGTCGGTTTCCTAATTCCGGTTTCCTTAACAAGTCTGAACAATTGTTTGCTATTACTTATTGCCGCTGCCTTTTCCATCTCTCTTGCTTTTGCTACCCACCACTGTTCGCGATCATTGCGTAGACTTCTTGTCAGCTTGCGCTTAAGCTGACTCCGCTCTTCATTATGTTCAGATCCAGATGGAATGAGTTTTCGAGCATCTATCAGTGCGATAGATGCTGCTGAGATCCAGTGTAGCTCCCTAACCTTCTGGTTTACCTTACTAGCAGATATCACTGCTGTTTCCACAGCTTTTCGGATATCATTCCATGCTGCATTGGGGTGGGCATCATATACATGGCTGCCTAACTGTTTTTCTAGTTGTTCCTCAAATATACTGTTAGCTTGACTATCATTAAGCAGGACCCTGAGAGGTTTCCTTGCATCATCTTTCCTACGTCCAGTTCTTACTGGACAAATACGCGCACTAGAGCATGATCTGAGTCTAAGCATGTGCTCCAGAATGAGCGACAGTCTTCTATCGAGCCCCTCCATCGGTAGCTGATAGCGATGTGATCTATTTGGGTCCAACGTTGGGACGAATTAGGGGGTCGCCATGTTAGAAGATGTTTTTCCTTATGCTTAAAGTTAGTATTTGCATGGAACAGGCGGTTTATCTGAGCATAGCTGCAACAGACGGTCGCCATTATCTATTCTTTGAGCCATGATGCTATAAAATCCACCCAGGTGTCTTTCCCTATCGCTTAGTTTACCTACTTGAGCATTAAAGTCACCGGCCACTAGTACTACATCAGAGCGCTTAGCTTTTCGGAGAAGGTCGGAAAGCTTTCTGTAAAACTCATCTTTTACGTCATCTGCGCTGCAGTCAGTGGGAGAATAGACAGAGACGACGAAGAGGCAACGACGAGTGTCCCTATCTTTTTGGATCCTTACTATTCCGTTCAGTCGGACAGCTCACAAACGACTGTCTACTGAGATCCAGTCTAAGAGAGCTAGTTCTGCCCTTGGACTTAATGCTTTATTTACGTCGGCGAGGCCACGGGGAGCAGAATCAGGGCTTCCAGATACACGAAGTGAATCGAGTCGGTTCTTCATTTTGACATGGTGAGGTCAAATGAAAGGTTTTGACTGGCTAATTGTGTATGTTTATGATTTTTATAAAGACTTACTGAAAAGCTAACTACTCTAACATTTAAACTAAACCATCGCGGTGGAAGGCATATTTTCCAACACGTCCTTCCAATATGTAAATGGTATCATACTTTTCGGAAGTCTTGGACATTAATTTCTTATGACTTTCAATTTTTACGTTAGCCACAAAAGTAGGATCAATGATGAATCCAACCAATCTGAATAGGCCCATTTTATCAGTATCCCAAGAAAGAGAAGCAAAGGAAAGTATTTAATATCAATTGGAACAGAAGCTTAAAACTGTTTCCATTCTCTTAGGTCTTTACTGATGCTGCATTTTTATTATCCTTTATTACCTTTACTCTTGACATTTTTTGTTCTTGCTCGTGTTGAAGTCACTTGAAGCGATAAAAAATGCGACAGATCTTATATTACTATGCCTAGATACTACTATTTGATGACAACATATATATATGTGTCAAAAACCAACTTAAATGATTGGACCAGTTTTGAACCATTTATTTTAGAGTTTCAAATTATACTGATCCTTTCAAGGAAACGATATGATTGAATGGTAACAATAACATACATCCCGTTAAAAAAATAAGTGTGAAATGTTAAAAACTGAAAGTTAATAGTTAAAACTTGCCTAGCGAAACTTTTCTGCTTTCCAGTGCGTGTAGTTTATTGCGTGCTAATGATATTGAGTATTTGAGTGTTTCTGTGCGTTGCTTGACAGAGTCGATTGCAATAGCCAATCTTTCAGTAGCTACACCCTTAAAGTTTCGAATAAACCGGCAAAAACTGGTTAAGAAGAATAATGCTTTACCACAATTTTAACCATAAATTTCAATCTATACAGAACTAACTGGGGCTGTGAGGGATAGAAATAAAAATCAGTAACAGTTCAATTACGTTGGTTTATTAACACTTCTAATCCCGGGAAATAAATGGGATGATATGTATTTGCCTTGTTTTTTACTTAACATTTCGAAGATGATTTTCATGACAAACAGGAGATTTTGATGACCAGGAGCTAGGCAGTGATAAGAGGCTCCATTCTAACCACAAGGCTTAGGCTATCCCCACCACCAATTTCCGAAAAATGAAAACCAGCAACAGATTTCGTAGAGCCTATTATTAATACACCTAAGTCACTAAGTTGAACTTTGATAGTTATGAATAACTACTAATTTCAATTATTGATAATATAATTTTACTCTTTATTTGCTGAACAAAATACCGCAACTTACAAGAGTCGGAAACTAATTTCCAAAAGTAAACGCATATTTGTTTAGCTAATTTGGCACAAATGGATATTTATTTAATTTGTACATACGTCGCTTGGATCTGATATTATTTATACAAACAAGTGTATTGGGAAATAGGCTCTACTTTAAGAAAATTATTCATCTGAAATTTAATGCATTAATAGCAAGCGTACACTCAACAACTGCATAAATGGTTCCCGAAATATAGAAATTATTAAAAGGAAGTGAATTCTAGTCACTTTCAAGTTGTTTTGTAGAAAACAATTTTTTCACTGAGCTATTGGACTACGGTGATTGGAACCAACTTATCTATAAGGATGCTGAAAATAAAAAAATCACACGTTAGAAAGGCAAGTGTGCAGAACATTATTTGGACCTAAATGTGTGAAATTAGTACAAAGGCTATTCGATGATAACAGCATTAGAAACAATCCGAATTTTAGGCACACAACACAAAATTGCTAAGTGGGGCCAAACGACTTCCAAAAATCTGACTCATCAATGAATTAGATCGCTCTAAAAGCAAAAACACTTACTTGACTAAATAAATTACATAGTGAAGATTGCAAACCACTAGCAAGATTTTGCATGTATCTGATACGTTCTAATTGAACCTTAGAAGCCTCCTTGTTGGCTAAAAACCTGAGCTCATTATTAGTATTTACGACCAACAAATTACCTTTGAAGCGTGGTAAGGTCGTAAGATAACTTGGAGGCAGGAAGGGATTTACCTTTAGGCCACTAGAAACCAATTATTTAATAAGGATGCTACCAGTTGAGGACAGATTATGCCTGGGTCGAAGTTTTCGCGGAATGCATAAATACGTCTGCCCATTTGAAAGTAAATCTGATCTGTTGAGTCAGAGACACACATATTTTCGCGTATCTAAAAACAATTAGGAAAATTATTGCGTACTTCTGAGTTTGTAGGAACAAGGCCGGAAAAATGTACTACAATCTCAAACAGAATTGAGTTGCTTTCTCTATGTGATAGAAAAAAAGTAAACAAGACGGCTGGTACTGATATTTCAGAAATCAATTCCAAACCTTTAGATGATAAGTATTGTTTAGGAAGATTATGTATTTCAACGGGATCCCATTCTGGATTCTGAAAAAATGTTGCTAAAAAAAGATACACTACTTTGAGATCACAGGCAACGTCACTGACGTAGTAGTCTGTAAATAAGATCCTTTTAAAAAAAACCTTACATCCAATGTTATCTTGATTAACGGAACTTAGAGCAAAAGTCACTCCTACAGTTTCACTGGACTCTTCGTCAGAAACACTGAAATTTCTTCCATATATGGCTCGGAGATGCCTCAGCCGCAACTAAAATACGTCATTATAATACAATTAAAAACCGTACGATGACAGAAGACATTTTAATCGCCTTCAATACATCGTAGCTATAGACCTTGAAACGTAGCGTCCAAGTTCGGATTTCAAATGGTTCAAATGGTTGTGGACGGAATAGAAGCTTTCGCTTAACAGGCTTCCGTGTCTAGTAGCAGTGGATCACCAAAACCTCCAGACAGGAACCTAGGTATGTTAACAATGAGAGAGGAAAAAGAAATTAGTAAATCATAGTATGATGCTATCCTCGGTCCCTAAGAATTGGTCAAGTTGCCTCTTAAAGGACTCCTGGGAAGTCGCTTGGACTAGCTCGGCCGGCAGCGAGTCCCATCATTTGACAACTCTTAAGGAGTAGAAGTTATGTCTACATTCCGTTTTGTTATGATGTCTCCAGTTTCTGGGTGTTACCTCTTAGGTTAATGTCCGAACCAAGTCTAAGTAGATGTTTAAGAGGATGACCAGAAGTGTGAAGAATATTATAAGCCATTAATAGATCAACTCTAAGACGTCTATACTCTAATGCGTAAAGGTCTAGTGAATGGAGGCGCTCTTCGTAAGGTTTGAATTTGAGTCCTCTAACTGATTTCGTGGCTCGCCGTTGGATACTCTCCAAAGTGTCCTTATCCTTTTGGTGTGAGGGGGGAGTACTATGTTTCTGTACTCTAAATAGGGACGGATGAATTTATTGAAGATTATACGGAAAGTTCCTTCGTCAAACTGTCCAAAAATGTGCCACAACGTTACCAGTGCAAGGTTTGCTCGGAAGGCATTTTTGTCACAGTTAGCGTAAGACTTTAAATCATGGGGCACCAGGACTCCTAAATCTTCGACTTGGGATAATACTATAGAGGAATTTCCTAAGTTGTAACTGTAGTCTGCGACATATCGCAGATGGACCACTTTACACTTTGAAGTGTTAAAAGTAAGTCCATTATTATCTGTCCAACTTTGGAGTCGAGTCAGATCCTCTTGAAGTGCCTGTATATGGTCTTGATTGTGTATTTCTCTCCAAAATTTAACACCGTCGGCAAAGAATAATAATTCTGACGTTACCTGTTGAGGAGGATCATTTTTGTAGATCAAGAAGAGAAGAGGTCCTAGTACTGAGCCCCACTAGGACATCCCATAGCCTGAGACAAAGTGAAATTAACCCTAACCGTAAAGTGTCGATTTTTCAGGTATGAAGTAAGCCAACAGATTAGAGATAGTCTGATACCTAGACGTTTGAGCTTATTGATAAGACATAAATGATTAACATTATCAAAAGCTTTTGAGAAATCTAGGTAGATGATGTCAATCTTTCCCTTGCGATCGAGGATGCTTGTCCGTCTGTCCAGTTTGGTTCATCAACCTACTATCCTTATTACTGAAGACTGAAATTTGGTGTGATGTGAGCCAACTTCCAATTTTCCGGTAGTTTGCCTCGACTTAGCGAGTGTAAGAACATCACACTGAGCGGCGTTGCCAAGAGTGAGGCTGATTCCCTCAGTATGGCAGAATGAACCATGTCCAGGCCAGGAGAAGTGTCTAATCTTAAGTGCTGAAGTTTCTGGAACACCGAGTCAGCGCTTAGGTTCACTTCGGAAAGTCCTATGGAATTGCAGATGAAACTGTCATCAGTAAAGTTGATGTTGGTCGGTTGAAATGTCTGGAGGTAATGTTCAGCCAGAAGGTTAGCGGCGTCGCCATCGTTGTTGGTCGGGCCGTTAAGACCTACCAGTTGGGAAACTCCAGGTTTGGCTTGACGAAGAGAGGCTGCATAACGGAATAAGCTTTTAGGATTAGATGCAAGTTTGTCCATAAGCCTTGTCTGGTACTGGAGCCTATTTTCTCTTATAGCCTTCGTGCATATATTCCTTATAAGTTTGTATTACCTGTAGGGACAACTATCGACTCATTCCATGACGTTGGTACACTCTCTAGCTCCCAAACCTTTGTAAACAACGTCGTCAATTCCTTAGTCAAAAAGTCACCACCATCTTTAAAAAGAGCCGGAGGTAAGTCATCTCGGCCAGGTGATTTGTAGCGCTTCAAGAGTTGGAGTTCCTTGCGGACTTCCGCCTCATTTGGTGGATCAGTCGTCACCGGCCATGGAGGGCAGGACAGTTTGACCGATGTTGCCGGAGCAGCAGGCCAGTTGAACTGCCCTTCGAAGAATTCTGCCTATCATCCAAGACTTCTATGGATGTTAGTGATTGGCATTCCGTCATCCGCACAGATTGTTTCACTCACACCAGACTTCTTGCTGCCAGTGGCTCGGATGAGCTGGAAGAGCTTCCGGTAGTTACCAGATGGAGCTGCTGCTTCCAGCTCATTAGCACGCTCCGACCACCAGGCTTCTCAGTCCTTTCGCAAGCTTTGCCGAATTTCCTTACGTAACATCCTTCGTTTGTGGTCAAACTCACGGCCACCCGGAGTAGAACGACGGGCTTCAATAAGTTGTAAGGAACCAGAAGAAACACGGTGCTTATAAGCGGGACGTTTCGCGAACCCACAACTGACTGTTCCCGCCATTTTCATGGCGTCATGCAATTGTAACCAATGCTCATCTATAATTTTCGGTGGAGTGGTAGCTAGCCTAGAGGCTAGCTCGGTTCGATACTTATTTGCAACAGAAGTTGCAACCAGCTTGCTAATATCAATCCTTTGCTGGCGGTCACTTCGTTGTCCACTGAAAAGTAAGGCAAGATTGGCGCAGACCAAGGCATGGTCAGAGTCCAGATAAGTACTCCAAAAGGAGCGGCAGTCCTTTACACAACCACGCCAGCGGTAGCTGATCGCGAAATGATCAATCTGAGTCCAGGCTTGGGATGCAGAGGGAGGACGCCAGGTGGCACATCGGCGATGACTGTGCCGAAAGTTAGTGCTAGCCAGAAACAGGTTGTGGTCTGTGCACAGTTGTAGTAGACGGTCCCCGTTATCTGTCCTGCGACCAACAAGTCCCCATCGGCCACCTAAACGACTCTCTTCCGTGTCTAAGTCGCCCGACCTGAGCATCCAAGTCTCCGGATAGTACTACAATATCTGTCGAACGCACTTTCTGGAGAAGAACAGATAACTGGTGGTAAAACTCATCCTTGATTGCATCCGGGCTGCTATCTGTCGGAGCATAGGCGGAGATGACGAAATGACATCGTTTCTCACGCCGATTTCTTCTAACTTTGATGGAAATTTCTAATCTAACAGCACACAACCGACTGTTAATGGGGATCCAATCGACTAGTGCTGCCTCAGCTTTAGCGTTTAGTGCGACACCAACGCCAGCAAGACCAGACGAAGATGCCACAGGGTCCCCGAATAAACGCACGTAAAACAAGCTTTTTGAAGCGACAGATGGAGATCGACATTGTAGTACTTCACCAGAGTCTTGAATACGGGTCTCGGATAGACAGCAAACATCGATATTAAGACTTTCCAAAAACATAGTCAGCCCTATCTGTTGTCCGACCTGCATATGTGTGCGAACGTTGAAGGCAGCCAGTTTGAATGGTGCACGTGGTTTCAGAAAAACTGCTTCAGTACTCATATTCGGTAGTAACATACAATTTTCAACCGGACAGTGACTCGAGAACGTTTAGATAGAATCTAGTTTCCACCAAAGACGAGCTGCTGTATAAACCGAAAAATAAGTATAGACGGAGTAGGAATAAACGAGGGTGAATAATGATGTAGTAAATAATAATAATAATAATAATAATAATAATGATAATAATAATAATAATAATAATAATTCGAATCATTTGATTGTTATTCGGAGCGAGAAATGTAGTTTCCATAGATATAGAGAGTTCATCATTTGCGTGTGGGCTGTGATACTGCCCGGGTGCCCAGACCGAAGCAGGTGGTTATCTTAGGGGGCCACACCCCGAGCCTTTAACCTAAAGGTCAAACCCACAATGCAGTGAAGCATCGTAAGGAGATGCATTCCCATGGAAACCGGTGACCAAGGAATTGGTTCATACGCCATTTGTTCCCACAGGATACTGGAGCCCATGTGCACCATTGGTTTGAGATCCGGTTAAAGCGCCGGACATTCGCTTTTCGTCCTCTCATTTTCGTAAACAACACCCCCATCACGAGAAGGCAGTGAGTAGGACTTCCCTAGCAGAGGCTGTATACGCGTGGCCATGTGAGAGTATTCCGAGAGGGAGGGCGGACCCACCCCGCTCTCGACCGTACCAGGGCATTTGGGGGGCACCTTGAATTGAAGTCATTAGTTATCTTAAGACGAATAATTATATGTATCTCATTAAAAAAATTTCTGGAAAAAAGCAACTGAAAACCGGTTTAAATATTCGATAATGGTGATTACTGAAGGAGGTCGGTTGTTAAATGTTTAATACCAAATTAATAAACAAATTATCAAAGTGTGTGCATAGGTGTTTTTGTAACACATGTTCTGTTAATGGGAAAAAGAAATCAACATATCAATAAATCATGATAAATTACTGGTTGCAATATGTATAATTCAGCTGAAGCAACCGTAGACCATCATTTAATGAACTGACTTTGACAGTATATGAAAGTAGTAATAAATTTTCCGAAATAGACACTTAATATTTAGTAAACGATTATTTTGTAAACGGTCATTCATAATGAGAATTAGACAACGGTAGATTTAAATGTGGTTAATTTGGAGATCCATTGAAACGGTTCATTATTTTCACTTGTAGTTCTGTATTTTGAAATTAATTTTTTGGTCGTATTAAAAACTAGTGTGTTTAATCAGTCATGTGTGAATATTGTTAACCGCCGTAATATGAAACCTGAATTATCTAGACATAACGAATGTAACCAATTTTGACAAACATTTGAAATATTAATTTCATAAAGTGTAAATGAACAAGCCTACGTCGTCTGACTCAACAAATATCTATCGACTTTAAACGTATAAATATGAATAAGGTCAACTGTATCAATGAACATTTAAAATGTTTTTATTATTTATTGTCCTTATGTTCATTATTATTGTCAATTGACAAGATTCAATTCTCATACTATGCATTTCATTGACACAAAACTTTTTGCATTTTAAATTTTCCTATAATGCTCTTCTACTTATTGTGACTGAACACTTTACTGCAAATAATCCAGACCTTTATTGAATGACCTTTCTAATTTGCAAATATTACAATTTGTAAGTATATATATAAATATATATCGTAACAGAAGTAAACGTTCACCATTGTTAACACATTACATTGTCAAATTCATTAATGCCATGCCTTATTTTGGGACTTTATAAAATATTAAAATTATGGACAACTGTATAGTGTGATGATCAAGTTAATGAAAACGATTGTTCGCTAAATTATTTTTTATTTTTGAATATTTTATGAGAATTTTTATTACTGCTACAATGTGATTGTAGTAGTAATTAATAGTTATATAGCTGTGCAAATGAATACATTGATATAATCAGTAGTTATGAATAACAATGAAGGCTTAGTTTACGATCAGACGTACTTCTTACGTACGCATAATTCTGGTTTCAGGAACTTTTAATATAAAACAAAAATATGAAATTCTTGTTTTTTGTATTCATGAGACTGATAATATTCTTATTTCTTTTAACACTTACTATATGACCTTTAATCACATGAATCATTTCAACGACGATGGTTTCAACTTGTTTTATGTCAATATTTTAATCATAAATAAGTTATGGTGAGCATTGGGATACACCTGCATGATGGCAGCAGCTATTGCAGGTGAATCATCTGTCACAATGCCTACCACCTGTCGACTGTTGGTTGACCGTTGGAAGAACGACAGGAATCGAGAAATCAAAGTCGATGTTTCGCGACTTATAAATGCAATACAAACGGGTATCGCCTTCAAATTCATATCAAGGGCTACGATCTGATATAAATAGATATTCTCGTTATTCGTCTTGTATGTTCCGTCCAAACCAATAACATCACTGAAACGTTCTGCAAAATTCTTTTGATCACCAGTGCTGAAGAAAAAGTACGATAGACAGTTCTCATCGTCTAATTCGTATTCGCATAGCCCACCCGAAGATGTTATGTGCGCTTTCAATTTTCCGTAATCACCTATCGTTTACATTATAAATTGGCAAATGGCTTACCAGGAATGTTCGCCTGTCATTATTTTAATCATAAATAAGTTAATTTTCTTCATTGTGTTTACTTCTCTATTAGCTTTAATCACATTCATCTTAGTAATTACCTTATCATAATCACTAATAAATGTTATAAACTTATTGACCTAACGAGCAAATTAGAATTTTCACTATATTGCAATATTCCTATTAAAATTTACTTAAATGTACTATTATTAGATAGTTTACAAATGTGTTACTAAAACATGAACAGTAATCACATTATTTTAAATAAAAATTATTAGATTAGTCTTCATTAGATGACAAAATCTTGTCTAAGTTTCCTTAACCTTTATATCTCATGAACGTTAGAAACAAGTTTACGAATACATGATCGATAATCGCTTTTCCATTATTAATCTCTAAGGGATATCTAAATTCATTAGACATTAATAACTGCATTGTTACTCCGACATTCGCCTGACTAACGCTATCACTGCATTCTTCATGCTTAGCTGACTCAATTGCATTGGGAAATAATTTTCAACTGCAATATGAGTCAGATAACCATCATAGTGTAACCACCTATCACAAATTGACTGTACGTTCACATCGGTGTTACTGTGTGTGTAGTAAGCCAATATGTGACGGCATGGTAATCCGTTTTCAATGAAGAATGGACACGAGCACCGGCTAGTATCGACGCGTACGTAGCACGTCCCCGTGGCGTCCATAGCGGTGAATAAATCTTCCGACAATGCAGACTGCGTTATAGAAATGCGAAGGTGTCGCTTCAATAGTTGGCAGGCAGCTGGTGTCAGTCGTTCCTGAAGTCGACGTACTTCCGGCTCCTCACCAATATCGGCTTTCTCCCGACAATCCATTGAATATTTATGTAATCTTGCTTCCATCCAATATCCAGTACGAAGCAGCACACTGAAAATGGGTCTGAGAACCGGTGTTTTTCGATTAAGGTGATACATCTTCAAGACTCGGTGACTCGTCTCCACGAAGTTCGTATTGTTCAGTTCAAACAGGGTGCTATCCTCGGTCCCTAAGAATTGGTCAAGTTGCCTCTTAAAGGACTCCTGGGAAGTCGCTTGGACTAGCTCGGCCGGCAGCGAGTCCCATCATTTGACAACTCTTAAGGAGTAGAAGTTATGTCTACATTCCGTTTTGTTATGATGTCTCCAGTTTCTGGGTGTTACCTCTTAGGTTAATGTCCGAACCAAGTCTAAGTAGATGTTTAAGAGGATGACCAGAAGTGTGAAGAATATTATAAGCCATTAATAGATCAACTCTAAGACGTCTATACTCTAATGCGTAAAGGTCTAGTGAATGGAGGCGCTCTTCGTAAGGTTTGAATTTGAGTCCTCTAACTGATTTCGTGGCTCGCCGTTGGATACTCTCCAAAGTGTCCTTATCCTTTTGGTGTGAGGGGGGAGTACTATGTTTCTGTACTCTAAATAGGGACGGATGAATTTATTGAAGATTATACGGAAAGTTCCTTCGTCAAACTGTCCAAAAATGTGCCACAACGTTACCAGTGCAAGGTTTGCTCGGAAGGCATTTTTGTCACAGTTAGCGTAAGACTTTAAATCATGGGGCACCAGGACTCCTAAATCTTCGACTTGGGATAATACTATAGAGGAATTTCCTAAGTTGTAACTGTAGTCTGCGACATATCGCAGATGGACCACTTTACACTTTGAAGTGTTAAAAGTAAGTCCATTATTATCTGTCCAACTTTGGAGTCGAGTCAGATCCTCTTGAAGTGCCTGTATATGGTCTTGATTGTGTATTTCTCTCCAAAATTTAACACCGTCGGCAAAGAATAATAATTCTGACGTTACCTGTTGAGGAGGATCATTTTTGTAGATCAAGAAGAGAAGAGGTCCTAGTACTGAGCCCCACTAGGACATCCCATAGCCTGAGACAAAGTGAAATTAACCCTAACCGTAAAGTGTCGATTTTTCAGGTATGAAGTAAGCCAACAGATTAGAGATAGTCTGATACCTAGACGTTTGAGCTTATTGATAAGACATAAATGATTAACATTATCAAAAGCTTTTGAGAAATCTAGGTAGATGATGTCAATCTTTCCCTTGCGATCGAGGATGCTTGTCCGTCTGTCCAGTTTGGTTCATCAACCTACTATCCTTATTACTGAAGACTGAAATTTGGTGTGATGTGAGCCAACTTCCAATTTTCCGGTAGTTTGCCTCGACTTAGCGAGTGTAAGAACATCACACTGAGCGGCGTTGCCAAGAGTGAGGCTGATTCCCTCAGTATGGCAGAATGAACCATGTCCAGGCCAGGAGAAGTGTCTAATCTTAAGTGCTGAAGTTTCTGGAACACCGAGTCAGCGCTTAGGTTCACTTCGGAAAGTCCTATGGAATTGCAGATGAAACTGTCATCAGTAAAGTTGATGTTGGTCGGTTGAAATGTCTGGAGGTAATGTTCAGCCAGAAGGTTAGCGGCGTCGCCATCGTTGTTGGTCGGGCCGTTAAGACCTACCAGTTGGGAAACTCCAGGTTTGGCTTGACGAAGAGAGGCTGCATAACGGAATAAGCTTTTAGGATTAGATGCAAGTTTGTCCATAAGCCTTGTCTGGTACTGGAGCCTATTTTCTCTTATAGCCTTCGTGCATATATTCCTTATAAGTTTGTATTACCTGTACGCTCCGTCGTTGTCAGTTCGTTTGTATTCCGCCCAACAGTTTTTTTGCGGCTTAGCAGGCGAAGGGTACGGTTCTTGATTATTGTAGGTGGCTTGCAGCTTTCGAGAACCGTTTGAGGGACTGAATGGTTTGTAGCACATAAGAGCGTATGCAGTAAGAAGTCCCAATGACCGTCCACATCGAGTTGAAAAAGAACATCCCAAACCACCTGTTGTTGAAAATGCTACAGAAATTAACACATTTCAAACGACCTACTATGTTGTGGACAAATACTGAAGATTAAAAGCCATCTGAAACTTACGATTCTCGGCACATAGTATGTCATTTGAAAGTATGAGAAAACCAGTGAAGTAAATTTTCACTAGCACAATTAACGTCAGCGATCTTTACAGATATCCAAGTTTATAACTTACTAGTCGAGAACCACTAAATCTTGATGTTCCATGTTCCTTGTTGTTATCTGGTAAAAAGTTGTAATTCTTACAAAAATTCACACAACCCATTGCGGAATTTAACCTAATAAAGGAAAGCCAGCAACCTTAATTAACTGATGAGAAATCAGACAGTGATATTGTGAAGAGATGACGAAAAATGTGTTTCATAAACGAGAATGTATGTGTCTATATATTTTTTCCTCACAAAAAAACAACAGCGCGGTGTGGGACTGATTTTTACAAGTGATATGTTGACATTGTGTTCCAATACAAATTACAGTCGCTTGTTATTATAGATGAATAAATATCGATGCTGATGATATCCTTTGGTGTAACAACGCTATTCACATCAATTGACCCAAGGTTAGCAACAGAAACTGTATCTTTGCTTCTCACTAACGACGTATATTTAATAATTTAAACGAAGCTTCAAATTCAAAGTTTACCAGAAGTCATCGATTCATTTTTAACAACATACTTTCAATTCAACAGATAAATCTACGAACAAACAAAAAGGACACCGATGGGATCACGAATATCAGGACCTTTTGCAGAAGCAGTAATGCAGGGACTAAAAGCCGCGATATTACCAGTGATCAATCCAAAAATTTGGATTCGTTATGTGGACGACACATTCGTCATCGTCAAAAAAGAGCCGAAAAATACCTGCAGGCTGATGAACAACGTCTTCAACGACATCACAATTCAACAGGAGTCAAACGACAAACTATCATTCTTGGATATATTAATCACCAGAATCGACACAGGCAAACTCGAGACTCAAGTGTATAGTAAACCGACCCATCCATATCAAATTCTCAACTATAATAGCAACAACCCAAGAGCTTATACAACCAACTGCGTACAAACCTTGTTCAAGGGGGCGTGAACACGCTGCATTACACTGGTAGCACGAAATTTATCAACCAATCAGGAAAATTATGCACAGACATAGAAATAAAAATCAAACCAATGGGCGATACAACCAAAACAAAGAAGTAAACAATGACAAGAATCAATCAACATCGAAGTCTACAGGACAAGCGGTGAAACATATGTGAAGAAATTCGAACACTTAACTTCTACATGAAGTTTGTGCTGATGATGTCGTTCAGAAGAACGACTAGACCGTCCAGCTCAGGGAACAAAGCTCCGTCACAAATATCGTTGCTAACAAGATTTTAACCAGCAGTCATAACAGTACTGGTAGTTTTGTTTATCATTGTTGTGATGGCTTCGTATGCAATTGTTGTTGTAGTTTCAACTATTTGATAACTGAGGACATATGAAAAGCAACGTAAATTATATATCATGGAGCTATTTAACGAACGATTTTGAGCCCCAGTAGAGAACAAAAACTTACTTACTTACTTACTTACTTACGCCTGTTACTCCTCGTGAAGGAGCATAGGCCGCTCACCAGCATTCTCCATCCAACCCTGTCCTGGGCGATTCTTTCCAGCTCCTTCCAGTTCCTATTCATCCTTTTCATATCTGCTTCTAGTATCCGACGTAATATGTTCTTTATCCTTCCATTTTTCCGTTTCCTTTCAGGATTCCAAGTTAGGGCTTGTCTCGTGATGCAGTTTGATGATTTGCGTAATGTATGTTCTATCCATTTCCATCGTCTTTTCCTAATTTCTTCTTCAGCTGGAAGCTGATTTGTTCTCTCCCACAAAAGGCTGTTGCTGATGGTATCCGGTCAATGGATGTTAAGTATATTGCGCAGACAACTATTTATAAATACTTGTACCTTCTTGATTGTGGTTGTTGTAGTTCTCCAAATTTCAGCTCCATACAGTAGAACTGCCTTGACGTTGGTATTGAAGATTCTCACTTTGATATTGGTTGAAAGTTGTTTTGAGTTCCACATATTCTTCAATTGTAGGAATGCTGTCCTTGCTTTGTCAATCCTTGCCTTTACGTCTACATCTGAACCTCCTTGTTCATCGATGATGCTTCCTAGGTATGTAAAGGACTCTACATTTTCCAGAGTTTCGCCATCAAGAGTGATTGGATTGTTGTTTTCCGCTTTGAATTTGAGGACTTTGGTTTTCCCTTTGTGTATACTGAGGCCTACTGATGCAGAGACTGCTGCTACACTGGCTGTCTTCATCTGCATCTGTTCCTGTGTATATGACAGGAGGGCTAGGTCATCTGCGAAGTCCAAGTCGTCTAATTGATTTCGAGCTGTCCATTGAATTCCGTGTTTTCCTTCAGATGTCGAGGTCTTCATAATCCAGTCGACCACCAGAAGAAAGAGGAAGGGAGAGAGTAAACAGCCTTGTCTGACTCCGGTCCTTATTTGGAATGCATCTGTCAGCTGTCCTCCATGCACGAATTTGCACTGTAGTTCCGGATAATGTTGACAATCTTCTCAGGAACTCCGTAGTGTCGAAGAAGTTTCCATAATGTCCTCCTATCTACACTGTCGAGTCTTTTTCATAATCAATGAAGTTGATGTATAGTGATGAGTTCCACTCAACTGATTGTTCGACGATGATCCGTAGTGTTGCAATTTGGTCTGTGCATGACCGATCCTTAGAGAATCCAGCTTGTTGATCTCGAAATTGGGCGTCTACTGCATCTTTCATCCGGTTCAGCAACACTCTGTTGAAGACCTTCCCTGGTATTGACAGCAGTGTAATGCCTCTATAGTTTTCACATTTGCTCAGATCTCCTTTCTTTGGAATCTTGACGAGGTGCCCTTCTTTCTAGTCCATCGGCACTTGTTCCTCCTCCCAAATCTTTTTGAATAGAAGATAAAGCATGTTTGTAGTTACTTCGACGTCTGACTTCAGTTCTTCAGCTGGTGTGTTGTTCGGACCCGCTGCTTTCCCGTTCTTGATTTGTCTGACGGCCATTCTGATTTCTTCCTTCGTTGGTGGGTTGACGTCTATGGGAAGATCTGTGTGTGCCGCTTCGATGTCCGGTGGATTCATTGGAGCCGGCCTATTCAGGAGTTCCTCGAAGTAATCTACCCATCTGTCCCTCTGTTGTTGAATTTCAGTGATTGGCTTGCCTTTTTTGTCTTTGACCGGTCTCTCTGGTTTACTGTATTTCCCTGATAGTTTCTTCGTTGTATCGTGAAGCTGTTTCATATTCCCTTATCTAGCAGCTTTTTCTGCCGTCGTTGCTAGTTCTTCCACGTATTTCTTCTTGTCGGCTCTAATGCTCCTCTTCACTTGTTTGTTTTCTTCTGTGTATTCAGCTTGTGCTTGGACTTTCTCTGCTTGTGTTCGGCTGTTGTTTATTGCTGCCTTCTTGTTCTTCCTTTCTTTGATCTTGTCCAGTGTTTCTGTAGAGATCCATCCCTTATGATGGTATTTCTTTAGACCCAGAACCTATTGACACGTTGAAGTTAATGCTTCCTTGATGCCTTTCCAGTTGTCCTACATAGTAGTTTCTTCTTCTTTCAGTAGATCTTGTAAGGCTTGGAACCTGTTGTTGAGAGCTATCTTGAATTCCTTGAGTCTGTCAGTATCTCGAAGGAAGGCAGTATTGAACCTTTGTAGTGCTGTTTGTCCACTTGTCCAGTTCTTTTTAAGCTTCAGTTTTAAATTGGCCACAACTAGGTGGTGATCTGAAGCTACGTCAGCACCTCTCCTGGTTCTCACATCTTCCATTGTCCTTCTGAATTTTTTGTTGATGCAAATATGATCTATTTGGTTCTCTATAGTGTGGTCCGGTGAGATCCATGTAGCCTTGTGTATACGCTTGTGTGGAAATATTGTGCCTCCTATGACCAATTTGTTGAATGCACATAGATTTGCAAATCTTTCTCCATTTTCGTTTTTTTCCCAGTCCATGTCGTCCCATAATATCTTCATATCCAGTGTTGTCTATTCCGACTTTGGCATTTAGATCTCCCATCAGAATAGTTAGGTCCTTTCTTGGGCATTTCTCAATGACTGACTGCAGCCGCTCGTAGAACTGATCTTTGATGTCGTCGTTACTATCATTGGTGGGTGCATAACATTGGATAATATTCATTAATATCCCCTCCTTCTTTATTTTGAATGATGTTTTGATGATTCTGGATCCGTGAGATTCCCATCCTACAAGTGCATCTCGTGCTACTTTGGACAGCATAAGAGCGACTCCCTGAGTATGTGGAGCATTGTCCTCTTCGTGACCGGGGTGTAGCAGTATCTCCCCAGTAGCTAGCCTTTTCTGTCCAGCTTGCGTCCAGTGGGTTTCGCTGATTCCCAGTACTGCTAAGTTGTATCTCCTCATTTCCATTGTTATTTGACTGGTCTTCCCGATTTCCCACATTGTGCGAACGTTCCATGTACCTATAAAATTTTTTGCTCTGGCTGTTAGAAGGGGTTATCGGCCTCGTGGCTTCCGAAGGAACTCGGCTTTCACCAGGAATCGTCATAATTCTCCTAAGTGAAGACCTCCTAACTCCCAGGGCAGAGTTTAAATGGTTTGGATTATTTTTTCTGGTAAGCGTTTTTTTAGCGAGTTAGTTTTCTACGGGATGGGGACGCTAACCCCATGCCCAACCCTCCTCCTTTACCCGGGCTTGGGACGGGCAGTAACACTATAAGAGCTACAGGCGGAGTTAGAGAACGAAAAACCACCACACAAACAAGAGCCTACCTCATTACCTTCGTGTGAAATCGCTAATATTAACTTCAGTGTGGACACTGAAAAACTCCTACAATAAGAGACCAGATTATATTTCGGCCAGCATGCTAAAAATGGAACTGCTGACTTGTGTTATACTTTTTAAACTACTTGCAATATTACTCTCCACAGCATGTTACCCTACTGTTACAGGAGAAATGACGAAATTTAGGTGATCAGAAACCGTTCTACTTAATGCTATTTCACTGTGATTTCGGATATATTTCTTTTAAACAATTCCTGAAATTGTTGATTCATATCTTTGACCTGAATATTTTTGGTTTTACTTCGTTTTTGGTTTCGTACTCGAAAGTGTTTGTTCCGGGAACCTAAAGAAATAGAAAAATGGTATTTTAATCCATTACTTGCAATCAGTAATGAGCTTTGGTGCCTAAATCAGAGTTTATTTCTATAGTAACGGGGAAGAGCAAAAACTTGGATGTAAAACATTACTACCTGGTAAACTACATATATTAATTCCAAAATTAAGTCAGGACCGGGAGCAAGTGTTACAGGAGAACTGTAGATATCTGGCTGATTAAAAACTTTTTATTGTACCTCAATAATTTTACTGTGTTTTTGGATGTATTTGTTTTACTTAACCTATGAAATTGTTTGTTTATATCATTCTTTTCGGACATTTTGGTATTTCATCATCATTGGTTTGGTATTTGGGAGTTTTTGCTCCGGGAGCCTGCAAAATTGAAGAATGACATTTGGGTCGACTATTTGTAACTTGCGAATAAACTTTGGTATCTAGATTGGAGTTTGGTTCTGTTGTTAATTTGGGTTTGTACATTGCAGATAGATCGATATACCGTACCTCAGTAACGGGAACGAGCAAAAACCTTGACGTAACATCAAGTGCTGAAGATTATCACACCACATACACTTCCCCAGTAGTAACTTGAATGATTGAGGTAGTAGTTCGTGCAGCAGTATCTCAATATCTCAATATGACCTTCCAAGACGAGTTTCTGAGGTTAACACTATGAGACACGTGTCTAATAGTCTATCTGAATGAGATAACTCTATAACGAGACAACATGCATCTTGTATCAGTTCTGCTTTTAAATTTTAGTAAGGGTTTTCGTGAGGTCCCAAATAAAAGATTCCTCTTCGAATAAACGTCTTTCGGAATCAACAACCTATTATATACATGGTTTGATTGATTCATAACAGAACGTAAACAAATGGTAAAGTACGATGACTCGCATTAACAAGATCAGTAACTAATGGAGTTATACAGCGAAGTGTATTAGTTCCAACCTTGTTTCTTATGTATATAAACGATATATGTAACATCTTAAAATTTGAGAGACCATACTTATACTCTGTTGATCTCAAAATAGTATACAGCTTTGAGTTTGAAGCTCTCAGTGAAAGTGTGTGCCAGATTCAATGTGACTCCAACAACCTAATAACCTGAAGTGAAAAATGCCGATTACAATTTAAATACAACAAATGTGCAACAATGCATTTCGAGAAAAACCCCATATGAACTACCACTTTACTTAAATAAATGTACAATTCAGACACTAGAATCAATGCACGATCTAAGAACTAATTACACAGGAAGCCTAAAATTGAAAGAATATGCCTCAACTGTCATCTTAAAATTAAGACAACTGATGGACTTCATAATGAAATGTTTCTTCATAATAGAGGCTATGCTCACCTTTCTCAAAATATATATACGAGCTTCTTTCGAGTGCTGCTCAATTATCTTACTAAAAATGAATGCCACAGACAATATAAATATAGATATTCAAAAATCCTTTACATGTCGACTATAAGGATGTGACTCCTCTTTCGAGTACATAGACAGGTGTAAGCACCTCTCCTTAGAAACTTTATGGTATCGTCGACTAACGAACAATCTAATATTTTTCTACAGAGTAATATATAGAATCCCATTTCTAACCCCTCACCAAACCATGATCCACGATCCTTCCTAAAAACTCATAAACAGCACATATACATCACTAACTGTAAAACACCAAAAAACATTGCGTTGTATGTCCTTTTACTTCGGTAAAGAAGCTTACAGCTTATTAAAAACTCCGGCTTTACCGGAAAAGCCCATTTCCCATTCTTATACAACTCTCAGGGATCTGCTACTAGACTAAGTTAAGTGTAAAAAATTCGAATGTGGTAAACGAGGAAGATTTCGTAAAAAACGATTCATAAGAATATAAAAAATCTCACTACATAACGTCACCCCAACCCAGTGCATACTCAAGGATATGCAGACAATTCATTGATATGTTGCGATATAGTTCACGAAGATGGTCACAAGTCTGGTCAATTTTCATCCTGTGGCAGGCTCCACTCTTTTAATTCACGTAAATTTCGTAATTCTGAGTGCTTTAAATGTGGTGAAATTGGACATATTGTCAGTTTGTAATACTAATGTTCATCTTGCTGCTACTAATATTAAGTCTTGTAATTTTGATTCTATTAAATCTAGTGTTCCCAATGATCATTTATCCTTATCAACGATTTCAAAAGACAGTGTAGAGTCATATAGAAGTTCAGAGTTTAATGAAACTCAGAATACTTGCGAGATAACAGTTTCTAATCAATCAACTTATCAAATATCTCATGTCATTGTACCAGATATGGTTTTTCCTAATGATTCACTTATTTCTGACGAAATTCCTTGCAAACCTAGTCATGATCGAAAACCTGATGTATTTTTGATGGATGCTGATTTTTCTAACGATCCTATACTCTGCAATGTGTGGAAATATGACTTACAAACTTATTTTGTTAATAGTTTTTAATATTATTTGTATTTATTTTGTCAATTTCTCGCTTTATGTGCATTTGTCCTCTTGCATCTGTTGTTTTAGTAAATGACCTTGAGCACGCTTTCCGTTGTGATACTGACATAGCGCGACAAACTTGTCATTGTTCTCAAATACGCCGCTATACACATACTTCTCGTTCTATTCTCACTCGCTATTGAGCTAATTGCATCCTTAATAGAATATTATCCATATTTAAAGACTGTGAGACATTGCACATAACAGAGGGTTACATTATTGGAGAGTCCAATAACCTGTACCGAACGTTTATAATTGTGGATTTTCAGTACGAGACCCAATATGAACACGCAGTGACTTGGTGAATTTAAGTAAAGTCCATATTTTTATGTTGTATTAATAACTGTTAACATTGTTATTTACATTTTACAACTTGGTTAACATTTTTTTGCGTTCATATTTGACTGGTCCACCACAATCTACTAGCAAGTTGTACGCACTGATGCATTCGGCTTCGATGATGAGTTGTTTGACGTGAGCCACTATAAAAACCCATGTTAGTCGTCTGCGGAGTCCGAGGTCTAGTATCAGTGATTGTTCTCCGTATATTATGATAATTGAATCGTTGGTCGCTGCTAAGGACAGTTCAGTGTTTGACCTTTGTTGTCTGCGTGAGAGGTGGGGTGGGATGATGCCGATATTTTCTCCAGTGTCGACTAAAAAGTTCGAGCCAGAAATGCTATCCCTGACGTGGAAGACACGGCTAACATGTTGGCCAGTAACAGCCGCCGCCATTACTGTCTAGGACCCTCGTTTCCCTGGGAGTTCGGATTGTTCGTTTCAAAGTTGCGTGGTTTTGTGCAACGACGTGCCTTTTCACCGAATATCGTGTAGTACAAACAAATATCCGTCACCCTCTTGGATGACCTAGGGCGATGTCGGGACGTTAATCGATTTCTGGAGATTGATCTGGCAGGTCGAGAGTGAATCGTGGCATTGGTCGCCTACACCGATGCGACTTGCTGAGTTAAATCTGCGATTTGTTGATGTATGTCATGAGGGGGAGTCGTAACATCTTGGCTGGGGTTTGCATGGCATTTAGGCGTCGATTGTCAGGATAAATTTCCGTCATCCTATCTGCAATATCAGCTAGATCGTCAAGATTGACTGAAGTTTCTGATACGCTGAGGATTTGGGTGATGTTGTGTGGTAAACATCGAAACTACATCTGTCTAAGTAATGACCCTGCTAAATGTTTCATATGCCGGAGTAACTGCGAGGGCCTCTTGTCCGCTTATTCGCAAGACGTTAGCAACTGATGCAGTCTTTTCTCGTCTGAGACCGAGGTGCGATTTATTACAGCTGCCTTTATTTTATCATAAAGCTGTGGTAGACCAAAAAGTATATGAACCAAAAATTAGCAATAAAGTTATTACGTCCAAAGATTAATGTAACAATAACGACTTATAAATTAGTAACACAAAATAAAAGTTCAGAAACGTTATTTAAATCAGCTAGTTGTCGCGTATTCCGTTGAGTTTTGGTACCAAAATCCACAATTATAAATGAGTAATAACTCCGATGAGGTAAATAGGTTGACATTATATGACCAACCAATTAAATTCCCTACCACCCATTTCAATAAATTGTGGGGTTGTGAATGAAAAATTTAGGTGCCGTTGATTGGTGGACTTGTTTTGCAAGTGTGTGCTCAAGTGATAATGAACAATCCTTTTGTTACCCTTAATAATTTTGTAATTGGTCGTAAACTGTTAATCTTTGTAATCTGATTAGTTGAAATTGAAATAGCATCAAGTGCTTTGACTGAATGTCAGAATTTTCATTTTTAACATTTGAAATTTAATGATAATGAATATTTTTTCTGTGTAATCTTAGTTTTGAAAGAAATTTAGACTTTTGAAGAAAAAGACACCAACTAAATTGCATTACCGTGCAATCCTACTGTTAGTGAATGTGTATTGGGATAAATTTTTGTTTTCCGATCAAGTATACCTTGAATTTATTTGTTTATTTATTATTTATTTGAACACAAATATTGGTACAAGAATGTGCCAAATATGTATGCGCCACACAAAACAATGAGAATTTAAGGGGAAGGAGAAAAAAAAGATTGATGTAAGATGATGTAATAATAATAATTGTAAAAATGGCGGAACAGAAAGGTACAATCAATAAAAATTTTCAGTTAAGGGAGACACAACCACTTTTTATGAAGAAAGTAAAAGAAGGTTACAGCAGGATCGCCACTGGCTTCTATTCTGAGCCATATCTGATAACGTCTCTAGCCACTGTGTAGCACCATCTCTCAGACCCTAACCAGTAAGTCGTGAAGGACCGACAGAAGCCAGACCTTTGCAGCTTTCTTTCATACCACGACACCATATCATGCACTGACCACTTCTCCGCTTCTTCCAACCAGTCCCAGAGTCAGCAAATAATGCACGACGTGGAATTCTCTGGGACGACATTCGTAGAACATGTCCAAGCCACCGAAGTCGGTGTTTCAAGATGGTGACACCAATTGAATTATCATCTCTGTGCCCAAACACACGATGCCGAACCTCTGCATTATTGACATGGTGTCGCCACTGGATGTCAGCAATCCTTCGGAGACAATGATGATCGAACACAGAAAGTCATCTAACGTCCTCAACTCGGAGAGGCCAGGTTTCACAACATAGAGCAAAACTGCTCTCACCGACGCGTTGTAGATCCGACCTTTTACAGCCAGACTAACATCACGAAGGCGCCAAAGGTGGCCCAGATTGGCATAAGCCGCTCTGGCTTTCACTATACGTGCATTGATCTCATCACTCACACCCCCCACCAGCACTTATGCAGCTACCCAGATACACGAACTTCTCGACTACGTCTATCTGCTCACCATCCAGGGTGAGTACAGGATTGGAATCCTGCCAGTCTTGTAGAAGTACTTTGCACTTCGAAGGTGCAAAGCACGTACCATACCTACGGACACTGATTGCCAACTGATTAAGTGCGGATTGCATGCCTTGGGCATTATCGCACAGTAAGGCAATATCGTCTGCATACTCAAGGTCGAGAAGTCTTTCTCCAGGCAACAGATCCACACCACCATTACTTACATTCATCAGAGCTGTTTCCAGAATGTCATCGATGGCAAAGTTGAAGAGGAATGGTGAGATTGGGCAACCCTGTCTAACCCCACTGCTCGAATGGAACAATGGAGAGGGGTGGTTGTATACCCTCACTCTCCCTGAGGTGTTTTTATATAGGGCTTTTAGGATGATAATAAACTTCTCAGGCACATCCTTCTTCAGTAGACAATCCCAGAGAACAGTCCTATCCAACGAGTCGGAAGCAGCCCTGATGTCAAGAAACATTACGATTGTTGGCCTTTGATAAGTATGGCGGTGTTCTAACATTTGGTGGAGGGTGAAAATATGATGAATACATCCTCGACCAGAACGAAACTCAGCCTGCTCCTCGCGAGTCAATCTTTCTCGGGTTTTGAACAACATACGAAGTATGACAGAAGTCAATAGATTGGACGCAATCGGAAGTAGACTTATCCCCCGATATTTGTTACAGGGACGACGTGAACCCTTTTTAAAGATAGGGACAACTATCGACTCATTCCATGACGTTGGTACACTCTCTAGCTCCCAAACCTTTGTAAACAAAGTCGTCAGTTCCTTAGTCAAAAAGTCACCACCATCTTTAAAAAGAACCGGAGGTAAGTCATCTGGGCCAGGTGATTTGTAGCGCTTCGAGAGTTGGAGTTCCTTGCGGACTTCCGCCTCATTTAGTAGATCAGTCGTCACCGGCCATGGAGGGCAGGACAATCTGACCGATGTTGCCGGAGCAGCAGGCCAGTTGAACTGCCCTTCGAAGAATTCTGTTCATCATCCAAGACTTCTATGGATGTTAGTGATTGGCATTCCGTCATCCGCACAGATTGTTTCACTCACACCAGACTTCTTGCTGCCAGTGGCTCGGATGAGCTGGAAGAGCTTCCGGTAGTTACCAGATGGAGCTGCTGCTTCCAGCTCATTAGCACGCTCCGACCACCAGGCTTCTCAGTCCTTTCGCAAGCTTTGCCGAATTTCCTTACGTAACATCCTTCGTTTGTGGTCAAACTCACGGCCACCCGGAGTAGAACGACGGGCTTCAATAAGTTGTAAGGAACCAGAAGAAACACGGTGCTTATAAGCGGGACGTTTCGCGAACCCACAACTGACTGTTCCCGCCATTTTCATGGCGTCATGCAATTGTAACCAATGCTCATCTATAATTTTCGGTGGAGTGGTAGCTAGCCTAGAGGCTAGCTCGGTTCGATACTTATTTGCAACAGAAGTTGCAACCAGCTTGCTAATATCAATCCTTTGCTGGCGGTCACTTCGTTGTCCACTGAAAAGTAAGGCAAGATTGGCGCAGACCAAGGCATGGTCAGAGTCCAGATAAGTACTCCAAAAGGAGCGGCAGTCCTTTACACAACCACGCCAGCGGTAGCTGATCGCGAAATGATCAATCTGAGTCCAGGCTTGGGATGCAGAGGGAGGACGCCAGGTGGCACATCGGCGATGACTGTGCCGAAAGTTAGTGCTAGCCAGAAACAGGTTGTGGTCTGTGCACAGTTGTAGTAGACGGTCCCCGTTATCTGTCCTGCGACCAACAAGTCCCCATCGGCCACCTAAACGACTCTCTTCTGTGTCTAAGTCGCCCGACCTGAGCATCCAAGTCTCCGGATAGTACTACAATATCTGTCGAACGCACTTTCTGGAGAAGAACAGATAACTGGTGGTAAAACTCATCCTTGATTGCATCCGGGCTGCTATCTGTCGGAGCATAGGCGGAGATGACGAAATGACATCGTTTCTCACGCCGATTTCTTCTAACTTTGATGGAAATTTCTAATCTAACAGCACACAACCGACTGTTAATGGGGATCCAATCGACTAGTGCTGCCTCAGCTTTAGCGTTTAGTGCGACACCAACGCCAGCAAGACCAGACGAAGATGCCACAGGGTCCCCGAATAAACGCACGTAAAACAAGCTTTTTGAAGCGACAGATGGAGATCGACATTGTAGTACTTCACCAGAGTCTTGAATACGGGTCTCGGATAGACAGCAAACATCGATATTAAGACTTTCCAAAAACATAGTCAGCCCTATCTGTTGTCCGACCTGCATATGTGTGCGAACGTTGAAGGCAGCCAGTTTGAATGGTGCACGTGGTTTCAGAAAAACTGCTTCAGTACTCATATTCGGTAGTAACATACAATTTTCAACCGGACAGTGACTCGAGAACGTTTAGATAGAATCTAGTTTCCACCAAAGACGAGCTGCTGTATAAACCGAAAAATAAGTATAGACGGAGTAGGAATAAACGAGGGTGAATAATGATGTAGTAAATAATAATAATACTAATAATGATAATAATAATAATAATAATAATAATTCGAATCATTTGATTGTTATTCGGAGCGAGAAATGTAGTTTCCATAGATATAGAGAGTTCATCATTTGCGTGTGGGCTGTGATACTGCCCGGGTGCCCAGACCGAAGCAGGTGGTTATCTTAGGGGGCCACACCCCGAGCCTTTAACCTAAAGGTCAAACCCACAATGCAGTGAAGCATCGTAAGGAGATGCATTCCCATGGAAACCGGTGACCAAGGAATTGGTTCATACGCCATTTGTTCCCACAGGATACTGGAGCCCATGTGCACCATTGGTTTGAGATCCGGTTAAAGCGCCGGACATTCGCTTTTCGTCCTCTCATTTTTGTAAACAACACCCCCATCACGAGAAGGCAGTGAGTAGGACTTCCCTAGCAGAGGCTGTATACGCGTGGCCATGTGAGAGTATTCCGAGAGGGAGGGCGGACCCACCCCGCTCTCGACCGTACCAGGGCATTTGGGGGGCACCTTGAATTGAAGTCATTAGTTATCTTAAGACGAATAATTATATGTATCTCATTAAAAAAATTTCTGGAAAAAAGCAACTGAAAACCGGTTTAAATATTCGATAATGGTGATTACTGAAGGAGGTCGGTTGTTAAATGTTTAATACCAAATTAATAAACAAATTATCAAAGTGTGTGCATAGGTGTTTTTGTAACACATGTTCTGTTAATGGGAAAAAGAAATCAACATATCAATAAATACATGATAAATTACTGGTTGCAATATGTATAATTCAGGTTAAGCAACCGAAGACCATAATTTAATGAACTGACTTTGACAGTACATGAAAGTAGTAATAAATTTTCCGAAATAGGCACTTAATATTGAGTAAACGATTATTTTGTAAACGGTCATTCATAATGAGAATTAGACAACGGTAGATTTAAATGTGGTTAATTTGGAGATCCATTGAAACGGTTCATTATTTTCACTTGTAGTTCTGTATTTTAAAATTAATTTTCTGGTCGTAATAAAAACTAGTGTGTTTAATCAGTCATGTGTGAATATTGTTAACCGCCGTAATATAAAACCTGAATTATCTAGACATAACGAATGTAACCAATTTTGACAAACATTTGAAATATTAATTTCATAAAGTGTAAATGAACAAGCCTACGTCGTCTGACTCAACAAATATCTATCGACTTTAAACGTATAAATATGAATAAGGTCAACTGTATCAATGAACATTTAAAATGTTTTTATTATTTATTGTCCTTATGTTCATTATTATTGTCAATTGACAAGATTCAATTCTCATACTATGCATTTCATTGACACAAAACTTTTTGCATTTTAAATTTTCCTATAATGCTCTTCTACTTATTGTGACTGAACACTTTACTGCAAATAATCCAGACCTTTATTGAATGACCTTTCTAATTTGCAAATATTACAATTTGTAAGTATATATATAAATATATATCGTAACAGAAGTAAACGTTCACCATTGTTAACACATTACATTGTCAAATTCATTAATGCCATGCCTTATTTTGGGACTTTATAAAATATTAAAATTATGGACAACTGTATAGTGTGATGATCAAGTTAATGAAAACGATTGTTCGCTAAATTATTTTTTATTTTTGAATATTTTATGAGAATTTTTATTACTGCTACAATGTGATTGTAGTAGTAATTAATAGTTATATAGCTGTGCAAATGAATACATTGATATAATCAGTAGTTATGAATAACAATGAAGGCTTAGTTTACGATCAGACGTACTTCTTACGTACGCATAATTCTGGTTTCAGGAACTTTTAATATAAAACAAAAATATGAAATTCTTGTTTTTTGTATTCATGAGACTGATAATATTCTTATTTCTTTTAACACTTACTATATGACCTTTAATCACATGAATCATTTCAACGACGATGGTTTCAACTTGTTTTATGTCAATATTTTAATCATAAATAAGTTATGGTGAGCATTGGGATACACCTGCATGATGGCAGCAGCTATTGCAGGTGAATCATCTGTCACAATGCCTACCACCTGTCGACTGTTGGTTGACCGTTGGAAGAACGACAGGAATCGAGAAATCAAAGTCGATGTTTCGCGACTTATAAATGCAATACAAACGGGTATCGCCTTCAAATTCATATCAAGGGCTACGATCTGATATAAATAGATATTCTCGTTATTCGTCTTGTATGTTCCGTCCAAACCAATAACATCACTGAAACGTTCTGCAAAATTCTTTTGATCACCAGTGCTGAAGAAAAAGTACGATAGACAGTTCTCATCGTCTAATTCGTATTCGCATAGCCCACCCGAAGATGTTATGTGCGCTTTCAATTTTCCGTAATCACCTATCGTTTACATTATAAATTGGCAAATGGCTTACCAGGAATGTTCGCCTGTCATTATTTTAATCATAAATAAGTTAATTTTCTTCATTGTGTTTACTTCTCTATTAGCTTTAATCACATTCATCTTAGTAATTACCTTATCATAATCACTAATAAATGTTATAAACTTATTGACCTAACGAGCAAATTAGAATTTTCACTATATTGCAATATTCCTATTAAAATTTACTTAAATGTACTATTATTAGATAGTTTACAAATGTGTTACTAAAACATGAACAGTAATCACATTATTTTAAATAAAAATTATTAGATTAGTCTTCATTAGATGACAAAATCTTGTCTAAGTTTCCTTAACCTTTATATCTCATGAACGTTAGAAACAAGTTTACGAATACATGATCGATAATCGCTTTTCCATTATTAATCTCTAAGGGATATCTAAATTCATTAGACATTAATAACTGCATTGTTACTCCGACATTCGCCTGACTAACGCTATCACTGCATTCTTCATGCTTAGCTGACTCAATTGCATTGGGAAATAATTTTCAACTGCAATATGAGTCAGATAACCATCATAGTGTAACCACCTATCACAAATTGACTGTACGTTCACATCGGTGTTACTGTGTGTGTAGTAAGCCAATATGTGACGGCATGGTAATCCGTTTTCAATGAAGAATGGACACGAGCACCGGCTAGTATCGACGCGTACGTAGCACGTCCCCGTGGCGTCCATAGCGGTGAATAAATCTTCCGACAATGCAGACTGCGTTATAGAAATGCGAAGGTGTCGCTTCAATAGTTGGCAGGCAGCTGGTGTCAGTCGTTCCTGAAGTCGACGTACTTCCGGCTCCTCACCAATATCGGCTTTCTCCCGACAATCCATTGAATATTTATGTAATCTTGCTTCCATCCAATATCCAGTACGAAGCAGCACACTGAAAATGGGTCTGAGAACCGGTGTTTTTCGATTAAGGTGATACATCTTCAAGACTCGGTGACTCGTCTCCACGAAGTTCGTATTGTTCAGTTCAAACAGGGTGCTATCCTCGGTCCCTAAGAATTGGTCAAGTTGCCTCTTAAAGGACTCCTGGGAAGTCGCTTGGACTAGCTCGGCCGGCAGCGAGTCCCATCATTTGACAACTCTTAAGGAGTAGAAGTTATGTCTACATTCCGTTTTGTTATGATGTCTCCAGTTTCTGGGTGTTACCTCTTAGGTTAATGTCCGAACCAAGTCTAAGTAGATGTTTAAGAGGATGACCAGAAGTGTGAAGAATATTATAAGCCATTAATAGATCAACTCTAAGACGTCTATACTCTAATGCGTAAAGGTCTAGTGAATGGAGGCGCTCTTCGTAAGGTTTGAATTTGAGTCCTCTAACTGATTTCGTGGCTCGCCGTTGGATACTCTCCAAAGTGTCCTTATCCTTTTGGTGTGAGGGGGGAGTACTATGTTTCTGTACTCTAAATAGGGACGGATGAATTTATTGAAGATTATACGGAAAGTTCCTTCGTCAAACTGTCCAAAAATGTGCCACAACGTTACCAGTGCAAGGTTTGCTCGGAAGGCATTTTTGTCACAGTTAGCGTAAGACTTTAAATCATGGGGCACCAGGACTCCTAAATCTTCGACTTGGGATAATACTATAGAGGAATTTCCTAAGTTGTAACTGTAGTCTGCGACATATCGCAGATGGACCACTTTACACTTTGAAGTGTTAAAAGTAAGTCCATTATTATCTGTCCAACTTTGGAGTCGAGTCAGATCCTCTTGAAGTGCCTGTATATGGTCTTGATTGTGTATTTCTCTCCAAAATTTAACACCGTCGGCAAAGAATAATAATTCTGACGTTACCTGTTGAGGAGGATCATTTTTGTAGATCAAGAAGAGAAGAGGTCCTAGTACTGAGCCCCACTAGGACATCCCATAGCCTGAGACAAAGTGAAATTAACCCTAACCGTAAAGTGTCGATTTTTCAGGTATGAAGTAA
This sequence comes from Schistosoma margrebowiei, assembly GCA_944470205.2. NCBI lineage: Eukaryota > Metazoa > Platyhelminthes > Trematoda > Strigeidida > Schistosomatidae > Schistosoma > Schistosoma margrebowiei. The sequence goes on from OX104024.1 coordinate 49,537,927, forward strand.
GCCAACAGATTAGAGATAGTCTGATACCTAGACGTTTGAGCTTATTGATAAGACATAAATGATTAACATTATCAAAAGCTTTTGAGAAATCTAGGTAGATGATGTCAATCTTTCCCTTGCGATCGAGGATGCTTGTCCGTCTGTCCAGTTTGGTTCATCAACCTACTATCCTTATTACTGAAGACTGAAATTTGGTGTGATGTGAGCCAACTTCCAATTTTCCGGTAGTTTGCCTCGACTTAGCGAGTGTAAGAACATCACACTGAGCGGCGTTGCCAAGAGTGAGGCTGATTCCCTCAGTATGGCAGAATGAACCATGTCCAGGCCAGGAGAAGTGTCTAATCTTAAGTGCTGAAGTTTCTGGAACACCGAGTCAGCGCTTAGGTTCACTTCGGAAAGTCCTATGGAATTGCAGATGAAACTGTCATCAGTAAAGTTGATGTTGGTCGGTTGAAATGTCTGGAGGTAATGTTCAGCCAGAAGGTTAGCGGCGTCGCCATCGTTGTTGGTCGGGCCGTTAAGACCTACCAGTTGGGAAACTCCAGGTTTGGCTTGACGAAGAGAGGCTGCATAACGGAATAAGCTTTTAGGATTAGATGCAAGTTTGTCCATAAGCCTTGTCTGGTACTGGAGCCTATTTTCTCTTATAGCCTTCGTGCATATATTCCTTATAAGTTTGTATTACCTGTACGCTCCGTCGTTGTCAGTTCGTTTGTATTCCGCCCAACAGTTTTTTTGCGGCTTAGCAGGCGAAGGGTACGGTTCTTGATTATTGTAGGTGGCTTGCAGCTTTCGAGAACCGTTTGAGGGACTGAATGGTTTGTAGCACATAAGAGCGTATGCAGTAAGAAGTCCCAATGACCGTCCACATCGAGTTGAAAAAAGAACATCCCAAACCACCTGTTGTTGAAAATGCTACAGAAATTAACACATTTCAAACGACCTACTATGTTGTGGACAAATACTGAAGATTAAAAGCCATCTGAAACTTACGATTCTCGGCACATAGTATGTCATTTGAAAGTATGAGAAAACCAGTGAAGTAAATTTTCACTAGCACAATTAACGTCAGCGATCTTTACAGATATCCAAGTTTATAACTTACTAGTCGAGAACCACTAAATCTTGATGTTCCATGTTCCTTGTTGTTATCTGGTAAAAAGTTGTAATTCTTACAAAAATTCACACAACCCATTGCGGAATTTAACCTAATAAAGGAAAGCCAGCAACCTTAATTAACTGATGAGAAATCAGACAGTGATATTGTGAAGAGATGACGAAAAATGTGTTTCATAAACGAGAATGTATGTGTCTATATATTTTTTCCTCACAAAAAAACAACAGCGCGGTGTGGGACTGATTTTTACAAGTGATATGTTGACATTGTGTTCCAATACAAATTACAGTCGCTTGTTATTATAGATGAATAAATATCGATGCTGATGATATCCTTTGGTGTAACAACGCTATTCACATCAATTGACCCAAGGTTAGCAACAGAAACTGTATCTTTGCTTCTCACTAACGACGTATATTTAATAATTTAAACGAAGCTTCAAATTCAAAGTTTACCAGAAGTCATCGATTCATTTTTAACAACATACTTTCAATTCAACAGATAAATCTACGAACAAACAAAAAGGACACCGATGGGATCACGAATATCAGGACCTTTTGCAGAAGCAGTAATGCAGGGACTAAAAGCCGCGATATTACCAGTGATCAATCCAAAAATTTGGATTCGTTATGTGGACGACACATTCGTCATCGTCAAAAAAGAGCCGAAAAATACCTGCAGGCTGATGAACAACGTCTTCAACGACATCACAATTCAACAGGAGTCAAACGACAAACTATCATTCTTGGATATATTAATCACCAGAATCGACACAGGCAAACTCGAGACTCAAGTGTATAGTAAACCGACCCATCCATATCAAATTCTCAACTATAATAGCAACAACCCAAGAGCTTATACAACCAACTGCGTACAAACCTTGTTCAAGGGGGCGTGAACACGCTGCATTACACTGGTAGCACGAAATTTATCAACCAATCAGGAAAATTATGCACAGACATAGAAATAAAAATCAAACCAATGGGCGATACAACCAAAACAAAGAAGTAAACAATGACAAGAATCAATCAACATCGAAGTCTACAGGACAAGCGGTGAAACATATGTGAAGAAATTCGAACACTTAACTTCTACATGAAGTTTGTGCTGATGATGTCGTTCAGAAGAACGACTAGACCGTCCAGCTCAGGGAACAAAGCTCCGTCACAAATATCGTTGCTAACAAGATTTTAACCAGCAGTCATAACAGTACTGGTAGTTTTGTTTATCATTGTTGTGATGGCTTCGTATGCAATTGTTGTTGTAGTTTCAACTATTTGATAACTGAGGACATATGAAAAGCAACGTAAATTATATATCATGGAGCTATTTAACGAACGATTTTGAGCCCCAGTAGAGAACAAAAACTTACTTACTTACTTACTTACTTACGCCTGTTACTCCTCGTGAAGGAGCATAGGCCGCTCACCAGCATTCTCCATCCAACCCTGTCCTGGGCGATTCTTTCCAGCTCCTTCCAGTTCCTATTCATCCTTTTCATATCTGCTTCTAGTATCCGACGTAATATGTTCTTTATCCTTCCATTTTTCCGTTTCCTTTCAGGATTCCAAGTTAGGGCTTGTCTCGTGATGCAGTTTGATGATTTGCGTAATGTATGTTCTATCCATTTCCATCGTCTTTTCCTAATTTCTTCTTCAGCTGGAAGCTGATTTGTTCTTTCCCACAAAAGGCTGTTGCTGATGGTATCCGGCCAATGGATGTTGAGTATCTTGCGTAGACAACTATTTATAAATACTTGTACCTTCTTGATTGTGGTTGTTGTAGTTCTCCAAGTTTCAGCTCCATACAGTAGAACTGCCTTGACGTTGGTATTAAAGATTCTCACTTTGATATTGGTTGAAAGTTGTTTTGAGTTCCACATATTCTTCAATTGTAGGAATGCTGTCCTTGCTTTGTCAATCCTTGCCTTTACGTCTACATCTGAACCTCCTTGTTCATCGATGATGCTTCCTAGGTATGTAAAGGACTCTACATTTTCCAGAGTTTCGCCATCAAGAGTGATTGGATTGTTGTTTTCCGCTTTGAATTTGAGGACTTTGGTTTTCCCTTTGTGTATACTGAGGCCTACTGATGCAGAGACTGCTGCTACACTGGCTGTCTTCATCTGCATCTGTTCCTGTGTATATGACAGGAGGGCTAGGTCATCTGCGAAGTCCAAGTCGTCTAATTGATTTCGAGCTGTCCATTGAATTCCGTGTTTTCCTTCAGATGTCGAGGTCTTCATAATCCAGTCGACCACCAGAAGAAAGAGGAAGGGAGAGAGTAAACAGCCTTGTCTGACTCCGGTCCTTATTTGGAATGCATCTGTCAGCTGTCCTCCATGCACGAATTTGCACTGTAGTTCCGGATAATGTTGACAATCTTCTCAGGAACTCCGTAGTGTCGAAGAAGTTTCCATAATGTCCTCCTATCTACACTGTCGAGTCTTTTTCATAATCAATGAAGTTGATGTATAGTGATGAGTTCCACTCAACTGATTGTTCGACGATGATCCGTAGTGTTGCAATTTGGTCTGTGCATGACCGATCCTTAGAGAATCCAGCTTGTTGATCTCGAAATTGGGCGTCTACTGCATCTTTCATCCGGTTCAGCAACACTCTGTTGAAGACCTTCCCTGGTATTGACAGCAGTGTAATGCCTCTATAGTTTTCACATTTGCTCAGATCTCCTTTCTTTGGAATCTTGACGAGGTGCCCTTCTTTCTAGTCCATCGGCACTTGTTCCTCCTCCCAAATCTTTTTGAATAGAAGATAAAGCATGTTTGTAGTTACTTCGACGTCTGACTTCAGTTCTTCAGCTGGTGTGTTGTTCGGACCCGCTGCTTTCCCGTTCTTGATTTGTCTGACGGCCATTCTGATTTCTTCCTTCGTTGGTGGGTTGACGTCTATGGGAAGATCTGTGTGTGCCGCTTCGATGTCCGGTGGATTCATTGGAGCCGGCCTATTCAGGAGTTCCTCGAAGTAATCTACCCATCTGTCCCTCTGTTGTTGAATTTCAGTGATTGGCTTGCCTTTTTTGTCTTTGACCGGTCTCTCTGGTTTACTGTATTTCCCTGATAGTTTCTTCGTTGTATCGTGAAGCTGTTTCATATTCCCTTATCTAGCAGCTTTTTCTGCCGTCGTTGCTAGTTCTTCCACGTATTTCTTCTTGTCGGCTCTAATGCTCCTCTTCACTTGTTTGTTTTCTTCTGTGTATTCAGCTTGTGCTTGGACTTTCTCTGCTTGTGTTCGGCTGTTGTTTATTGCTGCCTTCTTGTTCTTCCTTTCTTTGATCTTGTCCAGTGTTTCTGTAGAGATCCATCCCTTATGATGGTATTTCTTTAGACCCAGAACCTATTGACACGTTGAAGTTAATGCTTCCTTGATGCCTTTCCAGTTGTCCTACATAGTAGTTTCTTCTTCTTTCAGTAGATCTTGTAAGGCTTGGAACCTGTTGTTGAGAGCTATCTTGAATTCCTTGAGTCTGTCAGTATCTCGAAGGAAGGCAGTATTGAACCTTTGTAGTGCTGTTTGTCCACTTGTCCAGTTCTTTTTAAGCTTCAGTTTTAAATTGGCCACAACTAGGTGGTGATCTGAAGCTACGTCAGCACCTCTCCTGGTTCTCACATCTTCCATTGTCCTTCTGAATTTTTTGTTGATGCAAATATGATCTATTTGGTTCTCTATAGTGTGGTCCGGTGAGATCCATGTAGCCTTGTGTATACGCTTGTGTGGAAATATTGTGCCTCCTATGACCAATTTGTTGAATGCACATAGATTTGCAAATCTTTCTCCATTTTCGTTTTTTTCCCAGTCCATGTCGTCCCATAATATCTTCATATCCAGTGTTGTCTATTCCGACTTTGGCATTTAGATCTCCCATCAGAATAGTTAGGTCCTTTCTTGGGCATTTCTCAATGACTGACTGCAGCCGCTCGTAGAACTGATCTTTGATGTCGTCGTTACTATCATTGGTGGGTGCATAACATTGGATAATATTCATTAATATCCCCTCCTTCTTTATTTTGAATGATGTTTTGATGATTCTGGATCCGTGAGATTCCCATCCTACAAGTGCATCTCGTGCTACTTTGGACAGCATAAGAGCGACTCCCTGAGTATGTGGAGCATTGTCCTCTTCGTGACCGGGGTGTAGCAGTATCTCCCCAGTAGCTAGCCTTTTCTGTCCAGCTTGCGTCCAGTGGGTTTCGCTGATTCCCAGTACTGCTAAGTTGTATCTCCTCATTTCCATTGTTATTTGACTGGTCTTCCCGATTTCCCACATTGTGCGAACGTTCCATGTACCTATAAAATTTTTTGCTCTGGCTGTTAGAAGGGGTTATCGGCCTCGTGGCTTCCGAAGGAACTCGGCTTTCACCAGGAATCGTCATAATTCTCCTAAGTGAAGACCTCCTAACTCCCAGGGCAGAGTTTAAATGGTTTGGATTATTTTTTCTGGTAAGCGTTTTTTTAGCGAGTTAGTTTTCTACGGGATGGGGACGCTAACCCCATGCCCAACCCTCCTCCTTTACCCGGGCTTGGGACGGGCAGTAACACTATAAGAGCTACAGGCGGAGTTAGAGAACGAAAAACCACCACACAAACAAGAGCCTACCTCATTACCTTCGTGTGAAATCGCTAATATTAACTTCAGTGTGGACACTGAAAAACTCCTACAATAAGAGACCAGATTATATTTCGGCCAGCATGCTAAAAATGGAACTGCTGACTTGTGTTATACTTTTTAAACTACTTGCAATATTACTCTCCACAGCATGTTACCCCACTGTTACAGGAGAAATGACGAAATTTAGGTGATCAGAAACCGTTCTACTTAATGCTATTTCACTGTGATTTCGGATATATTTCTTTTAAACAATTCCTGAAATTGTTGATTCATATCTTTGACCTGAATATTTTTGGTTTTACTTCGTTTTTGGTTTCGTACTCGAAAGTGTTTGTTCCGGGAACCTAAAGAAATAGAAAAATGGTATTTTAATCCATTACTTGCAATCAGTAATGAGCTTTGGTGCCTAAATCAGAGTTTATTTCTATAGTAACGGGGAAGAGCAAAAACTTGGATGTAAAACATTACTACCTGGTAAACTACATATATTAATTCCAAAATTAAGTCAGGACCGGGAGCAAGTGTTACAGGAGAACTGTAGATATCTGGCTGATTAAAAACTTTTTATTGTACCTCAATAATTTTACTGTGTTTTTGGATGTATTTGTTTTACTTAACCTATGAAATTGTTTGTTTATATCATTCTTTTCGGACATTTTGGTATTTCATCATCATTGGTTTGGTATTTGGGAGTTTTTGCTCCGGGAGCCTGCAAAATTGAAGAATGACATTTGGGTCGACTATTTGTAACTTGCGAATAAACTTTGGTATCTAGATTGGAGTTTGGTTCTGTTGTTAATTTGGGTTTGTACATTGCAGATAGATCGATATACCGTACCTCAGTAACGGGAACGAGCAAAAACCTTGACGTAACATCAAGTGCTGAAGATTATCACACCACATACACTTCCCCAGTAGTAACTTGAATGATTGAGGTAGTAGTTCGTGCAGCAGTATCTCAATATCTCAATATGACCTTCCAAGACGAGTTTCTGAGGTTAACACTATGAGACACGTGTCTAATAGTCTATCTGAATGAGATAACTCTATAACGAGACAACATGCATCTTGTATCAGTTCTGCTTTTAAATTTTAGTAAGGGTTTTCGTGAGGTCCCAAATAAAAGATTCCTCTTCGAATAAACGTCTTTCGGAATCAACAACCTATTATATACATGGTTTGATTGATTCATAACAGAACGTAAACAAATGGTAAAGTACGATGACTCGCATTAACAAGATCAGTAACTAATGGAGTTATACAGCGAAGTGTATTAGTTCCAACCTTGTTTCTTATGTATATAAACGATATATGTAACATCTTAAAATTTGAGAGACCATACTTATACTCTGTTGATCTCAAAATAGTATACAGCTTTGAGTTTGAAGCTCTCAGTGAAAGTGTGTGCCAGATTCAATGTGACTCCAACAACCTAATAACCTGAAGTGAAAAATGCCGATTACAATTTAAATACAACAAATGTGCAACAATGCATTTCGAGAAAAACCCCATATGAACTACCACTTTACTTAAATAAATGTACAATTCAGACACTAGAATCAATGCACGATCTAAGAACTAATTACACAGGAAGCCTAAAATTGAAAGAATATGCCTCAACTGTCATCTTAAAATTAAGACAACTGATGGACTTCATAATGAAATGTTTCTTCATAATAGAGGCTATGCTCACCTTTCTCAAAATATATATACGAGCTTCTTTCGAGTGCTGCTCAATTATCTTACTAAAAATGAATGCCACAGACAATATAAATATAGATATTCAAAAATCCTTTACATGTCGACTATAAGGATGTGACTCCTCTTTCGAGTACATAGACAGGTGTAAGCACCTCTCCTTAGAAACTTTATGGTATCGTCGACTAACGAACAATCTAATATTTTTCTACAGAGTAATATATAGAATCCCATTTCTAACCCCTCACCAAACCATGATCCACGATCCTTCCTAAAAACTCATAAACAGCACATATACATCACTAACTGTAAAACACCAAAAAACATTGCGTTGTATGTCCTTTTACTTCGGTAAAGAAGCTTACAGCTTATTAAAAACTCCGGCTTTACCGGAAAAGCCCATTTCCCATTCTTATACAACTCTCAGGGATCTGCTACTAGACTAAGTTAAGTGTAAAAAATTCGAATGTGGTAAACGAGGAAGATTTCGTAAAAAACGATTCATAAGAATATAAAAAATCTCACTACATAACGTCACCCCAACCCAGTGCATACTCAAGGATATGCAGACAATTCATTGATATGTTGCGATATAGTTCACGAAGATGGTCACAAGTCTGGTCAATTTTCATCCTGTGGCAGGCTCCACTCTTTTAATTCACGTAAATTTCGTAATTCTGAGTGCTTTAAATGTGGTGAAATTGGACATATTGTCAGTTTGTAATACTAATGTTCATCTTGCTGCTACTAATATTAAGTCTTGTAATTTTGATTCTATTAAATCTAGTGTTCCCAATGATCATTTATCCTTATCAACGATTTCAAAAGACAGTGTAGAGTCATATAGAAGTTCAGAGTTTAATGAAACTCAGAATACTTGCGAGATAACAGTTTCTAATCAATCAACTTATCAAATATCTCATGTCATTGTACCAGATATGGTTTTTCCTAATGATTCACTTATTTCTGACGAAATTCCTTGCAAACCTAGTCATGATCGAAAACCTGATGTATTTTTGATGGATGCTGATTTTTCTAACGATCCTATACTCTGCAATGTGTGGAAATATGACTTACAAACTTATTTTGTTAATAGTTTTTAATATTATTTGTATTTATTTTGTCAATTTCTCGCTTTATGTGCATTTGTCCTCTTGCATCTGTTGTTTTAGTAAATGACCTTGAGCACGCTTTCCGTTGTGATACTGACATAGCGCGACAAACTTGTCATTGTTCTCAAATACGCCGCTATACACATACTTCTCGTTCTATTCTCACTCGCTATTGAGCTAATTGCATCCTTAATAGAATATTATCCATATTTAAAGACTGTGAGACATTGCACATAACAGAGGGTTACATTATTGGAGAGTCCAATAACCTGTACCGAACGTTTATAATTGTGGATTTTCAGTACGAGACCCAATATGAACACGCAGTGACTTGGTGAATTTAAGTAAAGTCCATATTTTTATGTTGTATTAATAACTGTTAACATTGTTATTTACATTTTACAACTTGGTTAACATTTTTTTGCGTTCATATTTGACTGGTCCACCACAATCTACTAGCAAGTTGTACGCACTGATGCATTCGGCTTCGATGATGAGTTGTTTGACGTGAGCCACTATAAAAACCCATGTTAGTCGTCTGCGGAGTCCGAGGTCTAGTATCAGTGATTGTTCTCCGTATATTATGATAATTGAATCGTTGGTCGCTGCTAAGGACAGTTCAGTGTTTGACCTTTGTTGTCTGCGTGAGAGGTGGGGTGGGATGATGCCGATATTTTCTCCAGTGTCGACTAAAAAGTTCGAGCCAGAAATGCTATCCCTGACGTGGAAGACACGGCTAACATGTTGGCCAGTAACAGCCGCCGCCATTACTGTCTAGGACCCTCGTTTCCCTGGGAGTTCGGATTGTTCGTTTCAAAGTTGCGTGGTTTTGTGCAACGACGTGCCTTTTCACCGAATATCGTGTAGTACAAACAAATATCCGTCACCCTCTTGGATGACCTAGGGCGATGTCGGGACGTTAATCGATTTCTGGAGATTGATCTGGCAGGTCGAGAGTGAATCGTGGCATTGGTCGCCTACACCGATGCGACTTGCCGAGTTAAATCTGCGATTTGTTGATGTATGTCATGAGGGGGAGTCGTAACATCTTGGCTGGAGGTTTGCATGGCATTTAGGCGTCGATTGTCAGGATAAATTTCCGTCATCCTATCTGCAATATCAGCTAGATCGTCAAGATTGACTGAAGTTTCTGATACGCTGAGGATTTGGGTGATGTTGTGTGGTAAACATCGAAACTACATCTGTCTAAGTAATGACCCTGCTAAATGTTTCATATGCCGGAGTAACTGCGAGGGCCTCTTGTCCGCTTATTCGCAAGACGTTAGCAACTGATGCAGTCTTTTCTCGTCTGAGACCGAGGTGCGATTTATTACAGCTGCCTTTATTTTATCATAAAGCTGTGGTAGACCAAAAAGTATATGAACCAAAAATTAGCAATAAAGTTATTACGTCCAAAGATTAATGTAACAATAACGACTTATAAATTAGTAACACAAAATAAAAGTTCAGAAACGTTATTTAAATCAGCTAGTTGTCGCGTATTCCGTTGAGTTTTGGTACCAAAATCCACAATTATAAATGAGTAATAACTCCGATGAGGTAAATAGGTTGACATTATATGACCAACCAATTAAATTCCCTACCACCCATTTCAATAAATTGTGGGGTTGTGAATGAAAAATTTAGGTGCCGTTGATTGGTGGACTTGTTTTGCAAGTGTGTGCTCAAGTGATAATGAACAATCCTTTTGTTACCCTTAATAATTTTGTAATTGGTCGTAAACTGTTAATCTTTGTAATCTGATTAGTTGAAATTGAAATAGCATCAAGTGCTTTGACTGAATGTCAGAATTTTCATTTTTAACATTTGAAATTTAATGATAATGAATATTTTTTCTGTGTAATCTTAGTTTTGAAAGAAATTTAGACTTTTGAAGAAAAAGACACCAACTAAATTGCATTACCGTGCAATCCTACTGTTAGTGAATGTGTATTGGGATAAATTTTTGTTTTCCGATCAAGTATACCTTGAATTTATTTGTTTATTTATTATTTATTTGAACACAAATATTGGTACAAGAATGTGCCAAATATGTATGCGCCACACAAAACAATGAGAATTTAAGGGGAAGGAGAAAAAAAAGATTGATGTAAGATGATGTAATAATAATAATTGTAAAAATGGCGGAACAGAAAGGTACAATCAATAAAAATTTTCAGTTAAGGGAGACACAACCACTTTTTATGAAGAAAGTAAAAGAAGGTTACAGCAGGATCGCCACTGGCTTCTATTCTGAGCCATATCTGATAACGTCTCTAGCCACTGTGTAGCACCATCTCTCAGACCCTAACCAGTAAGTCGTGAAGGACCGACAGAAGCCAGACCTTTGCAGCTTTCTTTCATACCACGACACCATATCATGCACTGACCACTTCTCCGCTTCTTCCAACCAGTCCCAGAGTCGGCAAATAATGCACGACGTGGAATTCTCTGGGACGACATTCGTAGAACATGTCCAAGCCACCGAAGTCGGTGTTTCAAGATGGTGACACCAATTGAATTATCATCTCTGTGCCCAAACACACGATGCCGAACCTCTGCATTATTGACATGGTGTCGCCACTGGATGTCAGCAATCCTTCGGAGACAATGATGATCGAACACAGAAAGTCATCTAACGTCCTCAACTCGGAGAGGCCAGGTTTCACAACATAGAGCAAAACTGCTCTCACCGACGCGTTGTAGATCCGACCTTTTACAGCCAGACTAACATCACGAAGGCGCCAAAGGTGGCCCAGATTGGCATAAGCCGCTCTGGCTTTCACTATACGTGCATTGATCTCATCACTCACACCCCCCACCAGCACTTATGCAGCTACCCAGATACACGAACTTCTCGACTACGTCTATCTGCTCACCATCCAGGGTGAGTACAGGATTGGAATCCTGCCAGTCTTGTAGAAGTACTTTGCACTTCGAAGGTGCAAAGCACGTACCATACCTACAGACACTGATTGCCAACTGATTAAGTGCGGATTGCATGCCTTGGGCATTATCGCACAGTAAGGCAATATCGTCTGCATACTCAAGGTCGAGAAGTCTTTCTCCAGGCAACAGATCCACACCACCATTACTTACATTCATCAGAGCTGTTTCCAGAATGTCATCGATGGCAAAGTTGAAGAGGAATGGTGAGATTGGGCAACCCTGTCTAACCCCACTGCTCGAATGGAACAATGGAGAGGGGTGGTTGTATACCCTCACTCTCCCTGAGGTGTTTTTATATAGGGCTTTTAGGATGATAATAAACTTCTCAGGCACATCCTTCTTCAGTAGACAATCCCAGAGAACAGTCCTATCCAACGAGTCGGAAGCAGCCCTGATGTCAAGAAACATTACGATTGTTGGCCTTTGATAAGTATGGCGGTGTTCTAACATTTGGTGGAGGGTGAAAATATGATGAATACATCCTCGACCAGAACGAAACTCAGCCTGCTCCTCGCGAGTCAATCTTTCTCGGGTTTTGAACAACATACGAAGTATGACAGAAGTCAATAGATTGGACGCAATCGGAAGTAGACTTATCCCCCGATATTTGTTACAGGAACGACGTGAACCCTTTTTAAAGATAGGGACAACTATCGACTCATTCCATGACGTTGGTACACTCTCTAGCTCCCAAACCTTTGTAAACAACGTCGTCAATTCCTTAGTCAAAAAGTCACCACCATCTTTAAAAAGAGCCGGAGGTAAGTCATCTCGGCCAGGTGATTTGTAGCGCTTCAAGAGTTGGAGTTCCTTGCGGACTTCCGCCTCATTTGGTGGATCAGTCGTCACCGGCCATGGAGGGCAGGACAGTTTGACCGATGTTGCCGGAGCAGCAGGCCAGTTGAACTGCCCTTCGAAGAATTCTGCCTATCATCCAAGACTTCTATGGATGTTAGTGATTGGCATTCCGTCATCCGCACAGATTGTTTCACTCACACCAGACTTCTTGCTGCCAGTGGCTCGGATGAGCTGGAAGAGCTTCCGGTAGTTACCAGATGGAGCTGCTGCTTCCAGCTCATTAGCACGCTCCGACCACCAGGCTTCTCAGTCCTTTCGCAAGCTTTGCCGAATTTCCTTACGTAACATCCTTCGTTTGTGGTCAAACTCACGGCCACCCGGAGTAGAACGACGGGCTTCAATAAGTTGTAAGGAACCAGAAGAAACACGGTGCTTATAAGCGGGACGTTTCGCGAACCCACAACTGACTGTTCCCGCCATTTTCATGGCGTCATGCAATTGTAACCAATGCTCATCTATAATTTTCGGTGGAGTGGTAGCTAGCCTAGAGGCTAGCTCGGTTCGATACTTATTTGCAACAGAAGTTGCAACCAGCTTGCTAATATCAATCCTTTGCTGGCGGTCACTTCGTTGTCCACTGAAAAGTAAGGCAAGATTGGCGCAGACCAAGGCATGGTCAGAGTCCAGATAAGTACTCCAAAAGGAGCGGCAGTCCTTTACACAACCACGCCAGCGGTAGCTGATCGCGAAATGATCAATCTGAGTCCAGGCTTGGGATGCAGAGGGAGGACGCCAGGTGGCACATCGGCGATGACTGTGCCGAAAGTTAGTGCTAGCCAGAAACAGGTTGTGGTCTGTGCACAGTTGTAGTAGACGGTCCCCGTTATCTGTCCTGCGACCAACAAGTCCCCATCGGCCACCTAAACGACTCTCTTCTGTGTCTAAGTCGCCCGACCTGAGCATCCAAGTCTCCGGATAGTACTACAATATCTGTCGAACGCACTTTCTGGAGAAGAACAGATAACTGGTGGTAAAACTCATCCTTGATTGCATCCGGGCTGCTATCTGTCGGAGCATAGGCGGAGATGACGAAATGACATCGTTTCTCACGCCGATTTCTTCTAACTTTGATGGAAATTTCTAATCTAACAGCACACAACCGACTGTTAATGGGGATTCAATCGACTAGTGCTGCCTCAGCTCTAGCGTTTAGTGCGACACCAACGCCAGCAAGATCAGACGAAGATGCCACAGGGTCCCCGAATAAACGCACGTAAAACAAGCTTTTTGAAGCGACAGATGGAGATCGACATTGTAGTACTTCACCAGAGTCTTGAATACGGGTCTCGGATAGACAGCAAACATCGATATTAAGACTTTCCAAAAACATAGTCAGCCCTATCTGTTGTCCGACCTGCATATGTGTGCGAACGTTGAAGGCAGCCAGTTTGAATGGTGCACGTGGTTTCAGAAAAACTGCTTCAGTACTCATATTCGGTAGTAACATACAATTTTCAACCGGACAGTGACTCGAGAACGTTTAGATAGAATCTAGTTTCCACCAAAGACGAGCTGCTGTATAAACCGAAAAATAAGTATAGACGGAGTAGGAATAAACGAGGGTGAATAATGATGTAGTAAATAATAATAATAATAATAATAATAATAATAATAATAATAATAATAATAATAATAATAATAATAATAATAATAATGATAATAATAATAATAATAATAATAATTCGAATCATTTGATTGTTATTCGGAGCGAGAAATGTAGTTTCCATAGATATAGAGAGTTCATCATTTGCGTGTGGGCTGTGATACTGCCCGGGTGCCCAGACCGAAGCAGGTGGTTATCTTAGGGGGCCACACCCCGAGCCTTTAACCTAAAGGTCAAACCCACAATGCAGTGAAGCATCGTAAGGAGATGCATTCCCATGGAAACCGGTGACCAAGGAATTGGTTCATACGCCATTTGTTCCCACAGGATACTGGAGCCCATGTGCACCATTGGTTTGAGATCCGGTTAAAGCGCCGGACATTCGCTTTTCGTCCTCTCATTTTCGTAAACAACACCCCCATCACGAGAAGGCAGTGAGTAGGACTTCCCTAGCAGAGGCTGTATACGCGTGGCCATGTGAGAGTATTCCGAGAGGGAGGGCGGACCCACCCCGCTCTCGACCGTACCAGGGCATTTGGGGGGCACCTTGAATTGAAGTCATTAGTTATCTTAAGACGAATAATTATATGTATCTCATTAAAAAAATTTCTGGAAAAAAGCAACTGAAAACCGGTTTAAATATTCGATAATGGTGATTACTGAAGGAGGTCGGTTGTTAAATGTTTAATACCAAATTAATAAACAAATTATCAAAGTGTGTGCATAGGTGTTTTTGTAACACATGTTCTGTTAATGGGAAAAAGAAATCAACATATCAATAAATCATGATAAATTACTGGTTGCAATATGTATAATTCAGCTGAAGCAACCGTAGACCATCATTTAATGAACTGACTTTGACAGTATATGAAAGTAGTAATAAATTTTCCGAAATAGACACTTAATATTTAGTAAACGATTATTTTGTAAACGGTCATTCATAATGAGAATTAGACAACGGTAGATTTAAATGTGGTTAATTTGGAGATCCATTGAAACGGTTCATTATTTTCACTTGTAGTTCTGTATTTTAAAATTAATTTTCTGGTCGTAATAAAAACTAGTGTGTTTAATCAGTCATGTGTGAATATTGTTAACCGCCGTAATATAAAACCTGAATTATCTAGACATAACGAATGTAACCAATTTTGACAAACATTTGAAATATTAATTTCATAAAGTGTAAATGAACAAGCCTACGTCGTCTGACTCAACAAATATCTATCGACTTTAAACGTATAAATATGAATAAGGTCAACTGTATCAATGAACATTTAAAATGTTTTTATTATTTATTGTCCTTATGTTCATTATTATTGTCAATTGACAAGATTCAATTCTCATACTATGCATTTCATTGACACAAAACTTTTTGCATTTTAAATTTTCCTATAATGCTCTTCTACTTATTGTGACTGAACACTTTACTGCAAATAATCCAGACCTTTATTGAATGACCTTTCTAATTTGCAAATATTACAATTTGTAAGTATATATATAAATATATATCGTAACAGAAGTAAACGTTCACCATTGTTAACACATTACATTGTCAAATTCATTAATGCCATGCCTTATTTTGGGACTTTATAAAATATTAAAATTATGGACAACTGTATAGTGTGATGATCAAGTTAATGAAAACGATTGTTCGCTAAATTATTTTTTATTTTTGAATATTTTATGAGAATTTTTATTACTGCTACAATGTGATTGTAGTAGTAATTAATAGTTATATAGCTGTGCAAATGAATACATTGATATAATCAGTAGTTATGAATAACAATGAAGGCTTAGTTTACGATCAGACGTACTTCTTACGTACGCATAATTCTGGTTTCAGGAACTTTTAATATAAAACAAAAATATGAAATTCTTGTTTTTTGTATTCATGAGACTGATAATATTCTTATTTCTTTTAACACTTACTATATGACCTTTAATCACATGAATCATTTCAACGACGATGGTTTCAACTTGTTTTATGTCAATATTTTAATCATAAATAAGTTATGGTGAGCATTGGGATACACCTGCATGATGGCAGCAGCTATTGCAGGTGAATCATCTGTCACAATGCCTACCACCTGTCGACTGTTGGTTGACCGTTGGAAGAACGACAGGAATCGAGAAATCAAAGTCGATGTTTCGCGACTTATAAATGCAATACAAACGGGTATCGCCTTCAAATTCATATCAAGGGCTACGATCTGATATAAATAGATATTCTCGTTATTCGTCTTGTATGTTCCGTCCAAACCAATAACATCACTGAAACGTTCTGCAAAATTCTTTTGATCACCAGTGCTGAAGAAAAAGTACGATAGACAGTTCTCATCGTCTAATTCGTATTCGCATAGCCCACCCGAAGATGTTATGTGCGCTTTCAATTTTCCGTAATCACCTATCGTTTACATTATAAATTGGCAAATGGCTTACCAGGAATGTTCGCCTGTCATTATTTTAATCATTAATAAGTTAATTTTCTTCATTGTGTTTACTTCTCTATTAGCTTTAATCACATTCATCTTTGTAATTATCTTATTATTATCACTAATAAATGTTCTCATCAACTTATTTACCTAACGAGCAAATTAGAGTTTTCACTATATTGCAATATTCTTACTAAAATTGACTAAAATGTACTATTATTAGATAGTTTACAAATGTGTTACTAAAACGTGAACATTAATCACAATATTTTAAATATAAAATTACTAGATTAGTCTTCATCAGATGACAAAATGTTGTTTAAGTTTTCTTAACCTTTATATCTAATAAACGTTAGAAACAAGTTTACGAATACATGAGCGATAATCGCTTTTCCATTATTAATCTCTAAGGGATATCTAAATTCATTAGACATTAATAACTGCATTGTTACTCCGACATTCGCCTGACTAACGCTATCACTGCATTCTTCATGCTTAGCTGACTCAATTGCATTGGGAAATAATTTTCAACTGCAATATGAGTCAGATAACCATCATAGTGTAACCACCTATCACAAATTGACTGTACGTTCACATCGGTGTTACTGTGTGTGTAGTAAGCCAAAATGTGACGGCATGGTAATCCGTTTTCAATGAAGAATGGACACGAGCACCGGCTAGTATCGACGCGTACGTAGCACGTCCCCGTGGCGTCCATAGCGGTGAATAAATCTTCCGACAATGCAGACTGCGTTATAGAAATGCGAAGGTGTCGCTTCAATAGTTGGCAGGCAGCTGGTGTCAGTCGTTCCTGAAGTCGACGTACTTCCGGCTCCTCACCAATATCGGCTTTCTCCCGACAATCCATTGAATATTTATGTAATCTTGCTTCCATCCAATATCCAGTACGAAGCAGCACACTGAAAATGGGTCTGAGAACCGGTGTTTTTCGATTAAGGTGATACATCTTCAAGACTCGGTGACTCGTCTCCACGAAGTTCGTATTGTTCAGTTCAAACAGGGTGCTATCCTCGGTCCCTAAGAATTGGTCAAGTTGCCTCTTAAAGGACTCCTGGGAAGTCGCTTGGACTAGCTCGGCCGGCAGCGAGTCCCATCATTTGACAACTCTTAAGGAGTAGAAGTTATGTCTACATTCCGTTTTGTTATGATGTCTCCAGTTTCTGGGTGTTACCTCTTAGGTTAATGTCCGAACCAAGTCTAAGTAGGTGTTTAAGAGGATGACCAGAAGTGTGAAGAATATTATAAGCCATTAATAGATCAACTCTAAGACGTCTATACTCTAATGCGTAAAGGTCTAGTGAATGGAGGCGCTCTTCGTAAGGTTTGAATTTGAGTCCTCTAACTGATTTCGTGGCTCGCCGTTGGATACTCTCCAAAGTGTCCTTATCCTTTTGGTGTGAGGGGGGAGTACTATGTTTCTGTACTCTAAATAGGGACGGATGAATTTATTGAAGATTATACGGAAAGTTCCTTCGTCAAACTGTCCAAAAATGTGCCACAACGTTACCAGTGCAAGGTTTGCTCGGAAGGCATTTTTGTCACAGTTAGCGTAAGACTTTAAATCATGGGGCACCAGGACTCCTAAATCTTCGACTTGGGATAATACTATAGAGGAATTTCCTAAGTTGTAACTGTAGTCTGCGACATATCGCAGATGGACCACTTTACACTTTGAAGTGTTAAAAGTAAGTCCATTATTATCTGTCCAACTTTGGAGTCGAGTCAGATCCTCTTGAAGTGCCTGTATATGGTCTTGATTGTGTATTTCTCTCCAAAATTTAACACCGTCGGCAAAGAATAATAATTCTGACGTTACCTGTTGAGGAGGATCATTTTTGTAGATCAATAAGAGAAGAGGTCCTAGTACTGAGCCCCACTAGGACATCCCATAGCCTGAGACAAAGTGAAATTAACCCTAACCGTAAAGTGTCGATTTTTCAGGTATGAAGTAAGCCAACAGATTAGAGATAGTCTGATACCTAGACGTTTGAGCTTATTGATAAGACATAAATGATTAACATTATCAAAAGCTTTTGAGAAATCTAGGTAGATGATGTCAATCTTTCCCTTGCGATCGAGGATGCTTGTCCGTCTGTCCAGTTTGGTTCATCAACCTACTATCCTTATTACTGAAGACTGAAATTTGGTGTGATGTGAGCCAACTTCCAATTTTCCGGTAGTTTGCCTCGACTTAGCGAGTGTAAGAACATCACACTGAGCGGCGTTGCCAAGAGTGAGGCTGATTCCCTCAGTATGGCAGAATGAACCATGTCCAGGCCAGGAGAAGTGTCTAATCTTAAGTGCTGAAGTTTCTGGAACACCGAGTCAGCGCTTAGGTTCACTTCGGAAAGTCCTATGGAATTGCAGATGAAACTGTCATCAGTAAAGTTGATGTTGGTCGGTTGAAATGTCTGGAGGTAATGTTCAGCCAGAAGGTTAGCGGCGTCGCCATCGTTGTTGGTCGGGCCGTTAAGACCTACCAGTTGGGAAACTCCAGGTTTGGCTTGACGAAGAGAGGCTGCATAACGGAATAAGCTTTTAGGATTAGATGCAAGTTTGTCCATAAGCCTTGTCTGGTACTGGAGCCTATTTTCTCTTATAGCCTTCGTGCATATATTCCTTATAAGTTTGTATTACCTGTACGCTCCGTCGTTGTCAGTTCGTTTGTATTCCGCCCAACAGTTTTTTTGCGGCTTAGCAGGCGAAGGGTACGGTTCTTGATTATTGTAGGTGGCTTGCAGCTTTCGAGAACCGTTTGAGGGACTGAATGGTTTGTAGCACATAAGAGCGTATGCAGTAAGAAGTCCCAATGACCGTCCACATCGAGTTGAAAAAGAACATCCCAAACCACCTGTTGTTGAAAATGCTACAGAAATTAACACATTTCAAACGACCTACTATGTTGTGGACAAATACTGAAGATTAAAAGCCATCTGAAACTTACGATTCTCGGCACATAGTATGTCATTTGAAAGTATGAGAAAACCAGTGAAGTAAATTTTCACTAGCACAATTAACGTCAGCGATCTTTACAGATATCCAAGTTTATAACTTACTAGTCGAGAACCACTAAATCTTGATGTTCCATGTTCCTTGTTGTTATCTGGTAAAAAGTTGTAATTCTTACAAAAATTCACACAACCCATTGCGGAATTTAACCTAATAAAGGAAAGCCAGCAACCTTAATTAACTGATGAGAAATCAGACAGTGATATTGTGAAGAGATGACGAAAAATGTGTTTCATAAACGAGAATGTATGTGTCTATATATTTTTTCCTCACAAAAAAACAACAGCGCGGTGTGGGACTGATTTTTACAAGTGATATGTTGACATTGTGTTCCAATACAAATTACAGTCGCTTGTTATTATAGATGAATAAATATCGATGCTGATGATATCCTTTGGTGTAACAACGCTATTCACATCAATTGACCCAAGGTTAGCAACAGAAACTGTATCTTTGCTTCTCACTAACGACGTATATTTAATAATTTAAACGAAGCTTCAAATTCAAAGTTTACCAGAAGTCATCGATTCATTTTTAACAACATACTTTCAATTCAACAGATAAATCTACGAACAAACAAAAAGGACACCGATGGGATCACGAATATCAGGACCTTTTGCAGAAGCAGTAATGCAGGGACTAAAAGCCGCGATATTACCAGTGATCAATCCAAAAATTTGGATTCGTTATGTGGACGACACATTCGTCATCGTCAAAAAAGAGCCGAAAAATACCTGCAGGCTGATGAACAACGTCTTCAACGACATCACAATTCAACAGGAGTCAAACGACAAACTATCATTCTTGGATATATTAATCACCAGAATCGACACAGGCAAACTCGAGACTCAAGTGTATAGTAAACCGACCCATCCATATCAAATTCTCAACTATAATAGCAACAACCCAAGAGCTTATACAACCAACTGCGTACAAACCTTGTTCAAGGGGGCGTGAACACGCTGCATTACACTGGTAGCACGAAATTTATCAACCAATCAGGAAAATTATGCACAGACATAGAAATAAAAATCAAACCAATGGGCGATACAACCAAAACAAAGAAGTAAACAATGACAAGAATCAATCAACATCGAAGTCTACAGGACAAGCGGTGAAACATATGTGAAGAAATTCGAACACTTAACTTCTACATGAAGTTTGTGCTGATGATGTCGTTCAGAAGAACGACTAGACCGTCCAGCTCAGGGAACAAAGCTCCGTCACAAATATCGTTGCTAACAAGATTTTAACCAGCAGTCATAACAGTACTGGTAGTTTTGTTTATCATTGTTGTGATGGCTTCGTATGCAATTGTTGTTGTAGTTTCAACTATTTGATAACTGAGGACATATGAAAAGCAACGTAAATTATATATCATGGAGCTATTTAACGAACGATTTTGAGCCCCAGTAGAGAACAAAAACTTACTTACTTACTTACTTACTTACGCCTGTTACTCCTCGTGAAGGAGCATAGGCCGCTCACCAGCATTCTCCATCCAACCCTGTCCTGGGCGATTCTTTCCAGCTCCTTCCAGTTCCTATTCATCCTTTTCATATCTGCTTCTAGTATCCGACGTAATATGTTCTTTATCCTTCCATTTTTCCGTTTCCTTTCAGGATTCCAAGTTAGGGCTTGTCTCGTGATGCAGTTTGATGATTTGCGTAATGTATGTCCTATCCATTTCCATCGTCTTTTCCTAATTTCTTCTTCAGCTGGAAGCTGATTTGTTCTTTCCCACAAAAGGCTGTTGCTGATGGTATCCGGCCAATGGATGTTGAGTATCTTGCGTAGACAACTATTTATAAATACTTGTACCTTCTTGATTGTGGTTGTTGTAGTTCTCCAAGTTTCAGCTCCATACAGTAGAACTGCCTTGACGTTGGTATTAAAGATTCTCACTTTGATATTGGTTGAAAGTTGTTTTGAGTTCCACATATTCTTCAATTGTAGGAATGCTGTCCTTGCTTTGCCAATCCTTGCCTTTACGTCTACATCTGAACCTCCTTGTTCATCGATGATGCTTCCTAGGTATGTAAAGGACTCTACATTTTCCAGAGTTTCGCCATCAAGAGTGATTGGATTGTTGTTTTCCGCTTTGAATTTGAGGACTTTGGTTTTCCCTTTGTGTATACTGAGGCCTACTGATGCAGAGACTGCTGCTACACTGGCTGTCTTCATCTGCATCTGTTCCTGTGTATATGACAGGAGGGCTAGGTCATCTGCGAAGTCCAAGTCGTCTAATTGATTTCGAGCTGTCCATTGAATTCCGTGTTTTCCTTCAGATGTCGAGGTCTTCATAATCCAGTCGACCACCAGAAGAAAGAGGAAGGGAGAGAGTAAACAGCCTTGTCTGACTCCGGTCCTTATTTGGAATGCATCTGTCAGCTGTCCTCCATGCACGAATTTGCACTGTAGTTCCGGATAATGTTGACAATCTTCTCAGGAACTCCGTAGTGTCGAAGAAGTTTCCATAATGTCCTCCTATCTACACTGTCGAGTCTTTTTCATAATCAATGAAGTTGATGTATAGTGATGAGTTCCACTCAACTGATTGTTCGACGATGATCCGTAGTGTTGCAATTTGGTCTGTGCATGACCGATCCTTAGAGAATCCAGCTTGTTGATCTCGAAATTGGGCGTCTACTGCATCTTTCATCCGGTTCAGCAACACTCTGTTGAAGACCTTCCCTGGTATTGACAGCAGTGTAATGCCTCTATAGTTTTCACATTTGCTCAGATCTCCTTTCTTTGGAATCTTGACGAGGTGCCCTTCTTTCTAGTCCATCGGCACTTGTTCCTCCTCCCAAATCTTTTTGAATAGAAGATAAAGCATGTTTGTAGTTACTTCGACGTCTGACTTCAGTTCTTCAGCTGGTATGTTGTTCGGACCCGCTGCTTTCCCGTTCTTGATTTGTCTGACGGCCATTCTGATTTCTTCCTTCGTTGGTGGGTTGACGTCTATGGGAAGATCTGTGTGTGCCGCTTCGATGTCCGGTGGATTCATTGGGGCCGGCCTATTCAGGAGTTCCTCGAAGTAATCTACCCATCTGTCCCTCTGTTGTTGAATTTCAGTGATTGGCTTGCCTTTTTTGTCTTTGACCGGTCTCTCTGGTTTACTGTATTTCCCTGATAGTTTCTTCGTTGTATCGTGAAGCTGTTTCATATTCCCTTATCTAGCAGCTTTTTCTGCCGTCGTTGCTAGTTCTTCCACGTATTTCTTCTTGTCGGCTCTAATGCTCCTCTTCACTTGTTTGTTTTCTTCTGTGTATTCAGCTTGTGCTTGGACTTTCTCTGCTTGTGTTCGGCTGTTGTTTATTGCTGCCTTCTTGTTCTTCCTTTCTTTGATCTTGTCCAGTGTTTCTGTAGAGATCCATCCCTTATGATGGTATTTCTTTAGACCCAGAACCTATTGACACGTTGAAGTTAATGCTTCCTTGATGCCTTTCCAGTTGTCCTACATAGTAGTTTCTTCTTCTTTCAGTAGATCTTGTAAGGCTTGGAACCTGTTGTTGAGAGCTATCTTGAATTCCTTGAGTCTGTCAGTATCTCGAAGGAAGGCAGTATTGAACCTTTGTAGTGCTGTTTGTCCACTTGTCCAGTTCTTTTTAAGCTTCAGTTTTAAATTGGCCACAACTAGGTGGTGATCTGAAGCTACGTCAGCACCTCTCCTGGTTCTCACATCTTCCATTGTCCTTCTGAATTTTTTGTTGATGCAAATATGATCTATTTGGTTCTCTATAGTGTGGTCCGGTGAGATCCATGTAGCCTTGTGTATACGCTTGTGTGGAAATATTGTGCCTCCTATGACCAATTTGTTGAATGCACATAGATTTGCAAATCTTTCTCCATTTTCGTTTTTTTCCCAGTCCATGTCGTCCCATAATATCTTCATATCCAGTGTTGTCTATTCCGACTTTGGCATTTAGATCTCCCATCAGAATAGTTAGGTCCTTTCTTGGGCATTTCTCAATGACTGACTGCAGCCGCTCGTAGAACTGATCTTTGATGTCGTCGTTACTATCATTGGTGGGTGCATAACATTGGATAATATTCATTAATATCCCCTCCTTCTTTATTTTGAATGATGTTTTGATGATTCTGGATCCGTGAGATTCCCATCCTACAAGTGCATCTCGTGCTACTTTGGACAGCATAAGAGCGACTCCCTGAGTATGTGGAGCATTGTCCTCTTCGTGACCGGGGTGTAGCAGTATCTCCCCAGTAGCTAGCCTTTTCTGTCCAGCTTGCGTCCAGTGGGTTTCGCTGATTCCCAGTACTGCTAAGTTGTATCTCCTCATTTCCATTGTTATTTGACTGGTCTTCCCGATTTCCCACATTGTGCGAACGTTCCATGTACCTATAAAATTTTTTGCTCTGGCTGTTAGAAGGGGTTATCGGCCTCGTGGCTTCCGAAGGAACTCGGCTTTCACCAGGAATCGTCATAATTCTCCTAAGTGAAGACCTCCTAACTCCCAGGGCAGAGTTTAAATGGTTTGGATTATTTTTTCTGGTAAGCGTTTTTTTAGCGAGTTAGTTTTCTACGGGATGGGGACGCTAACCCCATGCCCAACCCTCCTCCTTTACCCGGGCTTGGGACGGGCAGTAACACTATAAGAGCTACAGGCGGAGTTAGAGAACGAAAAACCACCACACAAACAAGAGCCTACCTCATTACCTTCGTGTGAAATCGCTAATATTAACTTCAGTGTGGACACTGAAAAACTCCTACAATAAGAGACCAGATTATATTTCGGCCAGCATGCTAAAAATGGAACTGCTGACTTGTGTTATACTTTTTAAACTACTTGCAATATTACTCTCCACAGCATGTTACCCTACTGTTACAGGAGAAATGACGAAATTTAGGTGATCAGAAACCGTTCTACTTAATGCTATTTCACTGTGATTTCGGATATATTTCTTTTAAACAATTCCTGAAATTGTTGATTCATATCTTTGACCTGAATATTTTTGGTTTTACTTCGTTTTTGGTTTCGTACTCGAAAGTGTTTGTTCCGGGAACCTAAAGAAATAGAAAAATGGTATTTTAATCCATTACTTGCAATCAGTAATGAGCTTTGGTGCCTAAATCAGAGTTTATTTCTATAGTAACGGGGAAGAGCAAAAACTTGGATGTAAAACATTACTACCTGGTAAACTACATATATTAATTCCAAAATTAAGTCAGGACCGGGAGCAAGTGTTACAGGAGAACTGTAGATATCTGGCTGATTAAAAACTTTTTATTGTACCTCAATAATTTTACTGTGTTTTTGGATGTATTTGTTTTACTTAACCTATGAAATTGTTTGTTTATATCATTCTTTTCGGACATTTTGGTATTTCATCATCATTGGTTTGGTATTTGGGAGTTTTTGCTCCGGGAGCCTGCAAAATTGAAGAATGACATTTGGGTCGACTATTTGTAACTTGCGAATAAACTTTGGTATCTAGATTGGAGTTTGGTTCTGTTGTTAATTTGGGTTCGTACATTGCAGATAGATCGATATACCGTACCTCAGTAACGGGAACGAGCAAAAACCTTGACGTAACATCAAGTGCTGAAGATTATCACACCACATACACTTCCCCAGTAGTAACTTGAATGATTGAGGTAGTAGTTCGTGCAGCAGTATCTCAATATCTCAATATGACCTTCCAAGACGAGTTTCTGAGGTTAACACTATGAGACACGTGTCTAATAGTCTATCTGAATGAGATAACTCTATAACGAGACAACATGCATCTTGTATCAGTTCTGCTTTTAAATTTTAGTAAGGGTTTTCGTGAGGTCCCAAATAAAAGATTCCTCTTCGAATAAAAGTCTTTCGGAATCAACAACCTATTATATACATGGTTTGATTGATTCATAACAGAACGTAAACAAATGGTAAAGTACGATGACTCGCATTAACAAGATCAGTAACTAATGGAGTTATACAGCGAAGTGTATTAGTTCCAACCTTGTTTCTTATGTATATAAACGATATATGTAACATCTTAAAATTTGAGAGACCATACTTATACTCTGTTGATCTCAAAATAGTATACAGCTTTGAGTTTGAAGCTCTCAGTGAAAGTGTGTGCCAGATTCAATGTGACTCCAACAACCTAATAACCTGAAGTGAAAAATGCCGATTACAATTTAAATACAACAAATGTGCAACAATGCATTTCGAGAAAAACCCCATATGAACTACCACTTTACTTAAATAAATGTACAATTCAGACACTAGAATCAATGCACGATCTAAGAACTAATTACACAGGAAGCCTAAAATTGAAAGAATATGCCTCAACTGTCATCTTAAAATTAAGACAACTGATGGACTTCATAATGAAATGTTTCTTCATAATAGAGGCTATGCTCACCTTTCTCAAAATATATATACGAGCTTCTTTCGAGTGCTGCTCAATTATCTTACTAAAAATGAATGCCACAGACAATATAAATATAGATATTCAAAAATCCTTTACATGTCGACTATAAGGATGTGACTCCTCTTTCGAGTACATAGACAGGTGTAAGCACCTCTCCTTAGAAACTTTATGGTATCGTCGACTAACGAACAATCTAATATTTTTCTACAGAGTAATATATAGAATCCCATTTCTAACCCCTCACCAAACCATGATCCACGATCCTTCCTAAAAACTCATAAACAGCACATATACATCACTAACTGTAAAACACCAAAAAACATTGCGTTGTATGTCCTTTTACTTCGGTAAAGAAGCTTACAGCTTATTAAAAACTCCGGCTTTACCGGAAAAGCCCATTTCCCATTCTTATACAACTCTCAGGGATCTGCTACTAGACTAAGTTAAGTGTAAAAAATTCGAATGTGGTAAACGAGGAAGATTTCGTAAAAAACGATTCATAAGAATATAAAAAATCTCACTACATAACGTCACCCCAACCCAGTGCATACTCAAGGATATGCAGACAATTCATTGATATGTTGCGATATAGTTCACGAAGATGGTCACAAGTCTGGTCAATTTTCATCCTGTGGCAAGCTCCACTCTTTTAATTCACGTAAATTTCGTAATTCTGAGTGCTTTAAATGTGGTGAAATTGGACATATTGTCAGTTTGTAATACTAATGTTCATCTTGCTGCTACTAATATTAAGTCTTGTAATTTTGATTCTATTAAATCTAGTGTTCCCAATGATCATTTATCCTTATCAACGATTTCAAAAGACAGTGTAGAGTCATATAGAAGTTCAGAGTTTAATGAAACTCAGAATACTTGCGAGATAACAGTTTCTAATCAATCAACTTATCAAATATCTCATGTCATTGTACCAGATATGGTTTTTCCTAATGATTCACTTATTTCTGACGAAATTCCTTGCAAACCTAGTCATGATCGAAAACCTGATGTATTTTTGATGGATGCTGATTTTTCTAACGATCCTATACTCTGCAATGTGTAGAAATATGACTTACAAACTTATTTTGTTAATAGTTTTTAATATTATTTGTATTTATTTTGTCAATTTCTCGCTTTATGTGCATTTGTCCTCTTGCATCTGTTGTTTTAGTAAATGACCTTGAGCACGCTTTCCGTTGTGATACTGACATAGCGCGACAAACTTGTCATTGTTCTCAAATACGCCGCTATACACATACTTCTCGTTCTATTCTCACTCGCTATTGAGCTAATTGCATCCTTAATAGAATATTATCCATATTTAAAGACTGTGAGACATTGCACATAACAGAGGGTTACATTATTGGAGAGTCCAATAACCTGTACCGAACGTTTATAATTGTGGATTTTCAGTACGAGACCCAATATGAACACGCAGTGACTTGGTGAATTTAAGTAAAGTCCATATTTTTATGTTGTATTAATAACTGTTAACATTGTTATTTACATTTTACAACTTGGTTAACATTTTTTTGCGTTCATATTTGACTGGTCCACCACAATCTACTAGCAAGTTGTACGCACTGATGCATTCGGCTTCGATGATGAGTTGTTTGACGTGAGCCACTATAAAAACCCATGTTAGTCGTCTGCGGAGTCCGAGGTCTAGTATCAGTGATTGTTCTCCGTATATTATGATAATTGAATCGTTGGTCGCTGCTAAGGACAGTTCAGTGTTTGACCTTTGTTGTCTGCGTGAGAGGTGGGGTGGGATGATGCCGATATTTTCTCCAGTGTCGACTAAAAAGTTCGAGCCAGAAATGCTATCCCTGACGTGGAAGACACGGCTAACATGTTGGCCAGTAACAGCCGCCGCCATTACTGTCTAGGACCCTCGTTTCCCTGGGAGTTCGGATTGTTCGTTTCAAAGTTGCGTGGTTTTGTGTAACGACGTGCCTTTTCACCGAATATCGTGTAGTACAAACAAATATCCGTCACCCTCTTGGATGACCTAGGGCGATGTCGGGACGTTAATCGATTTCTGGAGATTGATCTGGCAGGTCGAGAGTGAATCGTGGCATTGGTCGCCTACACCGATGCGACTTGCCGAGTTAAATCTGCGATTTGTTGATGTATGTCATGAGGGGGAGTCGTAACATCTTGGCTGGAGGTTTGTATGGCATTTAGGCGTCGATTGTCAGGATAAATTTCCGTCATCCTATCTGCAATATCAGCTAGATCGTCAAGATTGACTGAAGTTTCTGATACACTGAGGATTTGGGTGATGTTGTGTGGTAAACATCGAAACTACATCTGTCTAAGTAATGACCCTGCTAAATGTTTCATATGCCGGAGTAACTGCGAGGGCCTCTTGTCCGCTTATTCGCAAGACGTTAGCAACTGATGCAGTCTTTTCTCGTCTGAGACCGAGGTGCGATTTATTACAGCTGCCTTTATTTTATCATAAAGCTGTGGTAGACCAAAAAGTATATGAACCAAAAATTAGCAATAAAGTTATTACGTCCAAAGATTAATGTAACAATAACGACTTATAAATTAGTAACACAAAATAAAAGTTCAGAAACGTTATTTAAATCAGCTAGTTGTCGCGTATTCCGTTGAGTTTTGGTACCAAAATCCACAATTATAAATGAGTAATAACTCCGATGAGGTAAATAGGTTGACATTATATGACCAACCAATTAAATTCCCTACCACCCATTTCAATAAATTGTGGGGTTGTGAATGAAAAATTTAGGTGCCGTTGATTGGTGGACTTGTTTTGCAAGTGTGTGCTCAAGTGATAATGAACAATCCTTTTGTTACCCTTAATAATTTTGTAATTGGTCGTAAACTGTTAATCTTTGTAATCTGATTAGTTGAAATTGAAATAGCATCAAGTGCTTTGACTGAATGTCAGAATTTTCATTTTTAACATTTGAAATTTAATGATAATGAATATTTTTTCTGTGTAATCTTAGTTTTGAAAGAAATTTAGACTTTTGAAGAAAAAGACACCAACTAAATTGCATTACCGTGCAATCCTACTGTTAGTGAATGTGTATTGGGATAAATTTTTGTTTTCCGATCAAGTATACCTTGAATTTATTTGTTTATTTATTATTTATTTGAACACAAATATTGGTACAAGAATGTGCCAAATATGTATGCGCCACACAAAACAATGAGAATTTAAGGGGAAGGAGAAAAAAAAGATTGATGTAAGATGATGTAATAATAATAATTGTAAAAATGGCGGAACAGAAAGGTACAATCAATA
Organism: Schistosoma margrebowiei; assembly: GCA_944470205.2. Lineage (NCBI taxonomy): Eukaryota > Metazoa > Platyhelminthes > Trematoda > Strigeidida > Schistosomatidae > Schistosoma > Schistosoma margrebowiei. The sequence goes on from OX104024.1 coordinate 49,567,016, forward strand.
AAAATTTTCAGTTAAGGGAGACACAACCACTTTTTATGAAGAAAGTAAAAGAAGGTTACAGCAGGATCGCCACTGGCTTCTATTCTGAGCCATATCTGATAACGTCTCTAGCCACTGTGTAGCACCATCTCTCAGACCCTAACCAGTAAGTCGTGAAGGACCGACAGAAGCCAGACCTTTGCAGCTTTCTTTCATACCACGACACCATATCATGCACTGACCACTTCTCCGCTTCTTCCAACCAGTCCCAGAGTCAGCAAATAATGCACGACGTGGAATTCTCTGGGACGACATTCGTAGAACATGTCCAAGCCACCGAAGTCGGTGTTTCAAGATGGTGACACCAATTGAATTATCATCTCTGTGCCCAAACACACGATGCCGAACCTCTGCATTATTGACATGGTGTCGCCACTGGATGTCAGCAATCCTTCGGAGACAATGATGATCGAACACAGAAAGTCATCTAACGTCCTCAACTCGGAGAGGCCAGGTTTCACAACATAGAGCAAAACTGCTCTCACCGACGCGTTGTAGATCCGACCTTTTACAGCCAGACTAACATCACGAAGGCGCCAAAGGTGGCCCAGATTGGCATAAGCCGCTCTGGCTTTCACTATACGTGCATTGATCTCATCACTCACACCCCCCACCAGCACTTATGCAGCTACCCAGATACACGAACTTCTCGACTACGTCTATCTGCTCACCATCCAGGGTGAGTACAGGATTGGAATCCTGCCAGTCTTGTAGAAGTACTTTGCACTTCGAAGGTGCAAAGCACGTACCATACCTACGGACACTGATTGCCAACTGATTAAGTGCGGATTGCATGCCTTGGGCATTATCGCACAGTAAGGCAATATCGTCTGCATACTCAAGGTCGAGAAGTCTTTCTCCAGGCAACAGATCCACACCACCATTACTTACATTCATCAGAGCTGTTTCCAGAATGTCATCGATGGCAAAGTTGAAGAGGAATGGTGAGATTGGGCAACCCTGTCTAACCCCACTGCTCGAATGGAACAATGGAGAGAGGTGGTTGTATGCCCTCACTCTCCCTGAGGTGTTTTTATATAGGGCTTTTAGGATGATAATAAACTTCTCAGGCACATCCTTCTTCAGTAGACAATCCCAGAGAACAGTCCTATCCAACGAGTCGGAAGCAGCCCTGATGTCAAGAAACATTACGATTGTTGGCCTTTGATAAGTATGGCGGTGTTCTAACATTTGGTGGAGGGTGAAAATATGATGAATACATCCTCGACCAGAACGAAACTCAGCCTGCTCCTCGCGAGTCAATCTTTCTCGGGTTTTGAACAACATACGAAGTATGACGGAAGCCAATAGCTTGGACGCAATCGGAAGTATACTTATCCCCCGATAGTTGTTACAGGAACGACGTGAACCCTTTTTAAAGATAGGGACAGCTATCGACTCATTCCATGACGTTGGTACACTATCTAGCTCCCAGACCTTTGTAAACAACATCGTCAGTTCCTTAGCCAGGAAGTCACCACCATCTTTAAAAAGAGCCGGAGGAAAGTCATCTGGGCCAGGTGATTTGTAGTGCTTTAAGAATGGGAGTTCCTTGCGGACTTCCGCCTCATTTGGTGGATCAGTCGTCACCGGCCATGGAGGGCAGGACAGTCCGACCGATGTTGCTGGGGCAGCAGGCCAGTTGAACTGCCCTTCGAAGAATTCTGCCCATCGTCCAAGACGTCGATGGATGTTAGTGACTGGCATCCCATCATCCTCACAGATTGTTTCGCTCACACCAGACTTCTTGCTGCCAGTGGCTCGGATGAGCTGGAAGAGCTTCCGGTAGTTACCAGATGGAGCTGCTGCTTCCAGCTCATTAGCACGCTCCGACCACCAGGCTTCTCAGTCCTTTCGCAAGCTTTGCCGAATTTCCTTACGTAACATCCTTCGTTTGTGGTCAAACTCACGGCCACCCGGAGTAGAACGACGGGCTTCAATAAGTTGTAAGGAACCAGAAGAAACACGGTGCTTATAAGCGGGACGTTTCGCGAACCCACAACTGACTGTTCCCGCCATTTTCATGGCGTCATGCAATTGTAACCAATGCTCATCTATAATTTTCGGTGGAGTGGTAGCTAGCCTAGAGGCTAGCTCGGTTCGATACTTATTTGCAACAGAAGTTGCAACCAGCTTGCTAATATCAATCCTTTGCTGGCGGTCACTTCGTTGTCCACTGAAAAGTAAGGCAAGATTGGCGCAGACCAAGGCATGGTCAGAGTCCAGATAAGTACTCCAAAAGGAGCGGCAGTCCTTTACACAACCACGCCAGCGGTAGCTGATCGCGAAATGATCAATCTGAGTCCAGGCTTGGGATGCAGAGGGAGGACGCCAGGTGGCACATCGGCGATGACTGTGCCGAAAGTTAGTGCTAGCCAGAAACAGGTTGTGGTCTGTGCACAGTTGTAGTAGACGGTCCCCGTTATCTGTCCTGCGACCAACAAGTCCCCATCGGCCACCTAAACGACTCTCTTCCGTGTCTAAGTCGCCCGACCTGAGCATCCAAGTCTCCGGATAGTACTACAATATCTGTCGAACGCACTTTCTGGAGAAGAACAGATAACTGGTGGTAAAACTCATCCTTGATTGCATCCGGGCTGCTATCTGTCGGAGCATAGGCGGAGATGACGAAATGACATCGTTTCTCACGCCGATTTCTTCTAACTTTGATGGAAATTTCTAATCTAACAGCACACAACCGACTGTTAATGGGGATCCAATCGACTAGTGCTGCCTCAGCTTTAGCGTTTAGTGCGACACCAACGCCAGCAAGACCAGACGAAGATGCCACAGGGTCCCCGAATAAACGCACGTAAAACAAGCTTTTTGAAGCGACAGATGGAGATCGACATTGTAGTACTTCACCAGAGTCTTGAATACGGGTCTCGGATAGACAGCAAACATCGATATTAAGACTTTCCAAAAACATAGTCAGCCCTATCTGTTGTCCGACCTGCATATGTGTGCGAACGTTGAAGGCAGCCAGTTTGAATGGTGCACGTGGTTTCAGAAAAACTGCTTCAGTACTCATATTCGGTAGTAACATACAATTTTCAACCGGACAGTGACTCGAGAACGTTTAGATAGAATCTAGTTTCCACCAAAGACGAGCTGCTGTATAAACCGAAAAATAAGTATAGACGGAGTAGGAATAAACGAGGGTGAATAATGATGTAGTAAATAATAATAATAATAATAATAATAATAATGATAATAATAATAATAATAATAATAATTCGAATCATTTGATTGTTATTCGGAGCGAGAAATGTAGTTTCCATAGATATAGAGAGTTCATCATTTGCGTGTGGGCTGTGATACTGCCCGGGTGCCCAGACCGAAGCAGGTGGTTATCTTAGGGGGCCACACCCCGAGCCTTTAACCTAAAGGTCAAACCCACAATGCAGTGAAGCATCGTAAGGAGATGCATTCCCATGGAAACCGGTGACCAAGGAATTGGTTCATACGCCATTTGTTCCCACAGGATACTGGAGCCCATGTGCACCATTGGTTTGAGATCCGGTTAAAGCGCCGGACATTCGCTTTTCGTCCTCTCATTTTCGTAAACAACACCCCCATCACGAGAAGGCAGTGAGTAGGACTTCCCTAGCAGAGGCTGTATACGCGTGGCCATGTGAGAGTATTCCGAGAGGGAGGGCGGACCCACCCCGCTCTCGACCGTACCAGGGCATTTGGGGGGCACCTTGAATTGAAGTCATTAGTTATCTTAAGACGAATAATTATATGTATCTCATTAAAAAAATTTCTGGAAAAAAGCAACTGAAAACCGGTTTAAATATTCGATAATGGTGATTACTGAAGGAGGTCGGTTGTTAAATGTTTAATACCAAATTAATAAACAAATTATCAAAGTGTGTGCATAGGTGTTTTTGTAACACATGTTCTGTTAATGGGAAAAAGAAATCAACATATCAATAAATCATGATAAATTACTGGTTGCAATATGTATAATTCAGGTGAAGCAACCGTCGACCATCATTTAATGAACTGACTTTGACAGTATATGAAAGTAGTAATAAATTTTCCGAAATAGACACTTAATATTTAGTAAACGATTATTTTGTAAATGGTCATTCATAATGAGAATTAGACAACGTTAGATTTAAATGTGGTTAATTTGGAAATCCATTGAAACGGTTCATTATTTTCACTTGTAAATTATTTGTAGTTCTGTATTTTAAAATTAATTTTTTGGTCGTAATAAAAACTAGTGTGTGTTTAATCAGTCAAGTGTGAATATTGTTCACCGCCGTAATATGAAACCTGAATTATCTAGACATAACGAATGTAACCAATTTTGACAATCATTTGAAATATCAGTTTCATGAAGTGTAAATGAACAAGCCTACGTCGTCTGACTCAACAAATATCTATCGACTTTAAACGTATAAATATGAATAAGGTCAACTGTATCAATGAACATTTAAAATGTTTTTATTATTTATTGTCCTTATGTTCATTATTATTGTCAATTGACAAGATTCAATTCTCATACTATGCATTTCATTGACACAAAACTTTTTGCATTTTAAATTTTCCTATAATGCTCTTCTACTTATTGTGACTGAACACTTTACTGCAAATAATCCAGACCTTTATTGAATGACCTTTCTAATTTGCAAATATTACAATTTGTAAGTATATATATAAATATATATCGTAACAGAAGTAAACGTTCACCATTGTTAACACATTACATTGTCAAATTCATTAATGCCATGCCTTATTTTGGGACTTTATAAAATATTAAAATTATGGACAACTGTATAGTGTGATGATCAAGTTAATGAAAACGATTGTTCGCTAAATTATTTTTTATTTTTGAATATTTTATGAGAATTTTTATTACTGCTACAATGTGATTGTAGTAGTAATTAATAGTTATATAGCTGTGCAAATGAATACATTGATATAATCAGTAGTTATGAATAACAATGAAGGCTTAGTTTACGATCAGACGTACTTCTTACGTACGCATAATTCTGGTTTCAGGAACTTTTAATATAAAACAAAAATATGAAATTCTTGTTTTTTGTATTCATGAGACTGATAATATTCTTATTTCTTTTAACACTTACTATATGACCTTTAATCACATGAATCATTTCAACGACGATGGTTTCAACTTGTTTTATGTCAATATTTTAATCATAAATAAGTTATGGTGAGCATTGGGATACACCTGCATGATGGCAGCAGCTATTGCAGGTGAATCATCTGTCACAATGCCTACCACCTGTCGACTGTTGGTTGACCGTTGGAAGAACGACAGGAATCGAGAAATCAAAGTCGATGTTTCGCGACTTATAAATGCAATACAAACGGGTATCGCCTTCAAATTCATATCAAGGGCTACGATCTGATATAAATAGATATTCTCGTTATTCGTCTTGTATGTTCCGTCCAAACCAATAACATCACTGAAACGTTCTGCAAAATTCTTTTGATCACCAGTGCTGAAGAAAAAGTACGATAGACAGTTCTCATCGTCTAATTCGTATTCGCATAGCCCACCCGAAGATGTTATGTGCGCTTTCAATTTTCCGTAATCACCTATCGTTTACATTATAAATTGGCAAATGGCTTACCAGGAATGTTCGCCTGTCATTATTTTAATCATAAATAAGTTAATTTTCTTCATTGTGTTTACTTCTCTATTAGCTTTAATCACATTCATCTTAGTAATTACCTTATCATAATCACTAATAAATGTTATAAACTTATTGACCTAACGAGCAAATTAGAATTTTCACTATATTGCAATATTCCTATTAAAATTTACTTAAATGTACTATTATTAGATAGTTTACAAATGTGTTACTAAAACATGAACAGTAATCACATTATTTTAAATAAAAATTATTAGATTAGTCTTCATTAGATGACAAAATCTTGTCTAAGTTTCCTTAACCTTTATATCTCATGAACGTTAGAAACAAGTTTACGAATACATGATCGATAATCGCTTTTCCATTATTAATCTCTAAGGGATATCTAAATTTATTAGACATTAATAACTGCATTGTTACTCCGACATTCGCCTGACTAACGCTATCACTGCATTCTTCATGCTTAGCTGACTCAATTGCATTGGGAAATAATTTTCAACTGCAATATGAGTCAGATAACCATCATAGTGTAACCACCTATCACAAATTGACTGTACGTTCACATCGGTGTTACTGTGTGTGTAGTAAGCCAATATGTGACGGCATGGTAATCCGTTTTCAATGAAGAATGGACACGAGCACCGGCTAGTATCGACGCGTACGTAGCACGTCCCCGTGGCGTCCATAGCGGTGAATAAATCTTCCGACAATGCAGACTGCGTTATAGAAATGCGAAGGTGTCGCTTCAATAGTTGGCAGGCAGCTGGTGTCAGTCGTTCCTGAAGTCGACGTACTTCCGGCTCCTCACCAATATCGGCTTTCTCCCGACAATCCATTGAATATTTATGTAATCTTGCTTCCATCCAATATCCAGTACGAAGCAGCACACTGAAAATGGGTCTGAGAACCGGTGTTTTTCGATTAAGGTGATACATCTTCAAGACTCGGTGACTCGTCTCCACGAAGTTCGTATTGTTCAGTTCAAACAGGGTGGATGGCGGTCGAAAAGCAGTGGACCATTTGTGTTTCCGTGGTAGAAGGTGGTCTCTGACGTATCTGCCAAACGTTCCGTCTGACATTTCGATTAACGAAAGTACGTTGTTAAAACTACAAAATCATGTTATGTAGATTTTGATTTACCTTTCAACCGTTCGAGTGAACATGAGGCGAAAGAACAGTTGTACAATTTCTGATCGCACCCTCTACAATTACGGTTACTGGGTTAATGTTAATGAACGAAACACTTACCCTCTTTATCACATTCCGAACAAGGTGTACGCGACACAGAATATGGTGTGCATCCGGATACACCTGCGTAATAGCAGCAGCAATTGCAGGTGAATCATCGGTCACAATGCCTACCAGCTGTCGACTGTTGGCACACCGTTGAAAAAAACGCAGGAATACAGAAATGAATACTTACGTTTCGCGACTTAAAAAGGCAATGCAGATGAGTATTGCCTTAAAATTCATATCCAGGGCAACGACTTGATATAAATGGACGTTCTCATTATTCGTTTTGTACGTCCCGTCAAAACCAATTACGTCACAAAAGTGACCGGCCAAATTCAATTGCTCAGCAGTCATGAAGAAGAAATACGATAGACAGTTCTCATCGCCCAATTCGTATTCGCAAAGCCCACCCAAGGATGTTATGTGAGCTTTCAATTTCCCGTAATCACCTATAGTGTACATTATAAATTGGCAAATTGCTTACCAGGAAGGTTCGCGTGTGAGAACACTTTGTACCGCATATTACAGACATCTTGATCAGTCAGACGTTTCCCATAAGATTGGTAAGCAAAATTCTTTATGTGGAATGCAGCGGTACCAGATATCAGCAGCGGTCTCACAGTTTCAAACTCCCCATCCGTTAACCTGCGCACCCATGAATTACCTTGGTACCTCAGGGAATTGCACTCGTGATTGTGATGCACATTCCCACGTACAACAGTCCAGTAGCCGTCTATAATCTTACAAAACATGAAGGCCGGACATTGGGTGTTCATAGAAGCCCTTCATTAACAAAATTATAAAACCATTTACCAAATTACCTCCTCCGTCTAATACGCTGTGACGAACCGCTAGATCTTATACGTCCATTTCGCCAACACACAAATTTAATATACGATTTTTGATCTCTGCCAATATGCAAATCTCTCACTACATAATGACTGTAAGTCGATCTTTCAAAATTTGTGAGTGGTCTTTAACGCTTCAACCGATGGGAACGCAACCAGAAACAAGGTATGGTCAAAAAGACTTCCTCTATTTCCGTTACGTGAGAAACACCAGCGCTTGTACTTGGCACATTACTCTCCTCCATAATGACGATTGAAATGTACTTCGTCGACAAGTACTGATAATTTATAACAATTTTCAAGACATAACTAACCAATTAAATCTAACTTTTGAAACTAGCCATTTCATCGGACGAAACACGGGATGAAAAATATTGTAATTTGGGGGTAATAATTTTTTTATTGGGGTGGGCGGTTATTTTTTAAAAAAATACAAAAATTGCCGGTCGGATAATATTATTCACTGTTGTGCCATTGCTATTGCATCCTACGTCAAGGAAACTACTGAGGAATATTATCCGACCAGCAATTTTTGTATTTTTTTAAAAAAATAACCGCCCACCCCAATAAAAAAATTATTACCCCCAAATTACAATATTTTTCATCCCGTGTTTCGTCCGATGAAATGGCTAGTTTCAAAAGTTAGATTTAATTGGTTAGTTATGTCTTGAAAATTGTTTTATAATTTATCAGTACTTGTCGACGAAGTACATTTCAATCGTCTTTATGGAGGAGAGTTAATGTGCCATGTACAAGCGCTGGTGTTTCTCACGTAACGGAAATAGAGGAAGTCTTTTTGACCATACCTTGTTTTTGGTTGCGTTCCATCGGTTGAAGCGTATAAGACCACTCACAAATTTTGAAAGATCGACTTACAGTCATTATGTAGTGAGAGATTTGCATATTGGCAGAGACAAAATCGTATATTAAATTTGTGTGTTGGCGTAATGGACGTATAAGATCTAGCGGTTCGTCACAGCGTATTAGACGGAAGAGGTAATTTGGTAATTGGTTTTATAATTTTTTTAACGAAGGGTTTCTTGAACACTCAATGTCCGGCCTTCATGTTTTGTAAGATTATAGACGGCTACTGGACTGTTGTACGTGGGAATGTGCATCACAATCACGAGTGCAATTCCCTGAGGTTACAGTATTCACTGGTCGTTGCGCAGGTTATAAATGAGGAGTTTGAAACTGTGAGAACGCTGCTGATATCTGGTACCGCTGCATTCCACATAAAGAATTTT